>BSBK01000165.1:915000-1250000 GCA_027943335.1 Chamaecyparis obtusa
ACAACTTACGAAGGGGACACTTTAAAAAAAAAAAAAACTAAGTGTTTGAGTTTCCCTTGGTAAGTTTTCTAACCACTCCAAATGTGTACCTAAAACAAGCCTTTGTGATAATCCTTAATCAACTGTTTTGCATAAATAGCGCTGACACTTGCATTCATTATATGGTGTAGCCAAGAAAGTTCCAACATGCTCCTCAACACCACCAAGCCTTCAGTAAATCATGTTTGCAAGTATAAATGATACAAAGATAAAAGAAACAAGATCAATCTACAACAAAAATCCAAAATTAGCATTTAAGTCAACATTGCAACTATATGAACCAAGGCTGTAAGTGCAAAATTGACCTACATTTGTGCACTATTGTGTAGTCACAAGATTCATAGGACACCAACAAATGACACTCATCTATCAAAATCAAACCTATCTTTTCTCCAATACTAAGGTTCTACTATCTCAACTATTAATCTAAGGCAATTATTGCCTTAATGACATTTCTAATTTGCTCAGAATAATAAAAATATGGTTGTGTCCTCAACACCTATTAATCCATTTATAATTTGGGAAGAATGTATCAGAATCTAATGTGCCAATCAATGGAGCTCTGGTATATTGGCTCAATCCTGGAGTTATTAACTGTTATTATAATCCATATTAATTAGGACTTTTAAAGTGAACTTTGGCATACCAGTACAAAAGAGGAGTAACTCACATAAGCTCAGGTATGTGATACTTTGGAGTCTTGGATGCAGTTCCAAACAAAATAAGAAAGGAAATGGAAATGTATTTTTTTATAGTTCACCGTATCAGGCAGTTTGTTTATGGGTCCATAGATGATTTATAACAATACTACTTGTAAAACGCATCTAACTATGCTACAAACAAGATATACACCTGTAAGGATTGAATTTGTGAGTTACATATCGTATAAGAAATAAAAATAGCTAACAAAGTTTTCTTTCAGAGAATGCATACTTTATAATAGTAAAAACAATAGATAATGCATACTTTATAACAAAAGCATCTTAACATCAATATCTATTGGTATTATGTTATCTGATAATGCATGAAATAATAGTAAAAACAATATCATCATGGCTGAAATAGCAAAAAAATATTATAATGCATACTTTATAAAAATAAAAAACAATATCATTATGGCTGAAATAGCATGAAATAACAGTAAATTAAATATCATCATGGTGTTGATAAGACAAGTATCTAGAGGTCTGTCAATGTTTAAGTAACAATACTTTAAAATGAAAAAAAAAAAGTATCTAGAGTTCTACAAACTTCAGGGCAATATACTGCAGCCTCTCCTCGTCATTCATTTGCAAGAACCCTTTGGCTCTATCTTTTTCAGCCATGAAGGTGTCATATGCTTTTAGCATAGTTTGTGGACTCAAATCAAGGATGCCTCTGAGAGCCTCATAGACACTACACAAGACAACATCTGAGTCAGAACAGTCCACTTTGAATACAAGAGGCGCATGAAAGTCCTCTTCTATTCTTTTCATAGTATCACAAAGCACATCCATCAAACCAATAATGGTTGCCTTCTTCCTCTTTGCCCTCCTTGGTGACGATGTTGAAGGATTTTGACTCCTACTTGCACTCGATTGATTGGAATGATATAATTCATCATCCAAATCAGTTGTAGTGTTAAGCGGTGTACTCATAGGGACATCCTCATCACAATCCACGTAGGCGGGCCCATCCATATTGAGCCCTTCTTCTGTCTCTTGTGCAGTAGTAGCAGCAGCACCTTCAGCTATGTCATTACCTACAATGATGGCTAGGTCATTGTAGTACTGGAAGGGTTGTCTCTTGTACACTTTGGCACTTTTGAATTCTTTTCCTTGCATGTTGTCATGATGAATGAATTAGATCTTTGTCTTCTATCTAACTTAATAAGAAGGAAATATTGCTAAAACCATCATATTCAAAACAACATGTTACCTTTAGAAGCTCCTCCCACACCATGTCATCAGCATCCACACTTTGAGTATCTTCATTCCATGCAAACCCACTCATATTCTTCAACTCTCTCATCACTCTAAAACCTTGCTTCCATCCTTTAAGCTTATTTTTGAAATTTTCCTTTGACAAATTAAGGTTCATCTCAGCATTGAACTTCCTCTCAATGGCTGTCCAAGCTTCTTTTTTGAAGCCCCCTTCGCCTTTCCTTCCTAGGTGAACTTGATCGTGGAGCAAGTCTAGGAACTTTCATTCCATCTCTCTGGTCCACGCAACCTTCTTAGAGGAAGAAGTTGACTGGCTTACTGGAACCTCATCGTCCATGCTAATCATCATCTTTTTGAAGGACATCACCTACACCACCTGTTGTATGCAATCATTAGCTACATGCAAACGAGAATGGATATTAAAGAAATAGTCATACAACAGTGGCATATAATCCAAAATATTGCATTTATGCATGATAACCAACAATATGTAATATATTTCTTTATTATCCATTCTCATTTGCATGTAGCTAAGTATGCATGTATATATGGTCTACTATGTTCACACAGTTTGCTATGGTCTACTATGGTCTACTATGTTCATACAGTATGCTTGAATGGTCAATATAAAACACTTAATCCATCTACTTGTACATACTTAATATTTGTTGTATCTATTTGTCAAAAAAAGGAAAAACTTATAAGATGGATTAAGTGTTTTACATTGACCACGCAAGTAGATGGATTAAATGAACATTTAATATGAAGCAAACATTTTAGCAATGCATTTTGTTTTTTTCATTCAGCTACATTTAAAAGGGAAGACTTGTAAATCTGTGTCACATTGGTATCTTGAGATTTAAGATGGTGACCTGTGGGCTTCTTATGTTTATCCATGAGACATAATTTTAAGACTAGCTGTGGCCATCCTAATCTAAGCCAATCAGGCTTTGTTCTTGACATTCTTAGCTTAAGCATTTTGGTTTTTCCTTCACTCTATTTTTCAAATGCTGACTGAAAAGCCAAATTATTAAATGCCAAAGAAAAAGAAGAGAGATAAGCTGTAAAAAAGTAATTTTGGGTTGCCTCCTTTTATTAACAGACAAGAGAACTGATTCAGTGTTCATTCTGTTGCACACTGAATCAGTATTGTAATTATATATGGTCTACTATCTTCCACATGAAAAGGTGCAATTGGAATTTTAGGGCCAAATTACCATTCTCTCAATCCAGTTTAGAAGAAAAAGTGTCAAACAAGATACAGACATGAATGTTAATCAAAGAGAAATCAGAGTTAGAAATCATACACAGGCTTCATTTGTTTCAAAGAATATTGTAAATGTAAACTATGAGAACACATGTTTTCAGCATCAGCAATACAACAAGATACACACATGAATGTTAATCAAAGAGAAATCAGAGTTAGAAATCATACACAGGCTTCATTTGTTTCAAAGAATATTGTAAATGTAACTATGAGAACACATGTTTTCAACATCAGCATTACAACAAGATACAAACATGAATGTTAATCAAAGAGAAATCAGAGTTAGAAATCATACACAGGCTTCATTTTTTTCAAAGAATATTGTAAATGTAAACTATGAGAACACGTGTTTTCAGCATCAGCATTACAATAGTATGATTTATATTTTGTAATGCAACAAGGCTTACAAATTCAAGATGCAATGACAATAACTAGTTAGGAATGAAAGCACATTAAAGAACAAAGGAAGGTCTTGTAAAACTACAACTAATGTCTACGTCTGCAGTCTTCCCACATCCTACTTGCTATATCATCTCTAAAGTTCCCCCAATCATCCCTATCACGCTAACTCAACCCATATGGCTCAAGTATCGATACATTTATCCCATCGCAATCATCATCCTCTTCAATAACCACTTTGGATGGAACACCTTCCTCTATAGTAATGAAGTTGTGTAGTATGCAACATGCCAAAACAATACGTGATTGTGTCATGATTGGATAAGACACTGCATGCCTCAGGATAGGAAAATGCTGCTTCAAAATGCCAAATGTACGCTCTATTGCATTTCTAAGAGAGGAGTGTTGGTGGTTAAAAAACTCTTGTGGGTTGTTTATAGGGTTTGCACTTGAAAACTCCTTCAGGTGGTAACGTGTACATCGGTAAGGTGCAAGAAATCCTAGTACATTTGGATATCCAGCATCGACCAAATAATATTTTCCTACAAAATAACATATATTGTTAAACTGTGAAACATTAACGACATTGTCAAGCATTTATCATTTTCTTCAGAAAAAATACGGTGTGAAATGGCATACTAGGTGGAACTACAAGTGGATCGGCTCTACTAAGAGCTGAAGCTAGAACACAACTATCTGTAGCAGATGATTACATGACATAATAACCCGGCCAAAAAAACCCTGGACAAAATAACCTGGCCACAATAACCCAAGGACAAAATAACTCAAGGTCATAATAACCCAATCCAAAATAACCCACAGTCAAAATAACCCATGGACAAAATAACCCCATAAGATTATAGAGAAAGGAAAATAAAAATTATAAATTACAAGTATATTTCTAAAAAAAAAATTATTCAAAATTTCCATTAAAGTGTCAAATTATGAGCAATGCCTCTTATATAATCTAAAATTTTATTATTGTCATAACCATCAACTAGTATTTTTAGTCTTTCTTTGAGTTCACGATATTTTTTTCCTACTTGGTTGTGTAGTGTGTCCAGCCATATATTGCTCTATTTTATTCTCTAGGAGACCCTATTCTTTTTTCATTGCTTTGATGAATTTCCAGATTGAGCTATGCAATGATTGAAGCAATTCACTACATCCTCTATGTCATCCCTTAATAGAATTATTGTTTTTGGGAAGATCATCTTGAATAGCTGAATAGTAGTTCCACATTGTGATTAGAAACTTGGGTGACTGTCTATTGCCTCTTCTAATTAGTCTTCCAATCCACGTGCCTTCAAAATAATCAATTATGGGTTGCAAAGTGTCCTCGTGTTCTATATAATAAGGAAATTGTAGAAGTATTTTGAATGCATTGATTACATATATCTGAGGCACAAAAGCTAATGCAACAAGTTTTTTGATCCTCTATGGTGCCTCATAATCACTTTTTTAGCATACTAACTTGATCTAAAATAACCATTGGTTATTTTGTCCATGGGCTATTTTGACCTTGGGTTATTTTGACCATGGGTTATTGTTGTATACACCTAAAAATGGTCACCTAGACTATTAGCCCCTTTTGCTAAATCATAAATTGTTTATTCTTGATCAAATCCTAGCTCTATCATTTATTCGATTATTTTCTATGGGCTAACCATCTTATCCTAAGTTTTTATTTATTTAAAAGGAATATTTCCTTCCCCTTTTAATAAATAAAAAGCCCCCACTTTTCCTCTTATCCTAAGTTGCACAAATAAAGCATTATTCTTATTTTATAAAAAGGGAAAAAACACTTTTGTCTCATATGGACACAAAAGTCAACTCCTATTTTCTCATTGGAGGATACTTGTGCACATGGATTGCTCCTCTTTCAAGCTCCACCGTTGATTAAATCTTTTTCCTCTTAATCTCCATGGTTCATTCCTCCTCATTTCCTTTAAAAGGAGAGCTCTCTTCTTCATTCTAGATCCCCAACTTTTTATGCTATTGTTATGCTACAGGTTTTCTAGGTCATCTTGGAGCTTTTGGAGATATTCTTGCATCTAGGGTTTGAAGATTTGGAGCATTGTTGGCATTCATCTTGGATCTTCATCAACACTCTATCTTCTTGTCTTCATTCTTGCATCATCATGGCTTTCTTGCTTCATAGTTAGATTTCATTTCTTGCATAGTAGTTTCATTTTCATGGCATTCTTAGCTTAGATTTCCTTTTATGCAATAGATTAACTTGCATTGTCATATAGATTTGCTTTGCATTGCATACATTTGGCTTCATTGGAGATATTGGCATTCTTTCCATTGTCTTCATTGAATCTCCCATTGCATGGTTTACTAGCAAGGTTATTGGCTTAATAGCTCTAGCTGAGAGCATTCTTAAAACCCTTGCACTCCATGCCTAGGGAGCTATGGATCGATTTGTGAGGGCTCATTCTTGAGTTTCCTTGCATGTAATGATCCATAGAAGTGTGACACATTTATAGCACACAATTGTGTCCCTGGGTTATTGTTTCCTTGGGTTATTATGGCGGGGTTATTGTGTCCAGGGTTATTTTGGTCGGGTTATTATGTCCGGTTACCGCAGCAGACCCTTCCCAACCAGCAAGAACATATTGAAACTTATAATCAAAAGAAGAGACAACCATAACATTTTGTGACAAGTTCCATTTTCTATCCCGATATTTACCCTGTAAGTTGACATTGACAATGATTGGTATATGGGTTCCATCAATTGCTCCAACACAATCCTAGAGAAAGAAAAACTGCAGTCAAGGAAGACGCAGTAATAAGATTATCACTAAGCAAAGAAATTTGTAGCGCTAGGGGGTTTACCTTGAAGTAAGGATTGAAACGGTCCTTCCCACTAATTTCAAGAGGAGTATTTGGTCTAGGTGGTATGAGATAATCCCAATGGAGTCCTATGATAGCCGTCAAGGCCTTGTGGAAGTATCGGCTTACTATCTCTCCGGAGTGACCAAAGTTGTGGGCAATCTTACGATTCCTCAGATTGTGGCCAAGGGTGTGGAGGAACATGACTAATTGTTCTTCTAACGTTATGCTAATCGTATCTGATAGGCTTCCTTTTTGCCTTAGAAGATTGGCTAGCCGAAAGAAGGTTGCTGAACTCATGCGAATTTGGTCGTGACAATGCACCTCACTCGAATGAATAATGCATTTATAAAAACCACTTCCATCACTTCTTTCCTTACGCTTTTTTTTCCTACCTTCAAGCATAGACAACACTTGGGCTACTCCAATGATAGCAAGAATAAGTACATGAATACGAGCTTTTTTGACCTTCCTACAAAGGAGTGCTTGAATGTTTGGATCATTGATAAGATCCATCCCTAAAAAGTACATGACAAAGAAGGTTTCAGATACAAAATCGACAGTCACAAGCACATATAAATTTATATAAGCATGTAATATATGGTTCTTATATAGGCACATATACATATAAGTTTGTAATATTATTAATCATGTTTTACAAAAAGATAGAGACAAGAAACATAGAGACAGGAAAGCTTGTGGCCATCAAGGTGATTGAAAAAAGTAAGGTAGTTTCATGTATTGATAAGTTTCATGTAATGTTTAAAGCTTTCTTGCAAAATTTATTGAATACCAATCTTGTTAAATTCTACAAAGTATGCGTCCTGCTGCAAGTACTAGGGAAAAATCAAGCAACAGTTTCATATCTATTTAAAGACCAACTGTTAGGCAAAATGTTTTTTAATTGATAAAATGTTTCATATCTATTTTAATTGATAGCAGAGTTTTATCAATTAATATTGATCATCTAGGATGGAATGATTGTGTAAGTTGGCTTAAGGAAAAAAGGGCTTTTTTATGAAATGGGTGAGAGAGTGGCCTTCTCTGTCTTGAGTTAGCTATATAAGCAATAATCAGTCAATGACATTTATACTCTTAAAAATGAAATAAAAGTACACAAACATCAAATATGAATAAATAGATCAATCTTCTAGTGCCATCAGAAACATATAACTTTATTATCACCAAATTTAAATACAAAATATGATGCAACAGTCAAGTCACCAAATCAAAATTATGTTAAATTTCAACCACAAATTATTCATTTACAATTCTCAACCTATAAACAGCAAGGTCTTTCAAACTAGTTGATGGAGTGTCTAACACTTCAATCATGCCCATGTTTAGGCCCATACCAAAAGAAATGCATTTCCTTTAACTAGCCATATACAAGAGTATAGCTATCAACTCAGTTTCTGGATAAAATGCAATATGAAAATGGATAACATAGTATTATGCACAATTAAGGCATGATCTGGATATCCTATCAATGAAGCCTCATAAATCCAAGAAAAGCATATACACTATTATTAAAGACATTGAATTAAATAGTTGGTTAATGATACATGTTCATTAATTTGATAATTGATTTTCTACATTCTCAATTTATAGACTAGGCTTACATACACCTAAATATACTACCATAGTCCTAAATTACACCCATCAACAATGTTCAAATAGCCTGCAATCCAGTCTTGCCAAACCTACACAGTTATAAAATGATGTTATCCAAAAAACCTATATATTCATAGCCCAAATATCCATGCATTGGTAGCATACCATTCTATGTGCGTGTAACCACCCTTGACCTCTACAAAATTCTAAAACAAAATCAAAAGCAATACCCTACCAAACTGATTAGCTGGTGCACATGAGTGCAGTAATTTATCAAGAAGGTACCAAGGCAAACAAGTACTCCCAACCTAGCCACTATTTCCCTTTCCCAAATCCTAAAAATAGGATGACTTGACTTTATAGTTATACAATGCTAGACATTGTCATGATAAAACTAGGATTACTTGACTTTATTGTCATACAATTCTGCTTAGTGTCGGGAACGATGGTGAACATTATAACTAAAGAATCAAAAGCTTGGAACTGCACCATCCTTGTTTCAGTAGACAGAGTACTTTGTATATAAAGTTTTGCACCTACTACTGAAACCAACTCAAAAAAGATACTGAAATCCAAACTTATTTTCTATAAAAGCAGCAAGTTTATAATTGAGACCAAATGTTTCCATTGATCTGACAACGATCCAATGGGCAAAAATGGACACTAGTTGTGTAAACCAATCAGATTTACCTTTAGATCCTCTACACTAATGGACAATACACATTAATTAAACAAATTAATCAACCACTGTTGTATTTAACATTTACGAAACTAGCCAAAATGGCATCATGAAAACACACTCGAATTAGATAACATTCACTTTCTTTAATTTTGAGTATGTTTTTGGATCAATTTTCCATGCATATGGTATTATATTTGTTCACTTTTTTTTATTTGGAGAGAAGTGATCAAGTGAAAATGATTAAAGTCATAGGAAGCATGCAAATCCAGAAAGAATAAACATGGCCAAGAAGAAAGCGATTAGTTAATCAATTCCATGAAAGATTTTTCTATGCTTTGGCATGCCCAATCTTACAGAATACCAAGCAGAAAAGAAGACCCAAGAAGCAGCTAAGGCAGACAAGCATAAACTATGCATCTTTAATCTTCTTTTTTTTTAAAAACCATTGAATTTGTTGATGGAGTGTTGTGTCACAAGAGAATCAGTGAAGACAAGAGAAGAATGAGAATAATCCTTTATTAACAAATGGATTTGATTAGCTCTAAAATGTTTCTGTAATAACGTCAAACTAGAGGACGGTAGGAAGGTCGGTAGAAATTCAACTACTCAACTGGTCAAAAGTTTCATGCTTAATAATAAAAGTCATTCTAGCATTTAGGAAAAATCATGTTGTGCTTTTAGTAGATTCTACCATACTTTTGGGATCTTGCCGCACTTCTAGTGCATTCTATCGTGCTTTTGGGAATACTAATTCTTCATTTTTGCAAGTGGTTTGTATTTCACAAAAACAACAAGTCATGGTGAAAAATAGAGAAAATGGATCCTCCGAGGGAATCAACCATTATTCAACATTACGTATTAGGAGCGTATGTTTTTTTTTCCTGCAAAATTGTCTTCATGACCTAGGTCTAGCTATCCTTTGGGTTTCTCCTTATGTTCTTCCCCTGAAAATATGGTTGACTCGAAGCCCTAGCCTAAAATTTAATTTTGATTCATGTTAGGGTTTCTCTACTAACATTTCAAAGCAGACTAAAATGCATACCATTTTGAGGACAAGAAGTTTTGAGAGGAATGCAGAGTGAGAACACACAAAATGATTTGAAAGTAGACTAAAATGCATACTATTTCGAGGACAAGAAGATTCAAGAGGAATGCAGAGCGAGAACACACAAAATGCCACCTTCAACAGAGAAATGCCTTCAAACAAATAATGTAGAATGCCCTAATGAATGGGAAAACCAATGTGGATGCCAAAAAATGCCTTAATCAGCCCGCGGACCCAACGATGATTTATAAAACAGGATTTAAAAAAGTAGAATTTGGCGATCAAATCCCAATTCCACCTTTTTTGATGGGAGATGTTAATGCTCATTTTGGGCGAAAATGAGCATTAACAAATTCACCTTCCTCTTTCATATTGCACTCCCAAATTGAGGATTCAAAAGAAATGGGCATATACAAATGCCACTTCCAGCTAAATGCTGGAAATGATGCGCTACCAAACATGCCCTTAATGCAATAAGTCAGCCCCCAAATGCTAGCGCAAGTTTATGAGGAGAGGTGATTTTGTATTAATAAAGGGGAAGTAAGGTGGGGTCCACCAAAACCTAAGACTAAGTCTCAAAAGAAAAGGACTTTTATTCATTCCTAAAAGCCAGCGCATGACTTGGAGTGGGAAGCTTTGCTTTAAGAAGGGTAAGTTAGGAGGGGCCCACCAAAAACTCTTATGATCATTGCCTTAGCAAACAATGTAAGACAAACCAAAAATAGTCTAATGCTAAAGCCTTGCGCAAGTTACCAAGGAGTGGGTGAAAAGATGGAGACATGGGGGTTTGGGTCCCACCCCATACCATACTAATGGCCAAGTCAAAACTCACGCAGGGGTAGTATTTAAGAGCTTTTCAAAGGAGAAGAAACATAATGAAATTCATGTCATCAAGTACATGATATTGGAAGGGATTTGACATGACCTAAAGATAATGAAGATTTTGCTTTGAATAAAATATTTTCCCTCCTACGTGCCAATAAGGGAAAGGATATGATAGAGTGTAGGTTTTATTGTATTTCATTAATAATTTATTTGTTTTGAAAACAAGTTGGTAGAGTATATAATATTATAATGACTGTGGCAAGGAAATGTATGGGAATTATTTTCCCATACATTTTCCAGAGACCTATAGGTCTCCATTGCCCATTTTCTTAGTTTTTCTTTTGACTTGTTTGTGTTGCAAATTCATTTTCTCCCATACACTTCATTTAAATTTGATGATTTAGTCTACTATAGGAGGTAAAATTGATTTCATTTCTACATTATGGTTTTCCTATAGTAATGCTTTAAAGGTCTAAAATTTTATTCCTCTATGCAACTAAACTATTGGTTTCTCATCCAAATTAACATGACAAGTTAATAATTTACTAGGCAAGGATAGGAGGTGAGAAATAGAGGTTGATTTGTTACTTGAATTCAATAAAAATTACATACAATGATCCTACTACAAGTTTTATAAGATTTAGATAACTCTCTATCCTTATCTAAGTTCTCACTTCCCTATTTCAATATAATTGTTATTCAACAAAGAAGGAAAAAAATTCTACATCTTCATCACAAGCTATTAAATCCATTATAATGCAATGAAATAAACTCATTTTCCATTATAAAAAAGTATTCAAGAAACAATAGCAAGTTGATAGTCTTCCTACAAATTGATATTGAATGATATCATAAATTCAATACAAGTTCTTTCAAGCTTCATCATCACCTAATGCTCTCTTACTTTAAAATTTAAAGAAACAACAATCAGGGGGACAATATGGGAGTGCATAATGAAGTGAATCCCCTTTTTTTTGCAAGAAATATAAACTTCTCTTTTCCAATAAACACACAAATACAATTTTGCATCTTCAAAATTTACATATACAAGCCCTCTTCAGGACTTTCAAAGGACCATAATATACAAATTTTAAACTTGATCCTTCTACAATAGAAATACAAGCATATTTTACAAGCTCCTCAACTATGGGAGTTATGTATACAATCATCTTGACAAAACTCTTCAACTCCCAAACTTTGCACCTTTGAGCTTCCAAAAATCTACTAGAAACCAAGACAAAAGGAAGACCATGGGAAGCTCACCTCCCATCCTAGGCCTCTCATGAGGCCACCCGCGAGCTTGGGGAAACCACACCGAATGGGATACACACACTCAAACACAAAATAGTCACAAGATAACATAAATTGCAAACCCGAATTCTCTCAAGGGTGAAACTAAGAAATTCCAAGAACTCCTTTTGTGGGGTGTGGGTGGACAACCCATGGAGACAACCATTGCATGAAAACAAGGCCACACATGGACCCAAATAAACACAATATCAAAACAAGGCTCACATGGCCAATATTTCCCTCCTTATACCCCCAATGCCTCATGGGCTAAAATGCAAGGTTACTTGGGGAAAACACTCAACCCGAGTTTCATCTTTCCCCACACATGGAGGATACTCTACACATGGAGTTGCCTCCATTTCATACACCCCCTCTTGGTTTCTCTTCCCTCCCAAGGGTGAGTGAACCAAGAGCATACAACCCAAATCCAATGACAAAAGAAAACACAAAGATGCTTGCTCTCACCATGACCAACCATGGGGAGCTAAAACACAACAAAGAATCAAGAGAAAAGGTTCCTCCATGACCAACCATGGGGAGCCAAAGGAGAAAGATAAACTCATACATTCTCTACAACAAGAGTGAGAGAAAAATTTCAACCTCAAGTCCAAATGCAAATGAAGGTGAGTTGAGTCCTTTTCTCAATTCTAAGCTTTCTTCCTCCTCTAACTTTGGTGATCTCTAAGGATAGAGAATGGGTGAACAACACCAATGTTCTCCAAAATTCTACTAAAAGGACCTCTAACCCAACTCCCAAAATCCTAGGGAAAGGCAAGCCCTCTCATTGGTTGACAAAACCCCAAACCTTACACACCCCTCTCCTCATAAAGGTGGTCCTTGGAGGTGGGTGACCTAGGAATTCTCCAAACAAGGAAGATGGTCATGAAAGTACTTTTTGGGTCATATGACAAGATGCAATTTTCGCTCAAGATTAAATATGCACTTTTAGAGGGGTCAAAAAGTCAATCTTGGGCTTCTCCCATGTTGAAAATACCCCTAACCCATAGGTACATGGAATGGGTTAGCTAAAAATGCATAAAACCACTCCCTTAGGCCACTTTTAACCCTCTAAAACTCATGATTAAGAGTATGCACGAAAGTGGAAGATGGGGACTTCATTATGGGGTCCTATGACAAGTGGGTGTGCTTAGGATTTCCCCCAAAAGGCTTCTAGAATGTGCTCTCCCTCAACCACATGGCATACCTTGATAACATTAAGCACTAGTGTCAAGTAACACATCACAAAATAACATTACACACAAGGTATGTCTAATTTGTCACAACACTTAACATTCCTACACACATACATCCAAGTTGTTGTTATGAATAAAATACTTTACAATGAGGCCTCGAGTCTCTTCATAGATGGGGCCTTGGCTTAACTGATTGCACATACATTCAATGTGATTTCCCCAAATATATTTCCATGGTCCTTCCACCTGCAACACCTCAATGCAGCATTAGTAATTCAAGGAAGAAAACCAATACGAATAAACATATAAGATATAACATCTTCGATTTAATCAAAATTCAATTGCATATAGTCATGTAAGGTACATTTATCAAATCGGTTCAATTTCAACTGCATAATTCAATTCATAGTTCAAATGAAATCAAGATCATCCATAATCTATCATCATCATAAGATAATCATCAGGTTGTCATAACATGAAGATAATAATAAAGTTTGACATGATCAAATCCGAATCTACTAATCATGGATCCATATACAGAATCAACAAAAATATATAGCCTAACATGTCCATCATAACATAACAATAAATCGAATGAGTCCAAGTATCTCAATAACATAATCAAAATGAAATGCAAGGTCTAGAAATCGGGATCACTATGTGGGACTAAGGTTGGCCTCACAGGGTCTATCACCTAGAGTACCCAAATGCGACGAGGGAGGACAAGAAGGTCCATCTCAACCAGCTACATGAGATCCTCTGAGTGACATTGATACACTTTTTGATTTTGACATATGAGATGAGATGTATAGTGGCACCTAGGTGCATTTATTATGTATGATTTTTTGATGTACTATTCGATGGATTTTGATACGATTCTACATGATGACACTTTTATGGACTATTTGATGGACTTTATGGATATTATGGACTCTTATTCTTTCATGAGTTATATGATGATGCAAATTGTTTTATGGGATGTGTGTGATATGGATGCATTTATGGTAATTTATTTCTATGATGCACATGACGATTCTATCGATGTTTTGTGATGTAGGATGTGTGTGAGATGTGATTTATATGTTATGATATGATTATGATGGTTCTAACATATGTGATACATGTTAATGTGGATTATGGATATGTGTATGATGATATATGATTTATATGCTGGATGAATGATTATGATGCATGTATATTGCATTTATTATGATGTGATGTATGCATATGGATATATGGTGGATATATTATATGGATGTGATTTTGATGGATATTTAATGATTAATACAATGGATAGATAATAAATACAAATAGATTTAATGAATACTTTGATGTTAATAATAACTATATATGAATGGATTTAATGCAATGTAATGGAATTAATGATGGTAATGAATGTAAATGATAAATGAATATGAAATGAATTGAAGGAGATAATGACATAACTTAATGTAATGTGCAACTAATTAAATAATGTAGCTAAGTATAATTAACACAGCCTAATGCAATGGAATGAGTAATAATGAGACCATGAAATGAACTAATGTAATGTGCAATTAACTAAATGCAATGAACCTAATCACATGCAATAGGATGTATGATGTTAATGCACCTAACATATGTACTGCAACCTAATGCAATGAAGAAATGCAACTTAATGCAACTAAATATGATATGCAACCTAATGTAACTAAATATGATATGGAACCTAATGCAATTAACCATGCAATGAGGATGAAAAAGTAATCAATGTAAGATAACCATGCAACTAGGATGAATATGTAATAAATGAAAGATAACCATGCAAATAATATAATTAAAACCTCTAAAATGAGACATGTTTTTTGTGTGTATCAACATAACTAGGAGGGACATTTAGATAGTAGAGATTGGGGGAGATAGTGAAAAAATAGGAGCCTCACAATGAAAAATATAGAATGCAAAATGAAACTAAAAGAATTCAACTAACTAAATGCAATAGGGGATTTTGGGGATTATATCGTGTTAATCTCAGAGAGAACACCCTAGTTTGATATTGTAGAAGGAGGTATGCATTGCATGCTAGACAATTTGGATAACATGGTTCCTTTGTGTGGGCTAGAATCTCAAACAGACAAGGTATATTTAGGAACATAGATGTAGATCAACAGTCATGGTGGAACTAATGTACTGATACTCAGAAGGAGGCCTAGTACACCCAAGTCTTTTTAGGGACTTGGTGGAAGTGCCTGCAACTCTGCCCCTTGTAAGGCATGCATAACCATAACTGTACAACCAACAAAAATACACTAAAGTACACACAAGTAGATCATACTGCAAATGACACATGTACCAATATACACTATTCAAGATACACCAAGATATTGAAGATTGAGGCAATTGTGAGTAGGCTGTATTGAACACAAAGATAAAATTTAAAAAAAGGCCTCATGACCATGCAGTCATTTAGTACATAGTTCTTTCCATGAATGTTAAGGACCCTAAGGTGGATTGATGTTAAGAGGATTGACTTGATGGGCTATGCTATGATTTTGTCTACAACAAATTATGACTGGTAATGATCCTTGGAATGCAATAGGTTGATTGGCTCTTTTGATAGGAGTGAGGAATCTCTCATGGTTCCATATATGCTATTGAGTATCTTGATAAACAAGCAATTTTTATTGCCTCTAATTGATTGATTGTGGTTGGATTTCAGAATCCTAAGAGATTGTTTGGTGTTGAAGGTTCCTCTACATCACCTGTGCTAGTCCTCGATTGCCCAACCTCATTTATCACTACCCATATTGATTGGGCATGTTGTCTGTATTTTTTCTATTGTCTCTCAACCCAAGGGTTGTGTATGCTTTGAGCAATGTCAACTCACCTAATTGTACACTATTTACCCATTTTTTTGTTATTCACAACTTTCAAGTTATGTATGCAATTAAATTTTAATAATTGTACTATTTCTAACCATCCATTTTATTTAATCACTACTTGAACTCTCCTATAAATAGTAAGGAAAGATGTAAATAATTAATTCTTCAGCATACTATTTCCTGTTCTCTTCTACGTGTTCATACAAGTATATTAGTAGCTTAAGCATGATGATGCCATGCATTATTTAGGTATTTAATTACAAACACTAGGAGAAAATAATTATGGTAATAGATAAGATGGACAAATTTGGAAAGAATGATAGGGATGACAACTCAATGGACAAGACTCCCAAAGAACACACCATTAACATTGGGGTATAGAATTGGCCTCCGCAAGAATGCTCTATGATCATTAAGGGAAACCAAGAGGGATTTATTGTCATTTTGGTGTGGTCTTCTCCTTATGTAGTCCATTGCTTGTTGTCCTAAAGTTGGAGTCAGAACAATGTGTACCCTTGCATTGTAATTCTGATTTTCTATTCTTCTTCTTCTTCTCTGTTAGCATTAGGAGGATGATACCATTGTATTATTGGTATTCTCTTGGTAGATCCTATAAACACTTTGTTAGGTTAAGGGAGATGATACCATTTTACTCTGTCTTAATCATCATGGTCAAATAGAGTCATGTACTCTTGATAAATCAACCCGGATTAAAAAACTCTGGCATCCAACTATCTACAACCCTAGACATAATTTGAGGTCTACAGGGTATTAAACTAAACATGTTGGCTATGATTTGGACTACAATCATTATATGAATGTCCATCACCATGTCATATATATCATTGAGATATGACATTGCAAGGCTTGTGCAGAGAGTAAGCTAGAATAGAAGGAATTGAAAAGAACATGTGAATTGTACAGATAGTGCTTCTGAAATTGAACACAATCCACCATTGGTTCATTATCACCGGTATTTGTATTGTAAGTTTTCTATGTCTATTTATGACATTCAAGTTTCCCCTCACTACATTCATTATTATCCATTTTTTAATTTTGATTATTAAAACTCTTGTAAAATGAGCAATGTAACGTTCTAATTTACTGATGTGCCCTATATTTTTAATCTCTATTCTTCTTGTTGCACTGTACTATTAAGTATACAATAGGAACAAAAAGTTATATGTAAGACAATGTAATTCAATTGACATTATTGTACATTTTTAAGCGTGAATTCTATCATTTGTATTTGAGTTTTTTGCCCACAACATAATCCGTTATTCACTAGAATAAGTGATTTAAAATAGTTTCCAATCCATGTAAAAATGTTCGACTTGGTTAACGATTCTAAAACTTGCTAATGTCAGAATGCGACATCTATTTTCGAATTCCAACTTGTAATAGGATACCAACATTGTTCCCAAACCATGCATTAAGTATATGACAACTCATCCAACCAACTAATTAAATTATTTTCATAAATATACACAACGCTTTAAAACTATAAATCTTATCAGTTATTGGTTGCTTGTCCACAAGCATGCAACTGTTGTTACTACTGCTTGTATTAAGGGCCCGTTTAGTTGCTGGAATTTACCTGGAATTGGAAATGAGAATTGGTGAATTGGTATGACCCAATTTTAATTTTGGTGCAAAATTAGCATTATGCAAATCCCCCTCATAACCTAGAATTAGAATTGAGGCATGAAATTGGAATTGAGAATTCAATTTTGAGAAGGGAAACCAATTCCCATTTTCCAATTCTAGGTCAATTCCACCAACTAAATATAGATTGGTGGTATTGGCTTCTTTTGGCACAGGCCAAGCTCCCTATAAAATGCACCAAAGATTTAAAAAAAAATTGTCAAACTTATTTTGTCCAGTTTGCGAAAGCACAGTGATTTTTTTGCAATTTTTTTGTGGTTTTCGACCACAAAATATGTAGATCATGAATAACAGATGCTGAAAATTTTACAAAAATCTATTGTATTTTCTGATTTTTAAAATTTGTCAATAGTACATTTTGTAGGGAGCTTAAGGACGTCCACTTTTTTTTCTTTTGTTTGGGCTTGTGGTCACCTCTCTTGGCCCCTCTTCTCCAACAGTCCCAAGGTTTGGATTTCCGTTGGGGTTTCATGGCGGCATTAGCGGGGAGTGCTTTATTGTAGCCTTGCCTATGGTAGGGTAGAAAAAATTGAAAGACAATTCATGGCCAACCTGAGAAAATGGTTAACTAATATTCCTTGCCTGATATTCATGAAGTTTGTTGAGGTTCTAAAACACAAGCAGTTCTAGGATCACAATGTGGCGATTGATGATGGTACTAGATTAAGTACCGAGGGGAAAATGGGCAAATGATCTGTTGCAGGGCATCAAGAACCCCAAATTTCTTATGTGGGCAGCCTCAAATCTACACAGAGCTCGTTTATTCATGAGACTTGTACAGGGTTCTTTGGTGGACAATGTATTGCAGGTAAAGAGATCAACATTGCACATATAACTAGTCTTTAGTTTGTAGTGTTTGGTTCAAATAGTACTCTTGCAATCCATGGGATGAATGAATGGAAACGCTTCCAAATGCTAATTCTAAGAGGAGAGATGATGCTGAAATTTATCTCACAAAACCTTAGACTATTGCAAGCTAAATAAACACATACAAAAAATGGATTCAACACATAAACACAACATCAGATATATGTGGGAAACCCTTACGGGAAAAAACCCACCACTCCAAATCCAGACTCAATTGTATTATCAGCAACAAGGTTACAATACAATCTCCAGAGCCGCAACTCTCCAAGAGTAATCAGTTGTGATATCTAGAATAATTTCGGCAGCATAACAGCGCTCTTCAAACAATTCTTTATCTCTCAATTCTCTACAACAATGCCTTGTACTTATAGAGTTTTTGTACAAAAGGAAACAGTTTCTAAAGCGTCTACATTCAACGCATCTACAAATTATTTTAGAAACTTTCTCTATGCACAACTCTTATCCAAGTCCATCCTAATGGAGATTTTGTCTTCGTTCAGCATCTTTCCAAAAAGAATAAATAAAACAATAAATCATGATAAGACTGAGTCACCTTATCCCAACAATAGATATTCAACAGTTGAAATTTGCAATCGCAATGCTGTCGAAGAATATATGAAATCTTCAGAAGACAGACGAGGTTGTATGTCAAGGTTTCAAACTGGATGCCATCTGGCAAAAACTTGATATAGAGGCTAAGCAATTTGATTGCCATGATGAGGAGGATTTGGAATTGAAGAAACTTTGAATCGTTCGAAGCTGGAGGAAGCAGAGTCAGAGAGGAGAATGCGTTAAAGTCCTATTGATATCTGACTTCTGGCAAAGAAGGAGGGGCTAGACTCTCTTTCTAATTTGCTTCATGACTTCGGAACTGGAACTCTACAACATATGCTGCAGGGATGAATGGTACTGATGGTATCTCAAAACTGTTAGTATGAAGAGGATGGAATATGGGAAAGGTGGTCGGTAGCCATTTTTTGGTCCAATGCTAATATAATTTCCAAGTTTCGATGTGCAGATTCTGGTGAAAGATGAAGATTTCCTGATGAATGAACTTGCTGCAGACTAATCTAGAGGGAGGATGCTCCCATGGATGGCTGAAAATCCAAGATGATGTGTCTCTTTGTCTTCTTTATTCTATATAGAGGTATAGTTCTCTCTGATTGTAGTCTTGTGATGCAGTTGCATGCTGCATGAACTGAAGATGGCTCCTTCGAATCCATAGATAGAACTGTGGTTATTAAGATGTAGCTTTGATACTGAAATTGATTTTTCTTTTTAATAAGCTGCCTATACTTCTCCTTTAAAATTGCCTATTTGAAGGAGTTTAGAGTGGTTGCATGCTTTATTTTTGCCATACTTTTGCAAAGAATGATTATGCTCGGATGAGGATCCTTTTTTCCCTCAATTTTATATATTAAATATAAAAGTTATGTTTTAATGTTTTGGGAAAAAATATATTGACCTTTTTGTTTTTACTTCTTGTACACCATTCTCAATTCTAGTAAGCCTATTGAAAATATTCTGAATCTCCTACCATAATCTTTAGTTCTTCGTTGTTTAACATTTTTTTGATGGAGGATTTTTCATTCATGAAGTTCTTGTCAGATTAAAGAGTATCTATTCCATCAAATTCTTCGAAGGCACGATTCTGACCTCATCTCTTATTATGTCAGAGCCTTGCACTGGGCAAGACTCAAGACTTGATCCATGGTGGGCTAAGTGAGAACCATTCAACTTCACCAACAGACCAACAGCCCATTGACTACTTGTTTAACTGTTAAATACTTGCTTCCAGAAAACTGTTGTGATTTTATCGTCAACAATGAGAATCAAGTTACCCAAGGGGAATATTAGTTATTCAGTAGAAGTTCTTTTGGAAAATTCCTGCTAACGTAGATCAATCCAAAATAAGTTTCCTTGCTCACTTCCCTTGGATTAACTATCCTGCATTTTATAACAATTTAATTTGACATTCTTTTATGGTTACCATCCCTCATGTTTCTGTTCTTTGCATTTATGGCTACTTAAGAATTGAAACTCACCTGGAACTCTCTTTTCATTTGGATTAATCTATACAGCTCAAAACTAATCTCAACATTTATTCATCAGAACCTTAACTTGTTTTGTTTTGTTTTGACAAGGCTCTATTTTTATGGATAATGTGTTCAATCTAACCATCGTACTGTTATTCATATTAAGGCCGTTGTATGAAATTTATTACATCTTTAGATATGGTAACAACTGATTTGTTGAACTCTTATTATATTTAAACCAACATGAATTAGCATTATGACTTTCATTTCCTTGCAAGCAGTTAGCTCAACTTTGTAGTGCTGCTGTCCGGTATCTAGTAGTCATAATAGGAAAATTTATAAGGCTTCTCAAACCATTTACTTCATGATAACTTACAAAATAAATTAATATTCTATAAAAAATATGATTCAATTAAGGTGAACACGATTTTGATTTTCTCACAAAAAACTTAAAAGATTCTAAGATCTAAAAGAAAAACAGCATTACCTGGGGAAGCATTTCAACCATAATCAGCAGCGTCCTAGAAATAGGTACTGCACTGGAGATGGCGGGAAACATTTTCAAGCCATTCCCAATTAGGCAAAAATAACAGGACACGTCCCCGAGATGTAGAAATGGCATGGACCATTTTTCGGGATGGCTGACGTCCCCGGGATAGCTAGGAACATCTGAGATATCCTCTGACCATCCCAAGGACACCACCCCTGACATAGATCAGTGTCAACACAAAAAAATGTGCAGTGTATCACTAATTTAGGGACATCCATCAAAACATAAAGAATGAATGAATTTTAAGTACAGGGTTATGAATACACTAGAACAATGTATGGAAAATGCAGAAGCTTTGTCATGGATTTTAAACTATCTGATAAAATCTTGTAATGAAATATGGAATCACAGGTAATGCAAGTGGAGTATGTGACAAAATGCTTTAAAAAAAATTGGTCTCGTATGATACCAGATTACAAGGTATACATGGAATGAAAATGTTAACAAGTTCCCCAAACCGATCAATTTAGATTTGCTAATACACTTCTAGCCTATGCCAGGTGGAATATTGAAAAAGGGTCTGAACAGCTGTTAAATCATAAATGATAGTATAATTTAATCAAATGTTGTAGTGGTGACTATCTTGGTAGATATTTGTGCAGCATGTAAAGCAAAGAAAAAGGAATCTGGATTGTTTGACAACACACCTAAAGGAATTTTTCTTCATTGGCCACAATGATTACAAAGAGAGGGAAGATCTGACATTATTCACAGAGACATAGTGCCTAAAGAAGGTTGCAATAAAAGCATTTGTGAGCTCCAAACAAGGACATCGAGAATTTCTATGGGGAGGAACTAAGTAAGAATATAAAAAATCCGATGAAGCTATTGCTTATGATGTTGCTATTTAAGTCGCAGTTTAAGTGGAGGAAACACAATGTCAGCCTCAACAAACCATAACTTAGTCTTTCTTTCAAGGTTATAGGTTTTGAGACATCTTTTCGAAAAACTGATTTATATCACTTCTAAAGTTTAGAAAACGAACCTTAACTTTGGAAAAGTGATGAAAATCCTAACCAAATAAGGTTTATTTATTAACAAAATTGCTATGTATAATGTATAAGATTCATTTATTATAGCCATCATATTGCTTTGGAGTCTTGGACCTTCTCTTGTATATTTACAATTGTAAGAAAGTACCCTACACATTCAGGGAAAAACATTTGCTAGTGGTAAAGGAAGTGGGTGTGAGCGCTAGAGTGGGAGTGGGTGTAGGAAAGGGTTTGCTTTCCCTACATATTGCTTGTGCAACCCGACAACTCAAAGGAAGTGGATGGTGGATATGGAGACGACAAATCAGCAGATTTCAACCTTTTTGAGGATGATGAGGATGTACCTCTCATGGCATTATGGCTGGAGGCACAACAAAATGTCCTTCAAAGGAATGATTTGGTTAATTTTGATGGTGAAGAAGAGTCACTCAAGAAGATGTGGAAGGATGTGTAAATGAATATTTCTCAATTGTACGAGTCCTCAAATAGGCCTATTCTTGTTAGATCTAGGTCATGTGACTTAGGCTTAACATAAGGAAGGGTATTTTGATTCCCACTCTCAAAATCTTGTGGAGCTTGGTGAGAACGCTTGTTGTTGCTCCTTCTAGCACTTCTACGATTTTAAGGACAATGCTTGGAAATATGTGAGTAGTTCTTGTTGGAAGTCTATTAAAGCCTATGTTAAGGTTGTTGGGTTTGATGGTGAGAGATTTCCCTAGTGGTTACCCTTCTACTAATGGGTGTGAGCTTGTTACTTATGTTGTGCAGGTTGAGAGTGAGGAGTTTAATGGATTTTATAAGGAGATTGTTGGGTTTGATCAAGAGGGTGTTTGTCCTAGAGGTTATCCTTCTTCTAATGGGAGTGTTCTTGTTACTTTTGTTATTGTGCAAGTTGTGAGAGATGAATTTATTGGTGAATCTAGTGTGGTTGTTGTAAAGTGCGTCATATTTTTTTTGGTTGCCCCAGGAATGAAAAAAATCATTTTATTTCGAGGAAAAAGTTACAAAAACTGGTTGTTGAGGAATACACAACTAGATTGAGGATGCACAAAAATTTGAAAGTAGGGGGAAAGCCCTTGTTGAGTATACAAAGATGGACACCTATTTCAAGGATTCTATGTTGAATGATAGACTTGGTTGTGAACTTATGTATCCTTCTTGTGCCCAAAAAAGAGGTTTAGGCTAGAAGATTTGTGCAATATAAAGCAAAAATCATTAGAGCAATTTGGTTTCAAACCACCCTCACTTTTGGTTGGTTGTAAATATAATTTGTGTCTTTTTGTTGTGCTTTCATCATTTCTCTTGGTTTCCCTTTGTAGTTCTATTTTGCAAAACACTTAATCTTTCATTCAATAGAAGGGGATGGATACTTTCAAAATCCTTGCATACCTAATCAAAGCAATCTCTAGTAGAACTATATCATCTCATAAAAAAATTAATCTTGTGGGATCAATTTGAATGGGATTTTGTGTTTCAAATATGTAAAGATAGGAATAGCTTGGAAGTTGAACAAGGGGGACGCTAAGAAAAAGATGTGGAAGGAATTGTTGATGGCAAGTTCAAGGACAAGTGGTATGGCTCTTGGGATGATCAAGAAGAAGAGAGATTCTATGCTTCATCTATTACAAGAAAAAAAAACTTTCAATTTGATGAAGTTTAGACTAAGTTAAGGTGGTCAGACATGAGAGTTTTTATATTCCAAAAAAGTTGTAGCAATTTAAATAATAATCAATTAATTACTCTGAAAAAAATTTAAAAAAAATGTGTCACATCCAAACATGAGTCTACTACTTATATCTAGAATCTTGTAAAAAAATATTATCATTTGATTGTGTTCAAGGTTGTCAAACGTACACCTACTTCTTATCCTTTTCTTGATTTTTTTGTATTGCTACATTGAAACTTGAAATTTTTACCATATATAGAATATTTTGGTTCTAAAAAAAGGCTACCACCTTATAAAATACGTTCAATTTTTACAGATTCTCTTCTTACATATTTTTTATATAAGATTAATAACTAGTTCAAATTTTTATGTCAACTTGTCTAACCATGAGTTTTTGAATTTTTATTGCCATGTAAGGGCCTAGTTTGGCATACCATGATCTTGCACATACCCTGAAGGAAAAAAATTGACAAAAAAATATACCCCCAAAAAAACTAATAATTCATATATTGTAAAAAATAAGAGCTACATTGTAGCGTGGTTCATGCGAAGTGGTAGTAGAATAGTTTTGTCATAATTTTGAGAAAATTTAGATTTGGATGCATGTGGATTATTGATGGAAAATAGTTTAAAACCTAATCTCACTATGAGTTTTCATTCCAAGGGAAAAGAAGGAAAACCATTCAAAATAAGAAATAGATGAAGAAGATGATTCTGTACCATTATTTTCTCTCTAATTGTCCAACTCCCTGTAAGGGAACCCAATAGGAGAACATAATTTAACTAAAGAACATGACCCCAATTTTATTTTACATTAACAATTTAAACAACATATTGATGGAAGTGATACCAACTAATATACATAAGCATTAAACATAAACCATGTCCTCTTAAGTTCCCTAATGTCGCTACTAAGAAATACATAAACATATAAACAATTGACCTCAAGCTTACAAACACCACACAATAGCAACTAAGTTGCTCACATTTTTGCATCATATTTGCGTTGAATAGAAACCAAGGGAATTCAAACCCCAACGCATATACAACACCAATAGAATTCAAACCCCAATGCATATACAACACCCAAAAAACACAACAAATGAGGAATGCCAGAGGGTGGAATGAACATTGGAAAGTATAAAAAATGCCCAAAGCTTGAAAAACAACATAAGGTTCCCAAATCAATTATTAATAGAATAGCATGAGTGATCATAAATCTGATAAATATGAGAATGAGAGAAGTGGCTTTCCAACAATGATGCATAGGCCCAAAATATCAAAATGGGAATATGAATAGGCCCAAAACAATGATGCATAGGCCCAAAACATCAAAAGGGAATTCAAACCCCAACGCATATACAACACCAAAAAAACACAACAAATGAGGAATGCCAGAGGGTGGAATGAACATTGGAAAGTATGAAAAATGCCCAAAGCTTGAAAAACAACATAAGGTTCCCAAATCAATTGTTAATAGAATAGCATGAGTGATCATAAATCTGATAAATATGAGAATGAGAGAAGTGGCTTTCCAACAATGATGCATAGGCCCAAAACATCAAAATGGGAATATGAATAGCTACACATTGATTGCATGGAGTATGCCTAAACAAAGACCTAGAGACAAAGAAAATAATGGAAAGAAAAACATATATAATCCCAATCTTAAAATCCATCAAATATCAAAACCAAACAACAACTAAAATTATAAATTTTATACGTCAAATTGGTTAGTAAATTCAATAACGAAATCCAAGATATGAAAATCCCCAAAACCACAAAAAAGAAATGAGATCCTAAACCAATAAACGACTTCAACTGCTTTTAATTCAATTCTAGACTAGCTCCATAATCTCCATTCATCTGAAAAGAAAAACAACTCCCTGAAAACCCCAGCAAAAACACAAAAAATAAATAGGAGGAAAACCTCTTCAAATCTATAACTATTCATTTCCATAGAAACCACTAAAAAGACACACACGAGAAGATACAAGAACAAACTATTAATTTATTTATATTTTAAACCTTTCAAATTCTATTCTTTAAAATAATATCTTTCATTATTATTATGTTCATATGGTCCTATTAAATTTAGTTTCCTATTTTATAGAAAAAGTCAAACTAAAAATCACAAACATAGGAATCCAATCTATTAATTATTTAATTAATTACATAAGACTTTTAAAATTCTAATGTTATAAAATGGCTCTAATATTAATTTTTTTGTATTATATATAGAGATTAAAAAAGTACATAAACAAGTTTAACAAGGAGGCGTAGCCTCATCACTGAGAGTATCAAAAAATATTACATAACATCAAGAATATGCAACAAAAGTCACAGAATCAAAAGGAGAAATACTAGAAACTAGTGCAGAATATCCTTGTATTAATCAGCCCAAATAGTCTAGCCTTTTTCGCCCTCCATCCAAACCACATTCTTCCCTTGCTGGCTTTGAGCCAGCATGAAGATCTTTTCATCAGAAGCATTTTTAACTTTTTTGATTTCTTGATTAAGCTTTCTTAGCGCTTCTTCAAAAACTTGCAAGTTGTCCATAGTCCTTCTCCACTCATAGCCATCCTTCATCTCATATGTGAACATAGTGGAACACCCAGTTTGAAGGAACCTTCTCAACTTTTCCTTTTCGATCAGCATGGTAACATGAACCTGCAAGGAGATTTTAAAAAGAATGAGTTTTTGAAAAGACTCAGCAAGGGTTCTAGGAGTGCATTGATACCTCTCTTCATTCCTGCATTTCTAGATCTACCACAAAATGTTAGAAGTTATAATATCCCATAAAAGGTTAGTATCCTTCTTCAGATTACAAATATTGCTAGTAATAATTTCAAAGATATTAACAAACTTAGGATAAGTAATGGAACACATAGCCCAAATTTCTTTAGCAAAGGTGCAATCAAATAAGATATGTCTACAAGTATCAGGAGCTCTGTAGATGCTACACATATCAGCAAAGGATGGATCCCTTTGCATAGGAAGTCTATCAAGAATCATGAGCCACTTAAAACATCTGATTTTGGGTTCAATGGGACTTTTCCAAATCTCACCAAAGTGCTTTTTCCAAGAGAAGACATCCAAATTAGAGTACCAAATATTACTCACATGTTGTATAACAGAGCCATTGTAGTCAATGACTTTATAAATGTTTTTGGATTTGATTTTAGCAACAATAGTACCATCCGACCATTTAAGGCTAAGAAATCTATGAGAGTCCACAGTGCAAATAGAAGGAAGATCTTAATATGCTGACTTTTGTTTCTACTAACTTTTTGCTATTAAACTGCTATGTGACTAGTGCTATTAATATGTTGTTAATGTGCTTCTAGTCTTACTGTACCATGGGCCAGCACCCTCTTGCTGCTTTTTTCTATAAAAAATAGAAGGAAGATCTTTACAAGCTCTAATGATCATATTATAGGTTTTCTTTTGAGAAGGAGGCATGCTAAATTTGGAGCTGAGGTCATCCCAAATAATAATACTATCCTGATGAAAAATATCAATCAAATGATATATGCCCAAATTGTTCCAGGACCTAGAAGAACAACCTTGAGAAAGGGCTAAGGGTTTACCAGCATTGCATAGGTTCCACCAAATGGATCTTTCACCATATAGCTGGGAAGAATCATGAAAGGTCCCATTAGGGAGGAAGAGCTTAATATGATCCCAAGCCTTCCATATAGATTTAAAAACAATAGAACCCTAGACCAGAACATGAAAGTTCCCATTGATGGAATATGGATGAAGTGACTGAGAGGGGGGGGGGGGGGGGTGAATCAGTCAACCATAAAACACTTCACAATTAATTCTTTCCAGATCCCTTAAGATATCTTAAAAATGTTATCTGATTTAGTACTCGGTAAATAGATTGCAGTAACTTTGAAGATGCAGAAAGTATTAACAAAATTATCTTTTAGATATTCATCAGTATTGGTGTATGATTAAGATAGAAATTAAGAACACAAGAGACACATGATTTTAACGTGGAAACCCAATATGGGAAAAACCACCAATGTATCTAGATACTGATTTTCACTTTTTTGAAGTGATGCCCGGTTAGAAGCCAACCCGGTAAAAGGTTACAAAACACACTGTTAGGTGTGACCTTGTTAGAGGATTTAAACACCCTGCTAGGAGTGGCCTGGTAAGAGGTCTTGAAAACAATTCAATGGAATTGTCACCTTGTTAGAGGATTTACAATATGGTTGTTAAACCAACTCGGTTAAGAGATTTAGAATTCACTGTTACAATGATAAAAATGTAACAATGAAAAATGACCTATATAATAATGCAACTGTCTTGCTGATTACAGATCTCTGTTCTGCATATGTGTGATCCTTCCTGATCAAATAAATCTGTGCTGCACCTCAAGGATATTTGAACATCCTTAACAAATTCGTACACACCTTTCCTGTCTTTCTTTTGTAAATCTTCTGCTATATTTTTTCTTTTGACATTTGACCTTTTATTTATATGATTTTAGATTTGTCAAATAGACATTATTTAGTATAACAGTCGGCTGAATTAAGCAAACTCTATTTTCAAAAATCCTTCAAGGGTCGACAGTGCTCGGTGACCATAACTTTCTACAATCTTTCGGAGACCGAGGGAACTCGGTAAACACCGAAAATCCTTTACCTTCGATAACCGATTGAACTCGGTAAACACTGAGTTTCCTTTGACGACTGACTGAACTCGGTAAACATTGAATTTCCTTTGATAACCGAGTGGACTCGGTAGACACTGATTTTCTTTGATAACCGAGTGGACTCGGTAGACACTGATTTTCTTTGATAACCGAGTGGACTCGGTAGACACTGATTTTCTTTGATAACCGAGTGGACTCGGTAGACACTGATTTTCTTTGATAACCGAGTGGACTCGGTAGACACTGATTTTCCTGTCCGGCAGACCGACTGAGCTCGGTAGGAATTGATTGCTGCGGACTATGACATTGTGTGACATCAAAGACAATACATAATTGAGTAGCAATTTCCTTCAGACAATTGTTTCCAACAATCTCCCTCTTTGGCATTGATGGCAACACAATATGTCATAGCATAAGAAATTTGAAAGAGTTAGCTCAGTTCAGATTCAAATCTCCCTCTGTCAGCAAACTTCCTGTATCCTAAAAATTCTTCCTTCTGACTATTGAAATTTTTTTGAAGTAATAGAAAAGACATAACAAACACTCCCTCTTTGACAACACATGCCAAAGACAATACACATATTACCAGTGTAAATTAATGTACCTCAAGTACTGATTCATATGCAATGATTCCTTGAATATGCTGCATCAACTGGTTGATTTTCAATCATTTTCTGGTTGATGCATCACTAAAACTGTATTTAGTGAGCCTCGGATAGGGGAATGACCCCTAACTTACCTCTTAGATACACAAATGCATCCTTAGGTAATGGTTTGGTAAAAATGTCTGCAATCTGTTCTTTTGTATGAATATATTCTAATCTGATTTCCTTATCCTGCACCAATTCTCTGACAAAGTGATATTTAATAGCAATATGCTTGGTTTTGGAATGCATCACTGGATTCTTCGAAATGTTTATTGCACTGGTATTGTCACAAAATATAACAACTAGTTCTTTGATTTCAACCTTCATACCTTCTAATAGCTGTTTAAACCAAACAATATTTGAACAATTTACTGCAGCAGCAACATATTCTGCTTCAGCTGTGGATTGAGATGTGCAATTCTGCTTTTTACTAGTCCAGGATACCAGTCTTTTTCCAAGAAAAAATGCTCCACCACTTGTGCTTTTTCTGTCATCAATATTCCCTGCCCAATCAGCATCAGTAAACACTTTTAAGTCTAGATTGCCTCCAAATTTATACCACAAACCATATTCTTCAGTTCCTCTTAAGTATCTTAAGATTCTTTTGATTGCCATCATATGATTTTCCTTAGGTTTTGCTGAGAATCTAGCTACTATACCGACTGCTAAGGCAATATCAGGTCTTGTATGTACTACATATTGCAATTTTCCAATCATAGATCAGTATAGGGTCTGATCAACTTCTTTTGAATCATCATTTTTGGTAAGTTTCAGTCCAGTGCACATGGGTGTACCAACTGGTTTTGAATCTTCCATACCAAACTTCTTAAGTATTTCCTTAACGTATTTTGATTGAGTAATGTATATACCATTCCTGTTTTGCTGAATTTGAAGACCAACAAAGAATTTTATTAAACCAAACATAGACATTTCAAATTCTTTGTTCATTTGCTCTGAAAATTCTTTGCACTGATCCTCATTCCCTGTAAATATAGTATCATCTACAAATATTTCTGCCAATACAATTTTGTCATCCGGTCCTTCTTTAATATACAGATTGCTGTTATCATTTGCTCTTTTGAAATTAATCTGAATCAAATAGTTATGGAGTCTTTCATACCATGCTCTAGGAGCTTGTTTTAAACCATACAATGCTTTGTGTAACCTGCAGACCATGTCCTTTTTATCTGGATCAACAAAACCTTTAGGTTGTTCAATGTAGACTTCTTCATCAAGAATTCCATTGAGAAATGTAGATTTTATATCCATTTGATATACCTTAAATCCTTTGTGTGCTACATAAGCAAGTAGAGCTCTTACACCTTCTAATCTTGCAACAGGAGAAAAAGTTTCTCCATAATCTATACCTTCTTCTTGAGAATAACCTTTACATACCAATCTAGCTTTGTTTCTAGATACTTGACCATCTTCATTCAGCTTATTCCTGAATACCCATTTTGTTCCAATTATATTCTTATCTTTAGGTCTAGGTACAAGAGTCCATGTTTTGTTCTTTTGTATTTGTTCTAATTCTTCATTCATTGCTTCAATCCAACTTTCATTTTCCAATGCATCTTTGATATTTCTAGGTTCAAAATCAGTAAGCAGACATGTACCTTTTAGCTTGCTTCTGGTCATAGTACCATCTGATTTGTTTCCAATAATTTGATCTGGTGTATGATGTCTTCTAACATATTTGGCTAGTATAGGTTCCTTGCTTTTTGAATGATTCCTGCTGTTGTCTTCTAGGATCTCTTCTTCAGGTTGCTCGGGCTCGGTAGATATTTTCTCGATAACTTCAGGCTGAGACTCAGTCTGAATTCCTTCCTGTGACTCGGTTTGCACTTCTTCCTGTGACTCAGTTTGTGACTCAGTAACTATGCTCGGCTCGGTAGATATAGTTTCCTCATTGATAGTTGTGTCTGCCAATGTTTTAGGTTCAATGTAAACGAATCTTCTGTAGTTCTCAGGTTCCCTTTTGCTTTCTTCCTCAGTCTTTTCTGCAAACTCATCAAATTTTACATGTATACTTTCTATGACTTTGTGAGTGGATAAGTTCAGACATTTGTATGCCTTGCTTTTGCTAGAATATCCTAGAAATATTCCTTCATACTTTTCACATCAAATTTATTTCTTCTAGATTCTTTTAAGATATAACACTTGCTACCAAATATTTTCATGTAACTTACATTGGGTTTATAGCCATACCATAATTCATAAGGAGTTTTGAATGTGTCTTTCTTCAATTGTACTCGGTTCAAGGTATGAACTGCAGTGCTGATAGCTTCCTTCCAGTACTTTATAGTGATGTTCTTTTCTATCATTAGAGTCCTTGCACAATCCATAATAGATCTGTTTCTTCTTTCTGCTATTCCATTCTGCTCAGGAGTTCTAGGACCTGATACCTATCTTTTGATTCCTCTTTCAATGAAAAAGTTGTTAAAATCATGGGAGATGAATTCACCACCTCTGTCTGATCTTAAGCATTTCAATCTTTTCCCTGTTTCCTTTTCCACTCTTGCTAAGTACCATTTGAACTTTTCAAATGCTTTTGATTTTTCTCTTAAATACATAACAGTCATCATTCTAGAATAATCATCAACGAAAAGAATAAAGAATTTATCTCCAGTATAGCTTTGTATTCCAATAGGTCCACATAAATCAGTATGCACAATTTCCAAAATTTCTTTAGACTCATAGTTCTTACTCTTGAAACTAGTTTTACTCATTTTGCCAATTTGACAATTCTTACATAGACCAGTATCAGGTTTCTTCAAAGTAGGAATGCCTCTAACCTTCTTGAATTTGCTTATTTTTATCATGTTATCAAAATTCACATGACATAACCTTTTATGCCATAGCCAACTTTCTTCTATTTGAGCAATAAAGCATGAATATTCACTGAGATCAAGATAAAATAAGTTACCTTTTGTTTGTTTGCCTGATCCAATGAGTTTTCCTTTTCCATCTAGCAATCTTGCTTGACCATTCATGAATTCAACCTTGAAACCAGTGTTGATTAGCTATGCTACACTTAGAAGATTATGTTTTAGTCCTTCAACCCAATAAGCATTATCACATATGAGTTCTTTGGTTAATGAGATTCTTCCTTTTCCTTTTATACAACAAGGTTCATTGTTTCCAAATCTTACATTACCATTATCACAGTCTTCTAGATATTCAAATTTTGTCTTGTCACCAGTCATGTGGTGTGAACATCCGCTATCTATTATCCATATATCATCTTTGCTTATATGAGAAATAAGTGCCATCTTATCTTCATCATCATCAGATTCATCTTTTATAGCAATAAAAATAATTTCTTCTTCACTATCATCAGAATCTTTAGCCATAAAACATGTTTTCTTACCTTTATCCTTGTATGATTTGAAATTCTTTTTGCCATAGTACTTGTGACTTCTCTTCTCTTCCTTGACTTGCTTGTTTGGGCACCTAGCTGCAATATGTCCAATTTCTTCACATGAAAAACAGATTAAAGGAGTTTTACCTTTATATTTACCTTTCCCTCTAGAGTACTTCTTTGCAAGTAATGCTTCTACAATTTCAAGATCACTATCAAAACTTTCTTCTGATACTTCTTCACTTTCTGACTGAACTTCTTTAATTTTCTTGTTCTTCTTTAGTGAAACCTTGGCCTCAAATGCTGATTCAACATTTTTGGAACTAGGAACATAGTTGTCATAGTTGTCTAATTCAAAGGCTGTCAATCTTCCAACTAAAGCATCCAAAGTTATATTGTGGTTTGTTTCACATCTTCTTTCTTGAATAGATGATACTCTTATTGCATAGATAGGGATTAATGTTCTGAGTACCTTACTTATAACAGTTTCATCTAAGATTGTTCCTCTAGAAGCTCTAATTGCACTTACACTTGCTTTGATTCTTTCAACATATTTTGCAATGTTTTCATCTTCCTTCATATTCATCTTGTCAAACTGTCCTCTTAGGCTTTCTACTTTGGCTCTTTTCACATTTGCATCACCACCATATATTTTCTTCAGTGCCATCCACATTTCATATGCAGTAGTGCAGTCTTTAATATCATCAAATTCTTCATAGCTGAGAGCAGATGCAATGTCTATCATCATGGTGTTGTGAGTCTTTTTATCTGCAATGTCTTCAACAGTTAATGCGCCATTAGGAATTGTGTATTCTTCATCAATGTATTTGCATCCTGAATCACCAATGGAAGCCAGATGAAGTCGCATGAGACCTTGCCATGCTGAAAAGTTATCTCTGTTGAGCTTTGGAATTTCCCTCTTGTAAGACATCCTGATCTTTAGCTTAGGTCCTTGAAACCCTTCCTGCAAGCACCAAAAGCTCTGATACCAATTGATGGAATATGGATGAAGTGACTGAGAGGGGGGGGGGGGTGAATCAGTCAACCATAAAACACTTCACAATTAATTCTTTCCAGATCCCTTAGGTTATCTTAAAAATGTTATCTGATTTAGTACTCGGTAAATAGATTGCAGTAACTTTGAAGATGCAGAAAGTATTAACAAAATTATCTTTTAGATATTCATCAGTACTGGTGTATGATTAAGATAGCAATTAAGAACACAAGAGACACAAGATTTTAACATGGAAACCCAATATGGGAAAAACCACCAATGTATCTAGATACTGATTTTCACTTTTCTGAAGTGATGCCCAGTTAGAAGCCAACCCGGTAAAAGGTTACAAAACACACTGTTAGGTGTGACCTTGTTAGAGGATTTAAACACCCTCCTAGGAGTGGCCTGGTAAGAGGTCTTGAAAACAATTCAATGGAATTGTCACCTTGTTAGAGGATTTACAATATGGTTGTTAAACCAACTCGGTTAAGAGATTTAGAATTCACTGTTACAATGATAAAAAGGTAACAATGAAAAATGAGCTGTATAATAATGCAACTGTCTTGCTGATTACAGATCTTTGTTCTGCATATGTGTGATCCTTCCTGATCGAATAAATCTATGCTGCACCTCAAGGATATCTGAACATCCTTCACAAATTTGCACACACCTTTCCTGTCTTTCTTCTGTAAATCTTCTGCTATATTTTTTCTTTTCACATTTGACCTTTTATTTATATGATTTTAGATTTGTCAAATCGACATTATTTAGTATAACAGTCGGCTGAATTAAGAAAACTCTATTTTCAAAAATCCTTCAAGGGCCGACAGTGCTCGGTGACCATAACTTTCTACAATCTTTCAGAGACCGAGGGAGCTCGGTAAACACCGACAATCCTTTACCTTCGATAACTGACTGAACTCAGTAAACACTGAGTTTCCTTTGACGACCGACTGAACTCGGTAAACATTGAATTTCCTTTGATAACCGAGTGGACTCGGTAGACACTGATTTTCTTTGATAACCGAGTGGACTCGGTAGACACTGATTTTCTTTGATAACCGAGTGGACTCGGTAGACACTGATTTTCCTGTCTGGCAGACTGACTGAGCTCGGTAGGAACTGATTGTTGCGGACTATGACATTGTGTGACATCAAAGACAATACATAATTGAGTAGCAATTTCCTTCAGACAATTGTTTCCAACACCCATCAATTACGTCACAAAGAGGAATATTTTTGAAAGATTTAGCTTCTCTAGGGAAATCTCTTTCAATATTATTCCTAACTAGGATCTTCCAAGGTTGATCACCAGCTAGAGAGTGAAAGATCCATTTGGTGGCCAAAGCTATCCCTTGATTTTTGAGATACTTAAATCCCAAACCCCCAAGGAGCTTGATAGTGTGACACCAATCGTAGTTGACAGCATGTTTCATCTTATTACCTTTACCATCAGACCAAAGGAAATTTTTGATGGTCTTTTGGATTTCTAAAATCTAATAATTACTAAACATCCAAGCTGAGGAATAATATATATTATAAGATGAAAGAATCTTCTGACACACTTGAACTCTGCCAACCAAAGACATGGATCTATTATTCCATTTACCAAGTTTCTTAGAGATCTCATCTTTAACCCAAAACCACATGTCCTTAAGAGAAGGATCAATAGAGAAAGGAGTGCCAAGATATCTAACAATCAAATGAGCCCCCCCCCCCCCCCCCCCCCACTGAAAGTTACACTTACCAAACCAAGGAGGAGGATGCTCATCCCAACCAAGATAGATAGACTTAGTCTGAGAAATCCTTGCACCAGAGATGGTGCAGAAGAAATCCAATTTATTTTGCAGAGCAGAGAAATTATCTTTAGTAATTTTAGAAAAGAGAGCAGTGTCATCACCAAATTGACAATTAATAAGCTCAGAGTCATCAGGAAGGGAAATACCTTTGATCACAGGGGTAACAAAGTTGCCCCTAAGGATATAAGATAGGGTATCTGAAGCAATAACAAAAAGGTCAAGGCAAGAGGGCATCCTTGCCTTATCAATCTACTAAGAGGGAAAGGGTCAGAGAGAGAACCATTAACATCAACTTGGGCATACACGTCTTTAAGCAATATACTAATAAGGTTATAGAACTCCTCGAGAAATCCAAAGGCCTCAAGCATCATGGAGATGAAGCTCCATTCAACTCTGTCATAAGCCTTCTCAAAATCCAAAAGAAGCATAGTGGTGTTTTGCAGAGAGTCTTTGGACCAACACATAGCTTCCAAGCTAGTGATCAAGTTTTCAAGAATATATCTACCTTTAATGAAGCCAGTTTGAGTAGAGGAAATAAACTTGGGAAGAATTTTCTCAAGTCTAATAGCAAGAATCTTAGCTAGAATTTTATAAGAGAAATTAAGAAGCATGACGGGTCTCCAATTCTTAATAAGGGATTTGTCCCCATCTTTATAGATAAGCTTGATGATGCCTCTGTTAATAAAACTACCAAGGGTATGATTTTCAAGGGATTTAGAGTAGATTTCATGAAGGTCTTTGTTGATCCAGTTAATATTGGCCTTATAGAATTCAATAGGAAGACCATCAGGACCTGGGGATTTTTCATCCTTAAGAGTACAAATAGCCTTCTCAATTTCCTCTATGGAGATGCCCTTAGATAACAAGGAAGCATCCTGGGAAGCAATTCTCTTAGGGATAAGAGATTTGCAGGAGTTACAAAGGAAGTGAGCCTCCACTGTGTCCTCAGAGGTGAACATATTTTGATAAAAAGAAGAAAAGGCTTCCAAGATACTGTTAAAGTCAACAATTTCATTGTTATAAACTAAGATTATATTAATGGACTCCTTGGTGTGCTTGTGTCTAAGAATATTAAAGAAGAACTTAGAACCTTTATCACCATGTTGAAGCTAGTGAGCCCTAGCCCTGATTTTGGCACCACAAGCTTTAACCACTTGGTGTTGTCTAAGGGTCACCCTAGCCTTGGCAGTAATGAAAAAAAGATTAGGATCCACAAGGTTGGCTTGAACATTAAACTCAATAGTCTGAATGTTAGCGGAGAGCTTTTTTTCGGTAAATCTATAATCTTTAGCCCATTTTTGGCCAATGGCTTGGAGGAGTTTTTGCCAAGCTCTAACATTATGAGTCCATCTCTCTGATTTTGAGATGAAAGAGTAACTCTTGTTGTTAATAATCTAGATAAGATTAATGGCTGAGAGGGTATCCTCATCCCTAATCAGATTGGTGTTGAGGATAATTTTTTGATTATAAGTATTGCTGGCAGCAAAGGAGGTGTTAAATCTAATGATAACAGAGATAGGGTGGTGGTCTGAAAGGGTAGTGGGGTGGTCCCACAATAGTGTGTCCCACTTTTTGGCCAACTTTGACATAGAGATCAACATTCTGAGAAAAACTTCACTTTCAAACACCTGTTGCCGCAAAACTATTAGGAATTTGAAGCTGATGTAAACTAGAGTCTTTTAGAATTTTCTTTCTAGTTTCTAAATATATTTTTAAAAAAATAATTAAAAATAATTAAAATTTATTTTTCCTTCTCATTCGAAAAGTGGTTTATCTGAAAAATAGTATTTTTAAGGAGTTATTGTCACTTGGATCAACATAACATTTTTTAAAAATATGATAACAATGTAATTCTTTCGATATTATATTTGTAACTTCAATATCTAAAGGATGCAATTGGTTTCATTCATTTTGGGTCAATATTTCATAGTTTATTAAGTTCTAAAGTGATAGGAACTGTAATTTAGACATAAGGTCACTTGGATCGCTCTTACTTGATCTGTGTATATCAAAATTCATTTTTTCTTTTTTATATATAAAGGTAACGCAAATACTCTTTTCCTACGTATTTTTCATATTTTATTTTTGTAATTTACTACTTTCTCAAAGTCTTGAAGAGACAAGTTGTTGAATGACCAAACAACCTATGTTTAGTTAAAGTAATATTTAAAAGTGATAATGAATTTAATATGTATTAAAATTATATTCATGAATAGATGTAATTTGGAATCACCGCTATTCCTATAAGTGTAAGGGGAAAATGTAAGATTGACTCCTAAATCCAAATTCCCAAAGGAGAGATCCAATTTGATCAACCACGAGGTTAATACACAATCGAATCAATCTATGAAGAATATGAAAGAAATAATAAATCCTATACTTCCCTATAGTTGGATCAAGCTTGAAATCTGAAATAATTGAAGTGCAAATACTAACCTTGAATTAGGGCAGATCTAGTAAATGCTGAATTTTGGCTTCTGTATGAACTTTCTCAAGATTTCGTCACCTATTCTGGACTAGAAATGTCGAGGCAGAAAAAACCAAAAAATCTTTTCTCCAAATTCACAAAGGTCAACTTTGACCTTTTAAAAGGTCAAAGACCACATTATTTATTTGAAGTCTGATTCTGATTATATTTGCAGATCCTAAAAGATTGCCGAAAAGGGTATCCGAATTCACTCTCAGATCTAAGATTTCACACCTGTACCTACAAGAAAATGGGGGTTTTTGGTTGTATGGGGGGGGGGGGGGGTTTCCTTAGTCAAACCCCAATTTAGGAATTAACCTTGAAATTGAATTGAATATATGGTGCATAAAAAAAGTAATTGAAACAAATCACCTCGCTTATGTTGAATTCCTTGTAGAGGATTCGAATCCTCAAATCCACAAGTAAGAATGCTTAAATGAATGTAGGATGTCTCCAATCAATGGTATTTTGATCTTGAACACCAATCTTGATTTGATCTTTGCATATGAGAAGGTTTGAATGAATGGAGAAGGATGAATTGTCAAGGGGGCTCCAAGGAGATTGAATCCTTCAATAGCTAACAATGGAACTCCTTGATGGATGAATGCTTGAACAATTGAATGCTTGAAGGCTTGCTTGCACTTGAGAGCTCTAGATGCTTGATTGAGAAAACTTGATGATTGAGTGATGTAAACTTGATATCAAAATGAGAGAGGAAGGCCTCCTTTTATAGTGATCTAGGGCACACTCCTCTAGATGGGCCACCTTGAAGAATTAAATCCCAATTAGTTCCTCACCTTTAGAAAATATACCTTGATTAAATACAATTAAAGGATTTACCATTTTGGAGCCCGAAACAATCGACCCGGAAGCGGAGAAATAACTTTCTCGAAAGACAAACTGCCAACATTTGAAATTTGAAATCTTGGTGGGAAGAGGTCGAGGTCGAGGTTGCCCCTGACCTAGTCGGGGTCAAGGTTGACTTTGACCTCAAACCCTAACTTTGTCAGGATTTGCAGCAGAGGTTCCAGGAGATGGTAGAGATGCAAGATTTGATATCTGAGCAAGACCCAGTGTCAGGATTAGATAGAAAATCCTCAAAATGATGTGATGATGGACTAGGAGGTCTCATTTCTAAATCCTACATAGAAAATAGAGCCATAGAAGAGGGAAAATCAGGAAAGTCCTTAAGACCTTAACCCTAATTTCACCTAGAATGAAGAAATCAAGTGCGAAGAAGAAGTGGAAAGTAGGGAGAAAGCCAAATACATGCAAAGACCCAATCAAGGCACTTAACATGAACCCAAACCACTTACTCAGAGGGCTAAATGATCTTATCATGGAAGTGCTTCCATTTTAAGATGATACAATTCATTAGAAAGCTAGGTTTTTCAAATGGATTCATTTGATCTGCCAAAACATAAAGTCAATGTGATTTTTTGTCATCATTTTAATAGGTGTGAAGGAGATTCCATTCTAAGTTTGAATGAGGAGTATAGATGTTATATCAATATTTTTTTAATCTAAGAGGCTTTGAGCTAACCATTTATAATTAATTCCTTCAAATGGAACCTCTCAAGGCTTAAATCATCATACTTTATTAAAAATGTGTTATTTTAGCAAAAATAAGCATGTCCAAAAAAGTGGAACACACTATTGTGGGACCACCCAATGGGGGACACCACAATTGAGTTACAAAAATTATCAGGAATGACAAAAAAGAAATTCTTGTTGGCATAGAATCTATCAAGTCTAGAGTAAATTTTGGCAGGCCCTTGTTGGTGGTTACACCAAGTAAACAAAAGACCAGGGTAAGTGTTTTTATTACCATCTAGAGGATCAAAAAGTTTTTTAGATTGCTTCAGTTTATTCCATTGTATCTTTTCAAGGTCTTTCTAGGAAAGAGGAAGACCACCAAATTTGTCATCCTAAGCTTTGACCATGTTAAAATCCCCTCCAATAAGCTAGGGGATGTTGGGGAGAGTTGCAAGCTAGGCCCACAGATCCACCCTTTCCTTAGAGTCATTAGAAGCATAAATAGAGAAGATCCCAAAATTAGTCCCATTACAACAAAAGGAGACCCAAATGGCTCTATTACATGGGGAGAAACCATTATTAATAATACAGCTCAACCATCTAGGATGAATACAGATGCAAACTCCACCGCTACCTTTGGGATGATTAGAAATAAATTTAATAGCATCATTCTAGAATATGTTTAAGCTAGTTTTAAGAACAAAACCAGTAGCTTTTAGTTCTTGAAGCATAAGGAAATCTATGGTCTTGATATAGGTAAGCATTCTTTTAACAATGAATTTTTTGTCTGGGGATTCCACCCCTCTTATATTCCAAGATGTATGGTTCATGATAGAATATTAGAGGGAGGAGAACAAGTCTGGTTCATAGCCCCAACATCAGGGGAAAAAGAAACGTATGTATCTATCTCCAACAATTTTACAATTTGAGGATTTGTTCTTTGAGCCCTAGGGATTTCCCCTTCTTTTAGCTTTAGGAAAGTCCCTAAAATCAAATTCATCCTCATCAAAGGGTGAGGGGTTCATTGGCTCAATGTCCATGGTCGAGTTAATATACACACAAGAAGAATTATCAGGCGCAGTCTGAGATTAATCCAGTGTAGGTAACATGGGGTTAGGGTCTGCTAGAATGACTTCAAGTATGTAGTCATCACCTAGCTCCTTAAAGTCTTTTTGAGGAAAGTTATCAGGATGCATCTTTTTATTATTGCCATAAAAGAGATTATCAGATCTCGAAAGAGGTGGAGTTGTAGTATTAGGGCTACTTTGTTTAACAACAGGGTTCTCCTCAAGAGGGGATAGGAGAGGAATAATAGGAGGTGAGGTAGGAATTGAAGTGGTCTGCTTAGTAGAGCGCCACCTTCTCTTGTTGGACTTGTTAATCACAGCTTGAAATCCATCTTTTAGGGAAGTATTCAGAGTCTCCAAAGAGTTATTAGTGGTCAAGGGAGTTGGGGAGTTGGCACCAATAGCATTGGTTAGTTCAGTAGGAGGGTTATTCATATTAGAGTCTGAGATACTAGTAGGAAGAACAAAAGTGTGGGATGCGGGTTTATCTGTAGTTTTTTTATGCTTAATAATAGGACAATCTTTGTGCATGTGCCCTTCTTTTCTATAGAGGAAGTAAGAATTCAGTCGACCAAGAATTTCAAGCAGGCAAGAGAACATTTCATCTGCACTGTAGATATCAAGGGAGTCAGGGAGATCATTTCTAGGAATCAATGAAATAAGAGCACACATGTCCATGTGAGGCACAAGTCTACAGGTCTCATCTAACTTAATGACCTTGCCCAAAGGTTCTAGCAATTGGGGAAAAAATTTCTATAGGAAAGGGGGTAATTGTTTCAACAGAATCCAGCACGGGGCTGAAAGAGCCAAAATTTCTTCATGAATGGCTTCTAGAGTCCATACAAGGACACGAAATGAAGCATTTCCAAAAAACCAATATTGCCTCTTAAGAATAGTAATTTGAGATTCTAGGTTAACAAAAAAATTATGTATAAGCCTTTTTGAATTTGCTTGCATTAAGAAATATGCAACCCTAATTTAAGATTCCAAAAATTATGAAACCAATCATCCAAAAATTTCCTAGGAAGACATTTATCAACTTCAATAGCAGCAAAAAAGATAGCAGAGTTCCTTAGCCTCTTCTTTTCTCTAACAATTTCATCAAGCATATCAGAATTTGGAGAAATGGAGAGGGAAGACGATGCAACCCCAGAGTCCTTACCGGTCCCAGATCCTCCATTGTTTCCAATAGATTCAAACTTCACACCACAGTAAATGGCAGATGAAGACCTACCCACAATCTCAATGAATGATTGAGGCAAATCTGAATGATTAGGATTTACAGAAGGTGAAATAAATTTTCCATTAGGGTCTGGCTCCAAAGGAGGAGCCATGAATGCAGGCACGTACGGCCTTTGACGCAAGCCAAGAGAGGTTGATGGAGAAACAAAGTGCTTAGCACAAAACACATAAAAAAGGAAAAGACACACCTATCATTCCTACTGAGCCTAATGACTAGCCATATGCTGCAAAAAAATGAAGAGATGTACGCCAAAAAAATGTAGAGCAAGTCCCTTTCAATATTAAAAATTTGATTATCAACCCTTGCAAAATAGAAAAAATCACATAAAAGACACATACCACGCAATTTTTTAAAATTAATTAGTATTAATAAAGAGCCCAAGAAATGGTATCCTGCTACGCCATTCACTAGTTACAAGCCCAAGCTTGGATATTCTTGGCTTGTGCCCCATTTGCCCATGATTGATTCTCTCAACCAAAGATGACATCTTTCCTCTTCCCAGAGGAATTGGATTTGGCATTTTCGCACTATTTGGGATTCTTTCATAGAGCCTAAGATTGCTCATTTTTCCTAGTGTTTTCTTTACTAGGGCTTACCTTTGGGAGATTAGCTCAAGCATTTGGGTGTACTTGACCCTAAATGCCACTATCATGCACATTTTTTGGTTATGTTGTCATGCCCAGAATTATTGGATTTGGATTCACAACCTTTTTTCACCTTTTCGGTCTGAGCCCTTTTCTTGGCATATGGCACTCCTTGGTGACTCTCCCAGAATGCCTTCTCAGTATACCCAGATATGACATGCTTTCAAGATGGAGATCTTATTTACTTTATGGAAAGAAAAAAATGTTTTTCCTTTTTCTCAAAGTTCTCTGGATATTCATATCTCTCTTTATGCTAAGGCATGTCTTTGTAACAATGTCATGATGCAGATTTAGGTGCAAGAAGACAAGGTGGCCTTGGAGGTCACCCATTTGGAGGAGTTTCTGTAGCACTAGGGAAATGCCCCTTATACTATTGCTAGCATGCCTTTGTACTCTCTCTTAGCTGACCACACGCCACCTAGGAGCCACCTTTGTAGTCAAAGTTCCTTTGCCAGGTACTCCAGGACTCCACACCGATGGCATTGCCACTTCGCCTCTCCTCCTCCTCAAAGGGATGTGGGTGTCAGCTAGCCTCCCCTGCTTATTTCCACAATAGTTTCCTCTACTCATCCCTTGGCCAGTGTTCCTACGTAGCCTCCTGCCACTTATGACAAAGTCCCCCACCTAGCGCTTGCTATCTCTCCTAGGCGGGAGGAAGGAGAATTGGAGAAAGAATAAAAAGAAGATGGTTGGTCGATTTCTGACCAAACCCTAGGGCCCAATGTTTAGGGCAATCTTGATGATAGAGATCCTCCTCCCTCTTCTGCAACTACCCATGTAGCTTGAGGGTTTCTCATTTTATATGTTTTTTTGATGAATAGTTGTATGGTTCCGGCCTAGGTGCCATGTGACTCTCGTGGGGTGACTTTTTCCCCCAACCCCTTTTTTGTAAATACCGTACTTTAATATTTTCATTAATAGAAAAGGCCTCTACTCATTAAAAAAGATAGCCCAAGACATAATATTAATAGATGTTAACAAATTATTTAATATCTTATTAACCATAAGCACATAATATTTAAATCACATTAATTTATTTATTAATGTAACATATTGACATTGATATTTTATAATATAATATATTTGAATCTAACTTATAATGTAATGATAATCATTTAAATTTGTTAAGTAATGTTAACATGTTGATCAAACTATATTTGATACTTCATTAAATATAATGATAATTGACAACTAAATTAAATCCAACTAATTTAATGATACTAATTTTATTATGTTTCCAAAATATAAAGATGGTTTGTTATGTATTCATAATTATTCATTTAACCATCAAAACAAAAAAATACATACTCACACGATCAAGAACAAGGTCAAACACAATCACATGCCAAGCATGACAAAAGGAAAGGACGGGTATTACAAATGGTTCTAGGAATATAAACCCAATTTTATAAACGTGCTTGGCTTGGTGACTTCTACTCTAGGTAAGATTTATGTTATGATTTGAAACTAAAATAAAATTGAAAAGAGGTTTTATATTGACTTTAGATAGAAGCATCTAATAAACAATATTGTTTTAAATAGAAGGTAGTACTTAACAAAGACAAGAAGAGCTCTACCATAAGAACTTGTAGTTGAGACAAAAGATTTGGCTGTAGATGAGAAAAAAACAATGAAATAACTAATTATTTCTATTTATATAGGAGGAGAAACCTAGCAAGATCTTTAGATAAAAGACAGGAAAAACTCTTCAAATCTATAATTATTCATTTCCACAAACCACTGAAAAGACACCACGAGAAAATACACGAACAAACAATTAATTTATTTATATTTTAAACCTTTCAAATTCCATAACCTAAAATAATATCTTTCATTATTATTATGTTCATATTCTATTAAATTTATTTTCCCATTTAATAGGAAAAGTCAAACTAAAAATTATAAACATAAAAATCCAATCTATTAGTTATTTAATTAATTAGATAAGACTTTTAAAATTATAATATTATAAAATGGATCTAATATTAAAAATGAGATTATCAGCTCTTACAAAATAACAAACATCACATAAAAGCTACATACCACTCAATTTTTTAAAAAAGAATTTATTAACTACTATTACGAAAGAGTCCAAGACATAATATTAATAGATGTTAACAAATTATTTAATATCTTATTAACCATAAGCACATAATAATTAAATTACATTAATTTATTTATTAACATAACATGTTGATCAAGACATTATTGATCTTGAGCCCACTAACAGGGAGTAGTCTTAGAATATTGAGGAGAATATGTAGGTTACAACGGAAATCCTTGATAACAAAGACAAGAATATAGTTTCTGAGGAAGACAACAAGGAAACCCTTTCGAAGGACACCGAGGATGAGGGTTAGAGAAATGATAAAAATATCAATGGAGATGGGAAGTTGGAAGGAGAGGATTATGATATCCTGTACATAGGTGAAATTATTGCCAACTATCAGAACAATAAGCACCTTAGCCAGGATAATTCTAAAAAAGGGGATTCTGTGTCCATGGGTATGGAGGACCTAAACGATAAAGAGGACTCTTCTTTGGGTTTTTTACAAACTACTAAAGCTAAAGCCCTTTTCTTGTTTAGGAACAAAAATTGGTGTTTTCAAGAGATTGTGAAGTTTAAAGCCCGAAACAAGGATTTGGAAACCAAATATCAGAGCCTGTTGGACAAAACTCACAATAGGGGCAAGGAATACTCTCAAGATGTCTTTCACTTGGTTAAACTCTTGGTGAGGATTGAATGCATTGAAAAAATGTTGGAGAACCTACTTAGGTAATCTATGGAAGACATGAAATCTTCGACCAGTAATCTCTGTGAGCTAGTTAATATGCTAGAGAATGAGTGGGAAGCCATGCAGATGCCCAAAAACACTAGGAAAGAACTTGGGGCCAAAACTAGAGCAAAAAAGAGTCAGGACACTTCTTTCAGTAAGGAGATCAAAGGTCTCAAGGCTCGAACCTAAAGAAAATGACAGAGCTAGAGAAGAAGATGGAAGACTCCATCCAAAATATGAGAGGATGGTAGCTCCTAGTTTTCTTTGTTGTTTCCTTTGTTTTTAGCTTCCTGTTTTTCTTTGTGCTGTTTGTTTGAGGTGTTCTATGTCCCCTTTTTTGTTTTAGTCATTCTTTCTAGTTGTTCTTAATGAATTATCCATATCTTTAACTCTTTGGGTTTCGGGTCCCTCTAGAACCTATTTTTGCTTAATTTCCAAAACATGTTGATCAATATTTATCCTATTGACATCGATATTTTATAATTAACCAATAGGATTTTAATTGTGGGCTTTCTCGTGTACTTTTATGCCAAAAAACTTGTCTCACATAATAATTCTACCCCAAAAAACTAAAAAAATATGTTTTTCCAAACCACCAAACCTCTTCACAATAGTTGGAAAACCTCTTTATGAAAAAGCTATCCATTGGTCTACTTTATTTGTGCTTTATTTTTAGTGTATAAATTTGATTAATAGAAAAAAATTATAATAATTTTTTTTGATGTATAGAGGCCTTCACTATTAATAAGAAATATTAAAGTACAATATTCACAAAAAAAGGGGCCAGGGGAATGAATCACCCCGCAAGTTCGCATGGCACTAAGGCTGGAAACAAACAACTATTCATCAAAAAAAACTATAAAACCAGAAACCCTCAAGCTGCAAGAGTAGTAGCAGAAGAGGGAGGAGGATCTTTGTCATCTTGATTGCCCCAGACATTGGGCAGAGGAGCCTGATCAAGGATGGCCCAGCCATCTTCAAGATCTTTCTCAACTTCTCCTTCCTCCCACCTGGGCGAAATAGCCAGCGCTAGGCGAGGGAATTTTCCCTGATTAATAGGAGTAGAGGCTGAAGGCCGAGCAAAAATAGCAGTAGTAGAAGCAAGCACAAGAGGCCACCCATACCCCGCATCCCTCCAAAGAGGAGGTGAGGTAGAACAACGATGCCACCATCGTGGAGTCCTAGAGTGTCTGGCAGAGGAACTCTGGCTACGACATCGGCTTGGGGGTGGTGTATGGTCAGCTGAGAGAGAATCTAGAGGAACCCGAGAAATAGTGCAAGGGGCATTTCCCCAGTGCTGGAGAAACTCCTGTAAGTAGGCAACCTCTAGGGCCACCTTCTTAGCTTGCACCTAGATTTGCATCATAACATTGTTATAAATACAAGCTTTATCAAAAAGAGAAACATGATTGTCCCGGCAACTATGATAAAAAAGAACAATGTTTCTATCTTTCCATAGAGTAAACAAAATTTCTAGCTGAAAAGAGTGCCATATTTGGGTGAACTAGGAAGGCATTCTGGGAGAGTCACTGAGAAGAACCATGTGCCAAGAAAAGGGCTCAGGCCTAAAGGGAGAAAAAAAGTCATGAATCCAACTCTAGTAATTTTGAGCATGATGACAAAACCAAAAAATATGCATGAGCATCTCAGAGTGACCACAAAAGGGGCATTTAGGGTTAGGAACCCCCATATGCCTAAGCCTAGCTCCCAAGGGCAAGCCCTAGTACAACAAACACTAGGAAAAATGAGCAATTTTAGGCTTAGTAACAACATTCCAAATGATGCAGAATCTCCACCCCCAGCTCTTCTGAGAAGATGAAAGGTGCCAGCAGTGATTGAGAGAGTTAATCATGGGTAAATGGGGCATAAGCCAAGAATACCCAAGCTTGGGCTTGTATCTAGTGAATGGAGTGGTAGGATACCACTTCCAATCTTACCACCATAGTCTCACAGACTGAATTCCCAACTTGTGCAAGAGGTGAGGCGGAATGGTAGAAACCAGCAAGTCCAAAGTCTGATGATCTAGGTAGATGAGCCAAAACTGAACACGGAGATCATCCTAGGATCGGAGACTCATGGTGACTCTAGAGAAGATATCCTTAGGGGTTTGAATGCCACACTTATGAAACTAAAGAGCACTAACCCCTTGAATTTTGGCAAGAGGAATCCCTTGCTGGGCAAAAAGAGGAGACCACCAAATGTTCTGTTGGTTGAAAGAAAGACCATCATGAAATCCATTCCCAGCCCACCGAAGCCAAGGCTTGACAGAATCCCAAGCTTTCCAAATACTTTTGGTGATAAAAGTACCTTGGATCTAGACAGGCTCCCTCATAACCAACAAGGTTTGAAAGCCAATCCCTCTCCAGGCCAGCTTTTGAAGAGGAAATCTTGAAGAAATGCAGTGATGAAGCAGAATTTTCTAGGATTCCTCACCAGTGAGGCACCGCACAACCCACTTGGCACAAAGGGCATGCCCTTGCTTCTGGGTATCAATTAATCCAAGCCTGCCAGAGGACTTCGGAAGATAATAAAGGTCCTAGGCAACTTTGTGAAAGCCCTGGTGATCAATGCCAGAGGCCCAGAGAAAATCCCAAAGAAGTTTCTCGAGCCATTTGTAAGAAGCTTTGGAAGGGGCCCAACACAAAGAGTAGTAAACATGCATAGCGGCTAGAACTTTGGAGCAAACCTGGAATTCTCCTATGAGGGAGAGTGGCTTCATGATCTAGTAGGTAAGATTTTCTTCAATTTTAGTAAGCACTGCATTCCATAGATTAGTAGGATTGCCTTGAAAAGCAAAGGGGATACCCAAGAACCAGAATATCTCCCCATGTTGAATTCTTGTCCAGCTAAACTGAGAGAGCCAAGGAGGTTTAGGAAGAGCTGATTGTCTATAATAGAGGGTTTTATGCCACTAGATGGCTAAGCTAGAAGCCAAGCAAAAAGTGTCTAAACACTGCAAGGCTGCCTTGATATTCTCTTCATCCTCCGCCAGAGTGAGGAAAGAATCATCGATGAAATGACCATTAACAAGCTATTGAGAGGAATCCAGCAAGGAGATTCCCCTAACAATTCCCATGGAAATGGAGTGAGCTAGCAGATAGCCAAACCCTTCAGCTGCTAGCACGTAAAGAGTAGGAGCTAGAGGGAAACCCTGCCGAATGGAATGAAAAATACCAAAAGTGGAGGACTGGTGGCCATTGATGGTAATGTAGGTGGAGGCATTGTTGAAGAGCATCTGCACAAATTGAAGAAATCTTGGGCCGAAACCCAACATGAAGCATCGTAAGGATAAAATGCCATTCAATATGATCATAAGCTTTAGCAAAATCAATTTTGAGAAAAAAGGGCTTTTCAGTGAGACTTACGAGCCCATTCCATACCTTCCCAAACAAAAATGATGTTTTCAAGAATAAATCTTGACTTAATAAACCCTGTTTGCTCAGGCCAAACAATTTGTGGAAGCATGTGTCAGATCTTGAGAGCCAGCGCTTTCGCAATGATCTTGTAGGAAACATTAAGCAAAGTGATGGGTCACCAGTTGCAAATATCTTCAGGATCCCCAGCTTTGGGAATGAACTTGATATTCCCCTGGTTGGTGATATCCCCAAGAGACTGGGTTTGAAAGGCTTCCAAGTAAACCTAGTGAAGATCCAGACCAATGGCATCCCAAAGGGTTTTGTAAAACTCACAGGGAAATCCATCACAACTAGGGGCTTTATCATCATCCATGGTGAACACAACTTCACGAAGATCCTGCAAGAAAAGTAGTTGGTCACAAAAGACCCGCTAAGTAGGGGAGACACACTGAGGAACCACTGCGATGCAATCTGTGAGAGCTTTCTCATTGGTAGGGGAGTGGCCCTAAGTAGCATAGACTTGTTCATAGTGGTGAACAAATGCTTGCAAAACATCAGGAAGCTCTGTGAAAAGGGAAGGACCTTCCTAGATTCTGGCTATGCCCGTACTGGTATGGTGAGGCCGGAGGGTAGTAAAAAATTCTTTAGAGACTTGGTCTCCAACCTTTAACCAGTACAACCAAGCTTTGATCTGGGCTCCTTTCGTAGCATGGTTATCAGCCACTTGCTTCTAGTGACGTAACTTGGCAAGATTGACCTGTAACTCTGGATTGAACAGGTTCTAAGCTAAGGCTTCAGTGGCAACACACAAAGCTTTGGTATTGGCATCATGGGCTCTGTGATGAAAGTTGGCCAATTGCCCACCATAAATGCATAGGAAATGAGCCGTACACCTGATGGCATCATTCCACCATTGAATCCAACCAGTCAAGTGGGTGGGTCTAGGCTCCAGGTTCCAAACCTGATGAATGTGGGCCATAGTGGAAGAATGATGAAGGATAGAAGTATTAAAGTAGAATTGAGTGGTGGGAGGCCTAGCCTTAGCTGTCTACCAAACAATATTAAATTGGTTGGGATAGTGGTCTGACAAGGTCATATCAACAAGAGGAAGGACAGGAAGGGCTTGCTTTTAGAAGAAGGAAAAAAAATATTGAGCTGAGATCATGACACGATCAAGCCATTTATGAATTCTATCAGAAGAAGCCCTGAAATTAGACCAAGTGTGCCAGGCCCCATTAGAATGGTGACATCCCACATTGGGATCAAAAAGCCCTAATTTATTACGCATGTAGTACCAAGCTTCTCTTTCACCAGTTGTCCATCAAAATGGTACAAAACCATCCTTGTCAGCCGCCATCTCCACCATATTGAAGTTGCCACAAACAAGCCAAGTTGCAGGTGGCAGAGAATCCGCAAGCCAACGCCACAAGTGAGATATTTAAACAACATCATTGGGAGCATAAACATTAGCTATGCCAAAGGAATGATTCTCAATGATGAAAGTGGCCCAAACCACTCGTTGCATGGGATCAGAACCATGGCTAACCAATAGAGAATACCAATGAGAAGAGAGGAGAGTAACAACTCCATCTTGGCCAGCCTCATGCTGGGAACAAAGAGCAAGGCTCTTAGGCCAAATAACTTTACAAGAAACATCAAGCATGAAACTAGAAATCTTAACTTCCTGGAGGCAAAAAACATCCAGATGATAGAATATTTTCTGTGTAGGTCAGTCAACCCACGAACATTCCATGAGATGTACTTCATGGAATAACAATGTCGTCCATTCCATCCTCATCCCCAAGGGAGTCAAAACTGTTAGACAAATATCCTGGAGTAAAACTAGACCCAAAAAAATCTAGAGTAATATGACACCGTTTGTCTTGCATGCCATTGAATTTAGCCTTGGCCCACCCAGAAGGGCTACGAGAGTGGCGGAAAGAGCCAGAGGCAACAATTTTGGCAGCCGTCGGAGGCATGCTGGCTATAGGAGTGAAAACTTGGGTGGTGGAAACATTTTTCCCCTACTCAACAGGGTTTGAAGCTTCGATAACAGGGGTTTGCAAAGAAACTGTGTTATCAGCGGGTGGCAGATGGGAGACGAGAGCTAAAAAAAGCTACTTGTCAAGCTTGTTGCGGTGACTGATAGTGACCCATTCATCTTTTTTTCCATCTTCCTTTTCTCCAGCCTCAATTGGCTGTGAACTAGCATCCTTGGGAGGAGGCTTGGTATGAGGCACTACCAAAGGGCAGTCCTTAATCTTATGCTCCATAGATTGACACCGATAGCAAGTATTGGGGAGATTAAGATAGAGCACCTTCTGGGTGAAGGTGGTATCACCAACCTGAATCTCTATGGATTCTTTGAGGTCCGTAGAAAGGTCAAACTCAATACAGAGCCTCTTGTGAGGGCGCGGATTAAGAAAATAGTCACGCTCGAGACATATAACCCTACCAAGCTTCTGTGCTATGGCTTGCATGAAAGGCCAACAAGGTAAGGGAAGACCAGGAAACTCGACCCACACTGGGACCTTGAGCTTCTTGTCATCAGAGACAAAGAAGTCATGAGACCAGCGCTGGAAAATTAATAGCGAGGCCCTGATAATCCAGGGACCTTTGGTAAAGATAGCATCCATATGGGATGGGTCAGAAAAGAGAAAAAGGAAAAAACCTTTGGTAAGGCTCTGAATGCCTTCCAGGCAGATTCCATGAGTATTCTAGTTCTTCGCAACCTAGTCCTTAAGAACATGTTCAGGGGGGTTGTGACCCAAAAAATAGCCAATCGGGTGTGCAATACAAGCCAAGTGCATGCATCATTGAATTCATTAATGGGTAAAACAATATCAAGCTAGGCCATACCTCATGGAATACTTTGGGTACAAACTTGTAGGGGCGTTTGCTTGGTGGCACCATTGCTATCCGAAACCACACCATAACTAGCATCAACTGCTTGGTGGGAAGTGGCTGGAGCCATAAATAATGGGCTATTTCCTACAATAACTGTGATATGTGAGAAGGATGAAAATGCAGAGATGGATGCAAGGTGAAAAAACCCTAGCAGAGCATAGACCGAGCATGAGCTATTTTCATAAATTGCCGATAAATATCTTTTGGTTGCTATCTTAGATCAAAATTATAATAATTTTGAATTCCTTTAAAAAATATGTATATTTAAATATTATTACTAAGAAAAAATACACAAAAAGAACTCTCCCTCTCTCTCTCTCTCTGTGTGTGTATATATATATATATATATATATATATATATATTGAATATGGTGGCATAGCAACTTAATGTAAATTCCATATTTTATTATTTCTTTTTTTCATAAGAATATATTTTAATATTATCTTCTTTTATTAGGATATTCTATATTTTTTAATGTTTTTTTTTAAAAAAAAAAAAAGTTATTAAAAAAGAAGATAAGTACTAATTAAAAAAAATTCTTTTCCATGTTCATAGATAAGATTGTGATGATTTTGTATTGCGTAAAAAATAAAAAATATATATTTAAATATTATTACTAAGAAAAAGAATGTGAATCTATATTTTATTATTATCTCCTTTATATAAAATATCTTTGAATATTATCTTCTTTTATTGATCAATTTTTTTTGAGTTATAAAAAAAAAAGATAAATATTAATAAAATATATTAGAATTAATTATCTATATTCTTGAATAAGAAATGAAAAAAATGAAAAAAATGCTTATCGTATTTTTTTTGCTTTTAAGACAACAATTTGAGATTCACACACACATATACTAATCATGTTTTTTTTGCTTTTAAAACAACAATTTAAGATTCACATACACTCCAAGAAAGATTCATTTATAATTTTAAATCTTCAATCCTATTGATTATGTATTTCACACATTTTATTTTATTAGTTTATAAACAAAAATCTTTTGATTTTTGCAAATATAAGTTTCTATTGAAATACAGTATGGATAAACAAGAGTTTTAGTATTCAATATCACTTTCATAAGTGGATCAAACACATGTTAGAAAACTACAGATTTGATTAGGTATCTGTAGCCATTTCTTTTTTTATTTCAGTACATTAAACAATATGTTGTTTTAGTAATTTTTTTGATTAAACATGCATACCTTTATTGATGGTTTTCCACAATTTTGAAGACCATTCATTTTAATTTTCTGAAATATTAGATAAATAACAGAGAAGATTGTTGTAGATGACTTGCATTTCTTTATTGGACCATAAACAAAGACATGTATTCAACTAGCCTTAATCTCTCTACAATCTCCAAACTTTGAGGAATAAAATTAACCCTTACATGTGAGGATGGATTAGAGGGAACACACGATCTTAAAATTGTCCACTCCTAGTCCATAAACCATGGCTGCTTGCTTAATTGGATGCATCCTCTTTTTTTTCAAGTTTATACATCTTGCATTTGGTTGAATGTTCCTAATTCAAGTTGAGGTTTTGTAAAATCCTTTCCAATAAATTATAAATATTTTACCACTAAATCATTCTATTCCTTGAAATAACAATCAATTATATCATTGGGATCTCCCACATCTCTGTTGGGGAGTGTGGAAAGAGCATAACAATCATATCTTCGGGGATTGTTGTGGTCCTCCCAAAATCATTTTTGAAAACATCCACCATGCTTTAAAAGAAAACTTTATTAGCTATGGTGGTACTAACCCTTTTGCAGTAAAAGACTAGAATTTTGACCCAAAGAAGAACAACAATAAAAGATAGACTTGCACTTGGACCTATCTCCCGGAAGGCTAGTCTAAGGCTAACTTTGGGGTGACCCCACAATAGTGGGTTACACTTTTTTAGACATGCTGATTTTTGCTGAAAAAACACATTTTTAATAAAACATGATGATTTAAGCCTTGAGAGCTTCCATTTGAAGGAATTAATTACAAATGATCTCTAAGCTTCTTACATAAAAAAATGTTGATATAAGAGCTATGCTCCTCATTTATACCTAAAATGGAGTCTCCTTCACACCTATTAAAATGCTGACAAAAAATCACTTCGACTTTATCTTTTGGCATATCAAATGAATCCATTTGACAAACCTATCTATGTAGTAAGGTACTACTAAGAAAAATATTTCCAACTATTATAATGTTAATATATATTAAGTTTATAATGACTTTGTATTTTTAGTTTTACTAAACATAGATATTTCAATGTATGTCTACCTCTATATTTGATGCTTATGGAAAAATAGTAAATGAGAGAGAAAAAAATCTAAAAAATACCTATGCCCTAGGTCTTTAAGTTATCTTTCTACCAAAAAAACAAAAATGAAATTCGACAAATAAATGATAAGTTATAAGCTACGTAGTCAAGGTATGTCAAAATTACGGTTTAGTCAATTTCAAACATTAATAAAATATGAAATAATCATGATAATGTTATAAAACCAATTGCATGCCCTCTGTATGGATGTTACAAAACTAAATTTGAAAGAATCACATTGAAATCTATTTTAGAAAAAAAGTTATGCTTTATGAAAATAATGCAACTCTTTGAAAATGATGTTTTCAACAACATACCAGTTTTTGTGGGAGAAAGAGAAAACCATCCAAATCAATTCAAAACTAAAAATAAAAAATATATTTAGAGTCTAGACAGAAAATCCTAAAAGAATCTAATTTACTTCATCTGAAAATCCTAATTTACAATATGCATATGAATCTAAAAGTTTTTTTCAAAATGTAGAGTTCAGTGTCCATTCAGGCAAAAAAGTGTAACCCACTATTGTGGGATCACCCTTTGATGGTGCGGCCAAGGGAAATCCAGGAAAGGAAGAAAGTGGTGGTATGATTAGAAACTGCTATAGAAAGTCAAGTGTATTACTATTGTTACTCTCCCTCTTGGAACCTAATCAAACCACTATGCAGAAGGTAATGCGATCCTTAAAGTCACCAAATTAGCCCATGATATTGGTGTTAAAAATCTTTGGTTCAAAGGAGACTCTAAAAATATCATAAATTGTTCAAACTCCCTTCACTCCCCTTCATGGACTACAGCCAACATGATTGAAGAAACACACTCTCTTTTGAACTCCTTTGAAAATATACACATATCCCATGTGTACAGAGAAGCCAACCAAGTTGCTGAATGGTTTTCCAACCTAGCAGTTAAAAGTGACACTATGATCAGATGGATACACGGTGGAGATCTCCCACTTGAAGTGAAAGATTTAGTCGAAAGGGACATAATTTAGGGAAAGGAGGGAATCATAATTATAAATCATGAAAGTTAATGTTGCACATCAGAAGTTCTTTCCCTTAAATGGGAAGTACAGAATGGGAGGATAATTACTCTATGTCCCATTCACATGCTTTCTAGGTATCCATTCCCAAAGTTAAAACATACCTTTTATGGCATAATAGTAGAAAGATCTGGAATACCTTGGAGAGAAAGTATTTGAACAGCTGCAATTTGTTATACCAGAGAGCTTGTTTGAACCATTTTTTTTCTATGGGAGGTGAAAGACATAAAAGGGATCCCTCAAATGATAGAGAGAAATGGAGGAGACAAACTAAGGTCTAGACTTCCCTACAGAAAGGGGGAATTTCAAATTTTATTGAAAGGCTCCATGGTAGCAAGCCGACAGTGACCAAAATGTTTGTGAAAAGCTAGAATGAGAGTTGTGTGGTGATTGACGGGAGGAATTTCACTATCACCAAAGAGGTCATTTCTAATGTCACTGGTATCCCCATTGTGGGCAAGAAATTTTACAGGGACCGAAAAATTTCAGACTTTGCAATCAATGATTTTGTGAGGGATGAGGATGAGAAGAAATCTATCACCAAAGTCGATACTTACTATCAACTTGAAGGGATTAAAATAATGTGGAGATTTTTCCTAAGGGCTCTCATCTATTCTGTTACGCTGGATACCAGGTTCGATAGGATTATCTAACCTACCATTTCATCCTTATGAACCATTTTAGACATGGTATGTAGGTTTTTATCCCTTTCTAATTATACACTGTTAGGAATGGGAACACTGAGAGGGGGGGGGGGGGTGAATCAGTGTTCAGTATATTTTAACTTTTCGCTTTAATCTGAATACTGAATTATAAATGCTTAAGTACTGAATTAAACATTCACATAAACATGAAACATGAAATCAACACATGACACCAATATGGTTATGGGGAAACCCAAATAGGTAAAAACCCCAGTGGGACTTGATACCCACTAATATTTTGCACTAGTGTTTAGTGATCCTTGTTAGAAGATCCTTTACCCTATTAGGAGTAGCTTTACAATATATGAAGTACAATAGACTTGGTTAAGGGTTGGACCCTGTTAGGAGTCTTTTACAATTTTCCTTGTTAGGGGAGTGGACTCACTATCCTAGAGATCACTGCTTAATTGATGAAGGCTACAACCTTTTGAATTTAGATACACACTATATCTACAGGTGAACTATCACTGTGACACTGCTTGTCAGATCAGTTCCTTTGGTGCATTGTTGCTTTGACCTCTAGCAAAGCTCTAATACATCATATGCTCTCTTTGCATACCTCTTCTCTACTTAAAACAACTCTATTTCTACTTCCATAACTTCCATGCTAATTACAATGGGTGCATCTTATATTTATACACTCATATAAACAAAACAATTAGGTTGGCCCTATAACTAATTACAAACAATGCTTCCAAATGAATTGGCTTAAGTGTGCTTACAATTAAACATTTACATATGTCGGCAACCTAAATACAATGGGCACATAACATCTACAACATTAATTTATAATCACAAACCAAAATAGTCACTGTTGGCTCCATGCTCTATTTACTACTAGCACACACTGGCTGTGCAACTTCAATTGACTGTAACTTTCACATCTTTGCATATCTACTTATGCATTCATAGACTAAGCATAAGTATAGTCTAACAACCTTAACTTCTAGGGTGCATACCTTAATTAATCCATACACGTGCGCTGATGCTCTGAGTCTTTGGTACTCTGTTAACTATCCAGTCTTCAATGCGTAACTGAATTCTGATCTCTACACGTAGTGCATTGACTCCAAACTACTATATGATTTTGTTTCCATAATGAAAACACTATATATAGTCATATACTTTAGTATAGACAACTTGCCAACAATCTCCCCCTTTTTCATTGATGGCAACAAAGGAATATGGCCAAGTCTCTAACTGTCCTTAACAAAAAACTTTTGTCTTCTATACATTTTTATACATAAACTTATATCTCCCTATACATCTTATATACTCCATATTCTATACAACTCCCCCTTTGATATTAATGACAAAGGTATATCAAAAACTGTATCTTCATACACTTAGGGAAAACATCCAGATATGCAATCTTGAGTTTCTGGATCTCCTTCTTCCGAAAGGTTATCAGTGAGTTGACTATCTGTAGATGGGCGCATAATGTATATTAAAGCTTCTCCATCTTCTCCAATTCTATGCTCGAACCTTGATCATAGGTTATCATGGTCACATCAATTTCTTTTATGTTCTGACTAAGAATGTCTAGTGAGGGCGCAAGAGCATTCCTCAATTGAGTCTATCTAGACCTTATCTTCTCCATTTCTTTCTCTACCTTCTCAATTATGTCTAACTGGCCTTGATAGACATTGTTACATATGTTCACATCAGTGGATGTTTCAAGCACTAAATCCTTCACCTTCTCAATCATTGCCTCTACATCTTTGATCTTCTTAAGATGGGCATCAGTTAGCTTATCCCAATTCATGGATTATGCAAAGAATTTTCTTCCCTAATCTGCAAATTCCTTCAAGGATGCCTGATCAAACTTAAAAGAATTCAAGTCTAGTGCAAAATTACTCATCAGCTCATTGAGTCTCTTCTTTAAGTAGTTCTCCTTTGCCACTATGGCCGCAGATTCTTCTAAGCTTGAGAAATTGACTTTGAACTGTGAGATGACTGTGCTCACATCATTAACCAAATGTACCTTCACCACTTTCTTATCCTCTGGTAGTGAACTATTCAAAATATTTATTGATTCCACCAGGAGAGGATTCCTCATTACTTGCTTCTCCTTAGCCTTCTCCATAGCCAGGACACTAAACTTAATTAGGTCTTCTTCCTTCCAGGAGTCCAAACTACTTGTGTCAGGTGTCAAACTTGACAATAATGCTAAGGAGGGAGTGATGGGAGTGCTATCCATCACCTCTTTCTTCACCTTGACTAATCCAATTGAAGTATCTTCATCTTTCCTTTCTACCTCTTCTTCTTCTTTCTTATCCGATATATCTTCTATGATTACTTCTTCTTGCTGAGTGGGAGATGTACTGATGCATAAGATCTCTACTTCTTGTGTATTCACAAAATCCTCCTCAAACTTGTCCAACTCTATGTCAGTGGACGTCATGGCTATCTCCACATTATCAATGATGAATGTACTGTCCTTGGGTGATCCTGACATGGGCATAGACTTATCTGCCTCTGATTGTGTTTTTGCTGTGGGCACTGAGTCCTAAGGACCTGTCACTGGTGCATTGGAGGTCTTTGCTACTTTTCCTTTCTTATTGGATGCATGAGTGATGGGCGTAGTAGGTAGTTTTATCTATTGCTCCAAGAGTACCTTCTCAAAAGCCTTCTTTGTTTCCTGAGTTATCAAATCATAGTCTTTGTTCATAATGTGTAGAGTTCTTATTTTTTTTCTCAAGTGCGGCTTCACCAAACTTAATATCAGTGCCTCTTCTTCTTTTATGCATACTAGCAGAGTATCTTGTAACACTTTTTCTCTTATCCTAAGATCCTCTTCATTTGCTTGTCTCTTTAGGTGTTCTAAAATATTCCACACTTTATTAGGAATACAGGTCTATAATTCAAGAACTATTTTCTTGAATTTGATCATGTGTTTGATAATTATACCATGTATTTTTGACTTATCAATTTCACTGTATGTCTCATAAAACTTTCCTACCTAATCAATTCTACCTTCATTAATAATTCTTGCGCTCAAAGTTTTGAGACTAGGTTTGAATCCTGCCTTAGGAGGTGCTTGACTAGGTTTCTTGCTCCTTGTAGCTCACGAGGATGGATGACTAGTGCTCACTTCTTTCTTCCTTTTGATCATTGGTTCATACTTCAGAGGGTCAATAGGATCACTGGATTCTTTAGGCGCAGAAGGAATGTCATCATCTTTTTCAATTTTAATCTTCTTCATCTTGGGATCTTCCTATTCTTCTTCTACTGCTACACTCTTCAATTATAGAGAAATCCTCTCTTCCCTTGCCTTGTCAAGGTCTGCTTATGATACACCATGAATTCTTAATATTTTAGAAGTAACTTTTGCAACCTTTCTTTTTGTTGCAGCACTATTTAACTTAGCATCAACTTCTCTAGTTTTCTCTTCATAGGTTCCTCACCTAGGCTCATTATCATCTTGAGGGGTTGATAAAAATACCTATGAATAAGCTTCAAGAACTTGTTCCTCAACCTCATACCCAAGTGGATGAATCCACTTAGTTCTAGGCTCAACTACTTCCATATAAGTAGTATCAATTTCCACCACGAAGCATATTGTGTCTTTATACTTCTCCACAATACTCTCAGGAATCTTGACTCTGAAGGTCTTCAATTCCAAGGTTACATAATCTCTTAAGGTGCTTTCAGTGCATGCCTTGTTGGATATCTGAGGCATGGTAGGAATGGACTTTTCTAGATACAAGTATGATATTCTTCCAACTATATGTAGGTACATATAGATGATTAGGGATCCAAACATGAATATCTTAGTCTTGTCATGTTCGATAGCTTTGATGTTGTCTATCAAATGTGTGTGCAAGATCTCACACAAGTTGAACTCTCCATCTTCTTGCACAAGTTGAATGGCTACTAGAATAGTGCCCACAGACACACTATTCACCCTACTGGTGTGATGAAATCTGTAGCCAAGTATCATTGACATCAATTTGATGTCTACTTGCTCAATCAGCTCAATAGTCATGCCACGCTTATCACTCCTTGATTTACACACTTGCTCCACCATTTTCCTGACATCCTTACCTACTGGAAGGATGATGCCTATCTTAGAGAGGCCTATCATCTCATGAATCAAGTCTCTTGTGATTCTTACTGGTACATCTCCAATCCAAAACAAATCATCATGGATTCTACTCAACAAGATTTTTATCCATTCTTCCTCATAGAACTCATATGCCATGGCATATTCAATAATGGGGTGATTGTTCCATTTGGTGTATTCATTCATGAACATTTTGTCTAGATTCAACATTATGTCCATGTGCGCCCTTAACCTATCTAGTCCAACAGGTTCCTTCTTACAATAGATGTAAGCCCTTATGTCCTCTACATGCATGATGCCCATCAGCGTGCGGGAGAATGCTCCCTCTAAATCATCTAGGGTTGATTTAAATGGGTGCCTTTTGAAAACATATCTCTTCTTCTTAGTGACATCATAAACAATAGGAGTGGCCATGACCTACTTGATAAATGCTTTCCAATTGATCTCTGAGATGTTCTGACGGCTTCTGAATCGACACAATGAGCTAGGGTTTCCTGCAATTGATCAAATGCACTACAAATATTGATAGTTTGATCTCCAAATATTATCAACAAGTTCTGAGGCTCAATCCTCTCTCCAATCACTCTGAATATGAATGCAATGAGTGAACAAACAACTTTTTGTGTACTTAAAGTAAGAATTCCACTATTAATGCAACTCGCGTAAACTAGACTGTCACTTCAAAATTTAAAACTTGAGCTTTACTTACAATAAGCATGTGCATTCTTGCATAGAGGTTCCAATATACTCCAAAAGCTGAAGTCCAAAGGTGCATACTCTGAGGATGAGTATACTAGCCACACAAGGGTCTAGAGCTAAATTAGCTCCCCCTATGACCCTGAGGGCCATTCATGCAGATGTAGAGCGTGCGTCCACTAGAGATGCATCCAAAAATTCTCATCAACCTTATCCTTCTTTCCTTCTGACCAAATCAAGCTCACATCCTCTGAAGCTTTCACAAACTTGACTTTTTCTTCAGGATCCAAAATTGATTCTTTGGCCTTTTTAGGGCTTTCTTGACCTTGCGTCCTTGATCTACAAAACTTTGAGATATGTCCAGCCTTGTTACAAGTGTGACAAATCACTGGAGGTCTATTATTCCTCGGCGCATTGACATGAGTCACCATTTTACATTGTTTCACTATATGACCATTATAGTTACATATCTAACATGTAACATTCTGATTTCTTTGATCATGTTAAATCCTGTTCTTCTTACCAGTCTTGCAATTTATTGCTCTATGACCAAATCTATTACACGTAAAATAGTAACTATTAAAAGGCTTTACCTCTGTACAGTTCCTTTCAATGTGTCCATGCTTGTTACATGCAAAACATGTGCATTCTACAGGCTTGTGCTCATTCTTGGGAGGACCACTATTGTTTTTGGTTTGATCTTCAGTTTTCACAATATCAGTAGACTCCTTTTGTGTCTCTTTTCTTGTTTGCATATTATCAATCTGATTTTGTCCTTCATTGTATCCAATACAGCTAGTATCTCCTTTGACTCTTCTTGCATACAACTGAGATTCTATCAAATCAGAACTGGTGTGCAATTTGTCAATGTGATTCTTTGCTTCTTTTAATTTAGACTCCAATATTTCTTTGCAATTCCTTAGATCCAAGATTTCCAAATTGGCTTCCTTCAATTCATCATTGAGTTGAATGTTCTCCTTGAATTGCTCATTGTAGACATCTTGATTGTTCATCAGTTTGTCATCAAACTCTTCAATCTGACTCAACAAAGATGCATTTTATTCATTCAACTTTTTGACTTTTTCTTTAAGATCACTGTTGGAGCATCCTTTCAAATCCTTTCTCAGTCTTTTGATAACTAATTGAGCATCACTGACTTTTTCTTTTAGTTCTTCTATTTCTCTCTTTGAATTGTCTAGGTCTTCAAGAGCTGCTTCAAGATTTTTCTTCAGATGTTTCATTTATGATTTGTCCATGATCTCCTCAAGTGGTTAAACTTCTTTGCTGAGGACTAGAGCTCTGATACCAATTATTAGGAATGGGAACACTGAGAGTGGGGGGGGGGGGGGGTGAATCAGTGTTCACTGTATTTTAACTTTTCACTTTGATCTGAATACTGAATTATAAATGCTTAAGTACTGAATTAAACATTCACATAAACATGAAACATGAAATCAACACATGACACCAATATGGTTATGGGGAAACCCAAATAGGTAAAAACCTCGGTGGGACTTGATACCCACTAATATTCTTCACTAGTGTTTAGTGATCTTTGTTAGAAGATCCATTACCCTGTTAGGAGTAGCTTTACAATATATGAAGTACAGTAGACCTGCTAAGGGTCAGACCCTGTTAGGAGTCTTTTACAATTGCCCCTATTAGGGGAGTGGACTCACTATCCTAGAGCTCACTGCTCAATTGATGAAGGCTAAAACCTTCTGAATTCAGATACGCACTATATCTGCAGGTGAACTGTCACTCGACACTGCTTGTTAGATCAGTTCCTTTGGTGCACTATTGCTATGACCTATAGAAAAGCTCTAATACATCATATACTCTCTTCGCATACCTTTGATTTGCTTACACAACTCTATTTCTATTTCCATAACTTCCATAACTTCCATGCTAATTACAATGGGCACATATTATATTTATACGCTCATACAAACAAAACAATTAGGTTAGCCCTACAACTAATTACAAACAATGCTTCCGAATGAATTGGCTTAAGTGTGCTTACAATTATACATGTACATATGTCTAAAACATAAATACAATGGGTGCATAGCCTCTAAAACATTAATTTATAATCACAAACCAAAATAGTCATTGTCGGCTCCATGCCCTATTTACTGCTAGCACACACTGGCTGTGCAACTTCAACTGACTGTAACTTTCACATCTTTGCATATCTACTTATGCGTTCATAGACTAAGAATAAGTATAGTCTAACAACCTTAACTTCTAGGGTGCATACCTTAATTCATCTGTACACACATGCACTGATGCTTTGAGCCTTTGGTACTCTGTTAACTATCTAGTCTTCAATGCTTAAATGAATTCTGATCTCTACACTTAGTGCCCTGACTCCAAATTGCTATATCACTTTGTTTCCATAATGAAAACACTATATAGTCATATACTTTAGTATAGACAACTTTCCAACACACACTTCTATCAATGATAATATAAATGGCTATAGGGATAAGGCTATTGCTAATCCTTCCCTTCATGAGGGGTTATTACTCTTGATTTATGAATACTTTAAATCCCAAATCTTGGAGAAGGAAATTGCTAAAAATGAGGATAGAGTGGACATTTTTGGCTCTAACTATATCCCCTTAGACACTAAAGATAGTGTGGGTTTGCATTCAGAGGATCAAGAGTATTGTGAAACAAAAAAGAAGATTCAAGGTTCCTCCTCCAACAAGAGAATTGCTAGTTCTATCAAAAAAGAGAAAGTGGTGACGCCTTCCAAAAAATAGGCTAGAACTGTTATCTTTTCTGAGGAGGAATATAATGACAATGAGGAAAGGATGAATATGGATGATGAGGAGGAAGTCTCTAGTGGAAAAGGTAAGAAGAAAAGGGAGCCTGCTACGGAGAGGATTTCTAGCAAAAAAATCAAGAACATGGGTGAAAGCTCTGGTTGGTTATGTCATGAGGACAGGGCCAAGAGTCACAGAAACACCCCCCCTATTGGCCTTCATGTGAAGGCCTAGGACATTTACTTGGATGAGCCTAAAGGTAACTACCAAGATGACCCCTCTCTCCAGTCTCTCCATCCCCACAACTCGGAGGATGACAAGGACCATTACAATGAGGAGTATCATAGTAATGAGTCAGTCAAGAGGAAGAAAGTGTGGTGAAACTTCAATGTTAACACTGTGAAGAGGGGGATTATCAGGGAAGCTACTAATCCCAAAGTTCTTGAGGGCGCGGATGGCAGGATTCAATGGGAGGAGTTGATCGACCCGACTCTTGTGGTCCTCAATGATAACATGAGGGAAATGGAGCTTAACCTTCTCAACAATGCCAAGAACAACATGTTGGATAATTTTAGGTCTATCAAATGGATTTACCATGAAGTGGGGGATCTCAAGAATAGAGTGAATGGGATAGACAACAAAAATGGAGGCACAGTGACTAAGGATTATCAGAGACTGGAAATAAGGATAATTAAGATGGAGGAAAAAATGATGAGCCTTGAGGACCCTCTCAAAGGCATCATGGAGAAGAGTTTCAACATCCTGAGAGCCTCTAATGAGCATATCAAGTTTCTCATTGAGAAAATGGAAGAAAACCTAGGAGGGAAAGATGTGCCGATCATAAAAGAGGAAAAGTGTAGAAACTTGATGAAGGACCTGGTAAGAGGACTAGGGCTAGATCCAAGAAGAATAAGGAGCATGAAGATTCCATGGATATCCACAAGATTAAGGAGGCTATTGATAAAATGGAGATCCTTGAGTCCAAAGGCTACCCTTCTTAGGAACATCTCCTATCTACTTTCCATAGTTTTTTCTACCTGCCCCTGTGTGTGGTTGACCATTTTGTTACCTCTGTCTCTATTTTTCTTTTCTTACGGCTTTGGTAGTGTCATGTTTCTCTCTTAGTTCCTGTAGCTTTTTGGTTTGGACTTATGTTTCTATCTTTCTCTATGTATTGGGTTTTAGGCACTTTGTAAAACCTATTTTACTTAATAAAAAACAATCAATTATATCATATTATTCATGTACATCTTGTTTGATGTCTGCACATTTTTCATGCTTGTCTATTTAAGATTTCACAACTATAATATATGTACAACCCATAAAACCTTCTATATCTTGACAAATGCTTATGGTCTAAATCATCCTGCTCAAGTCTCTTACAATGGTTGAAGACATTTGATTTAACTTTATTTCATTAAATCTATTTTGTGCATGGCCTCTAAGTATTTTTATGAAATGATAAATGTAAAAAAAAATGTATTAGAATTAATTTAATTATAAATTATTTTATTAATATTTTAACTAATATAGAAAATTTATATTTTTATATAGGAAAATCTATTTTTTTGTTTTTCACATTTAAATTTTAACTATAATTTCTTATCTTCTTATCCCTTAAACCTCCTTAGATGCAAGTGCTAGTATAACATACTATAATCCAACTTATAATGTAATAATACTCATTTAAATGTAATTAATTAAGTAATATTAACATGTTGATCAAACTATATTTGACTTCATTAAATATATAATGATGCTAACTTTATTACGTTTTCATTTTATAAAGATGGTTTGTTATGTATTCATAATTATTCATTTAACCATAAAAAAATAAAAAGACATACGCTCACACAACCAATACACAGCGTCAAACACAATCGCATGCCAAACACAACAGAAGGAAAGGGAGGGTATAACAAATGGTTCTGGGAATATAAACCCAATTTTATAAATATGCTTGGCTTGGTGACTTCTACTCTAGGCAAGATTTAGGTTACGATATGAAACTAAAATAAAACTGAAAAGAGATTTTAAATCTACATTGGATAGGAGCATTTTCTAAACAATATTGTTTTAAATAGAAGGTAGTACTTAAACAAAGACAATAAAACCTCTACCAGAAGAACATTTAGTTGATACAAAATATTTGGCTGTAGTTGAGCAAAAAATAGTGAAATAACTAATTATTTCTATTTATATTCACAATGTGTCAATTTGTGATATTGCTATCAAGATTTAACTATGTAGCTTTTGATTCAAACTCATTGATCCATGTTTCATGAGTAGTGATTCACAAGCTCCCATCTCTCATTAGAATGAATAGAACACTTAGTACTCATTGCATTTATGTGATGCTCACAAAGGTGAAGCACAAAGACTTCCCTGAATGATGAACATAGAAAATGGAATCGAATCTAGAAATAAAATTAGACTTTGATTGGCTATTAGATATTTGCTTAATTATTTTTTAAAGATGCCCCTCTACTATAGTTGCCAATAGAAACTAGTATTATAGTTTGGGAGTTTGTAGAAAATGGTTTGGTTATGATCGAAGCATAAATGAAAACATGTTTGACCTATATAAATAAAAATGTTGCCACAATTCACTGTTGCCCATTTTAAGATATTTCAGAATAGTTTAATAGGACACAACATGCAATTGTTTAAGTTTTTAGGAATTTTAATTTAAAAGAAAGAAAATAAATTTGTATTTATAAAGAAGATTTAGAAGCATGCTTGTTCTGGTGGCTTCTACTCTAGGTAATATGTAGGTTATGATATGATTTACTAAAATAAAACACTTCAACAAACACAAGAAAACCTCTACTAGAAGAGCATGTAGTTTATACAAAAGATTTGGTTGTAGTGAGCGAAAAATAATGAAATAATTAATTATTTTTATTTATATAGGAAGAAATACCTAACAAAATCTTCAAAAATAAATAGGAGGAAAAAATCTTCAAATCTATAACTATTCATTTCCAAAAAAACCACTGAAAAGACACCCACAAAAAGATACATGAACAAACACATAATTTATTTATATTTTAAAGCTTTCAAATTCCATTCTCTAAAATAATATCTTTTATTATTATTATGTTCATATGCTCTTAAATTTAGTTTCCTATTTATTAGGAAAAGTCAAACTAAAAATCACAAAGATAGAAATCTAATCTATTAATTAATTAATTAACTACATAAGACTTTTAAAGTTCTAATATTATAAAATGGCTCTAATATTAAAAATAAGATTATCAACTCTTACAAAATAACAAACATCACATAAAAGCCACATACCACTCATTTTTTTAATAACTTTATTAATTATTATTACGAAAGAGCCCAAGACATAATATTAATAGATGTTAACAAATTGTTTAATATCTTATAAACCATAAGCACATAATAATTAAATTGCATTAATTTATTTATTAATGTAACATGTTGACCAATATTTATTCTAGTAGCATTGATATTTTATAATATATATTTTAATCCAACTTATAATGTAACAATAATCATTTATATCTAATTAATTAAGTGATATTAACATGTTGATCAAACTATATTTGACTTCATTAAATATAATGATAATTAAATTAAATCCAACTATTTTAATGATACAAGTTTTATTATGTTTCCATTTTATAAAGATGGTCTAGGTAAGATTTAGGTTACAATATGAAACTAAAATAAAATTGGAAAGAGGTTTATATCTACTTTGGATAGGAGAATCTAATAAATAATATTTTTTTAAGTAGAAGGTAGTACTTCAACAAAGACACGAAAACCTCTACCAAAAGATCATGTAGATACAAAAGATTTGGTTGTAGTTGACCAAAACATAGTGAGATAACTAATAATTTCTATTTATATTCACAATGTATCAATTTGTGATATTGTTATCAAGATTAACGATGTAGCTTTTGAGTCAAACTCATTAGTTCACAAGATGTCATATCCCCATTTTGGCTGACATCATTGGCATGACGGATTTGCCTATCATCGACTCTCGTAGGCAAATGGTTTGGAGAGAGGGTCATTATGTTGATCATTTGATTGCATATTGCTGATAGAGCCTACATTCGGTAGAGCCTACATCTAATTTGGGCCTACATGCAGTTGTAGTTTGAGCCTACATCCAGTTGTAGTAGAGCCTACGTTCAGTCTTGAGCCTACGTTCAATCGTAGTTGGGCCTACATTCAGTTATGAGACATTTGGGCCTACATTGTTATAATTTTGAGTTGAGAAATGTACTTTATTATTATAATGTTATTTTATTATAAAGTACATTAAAATTGGATGTTTCTAGAAGTTCTAGCAACTTCTCAAGGAAAAGAATAAATAGAGGGCTTGGGGCTTCATTTCTACATGCTTGGATTTGGATTTTCTTCTACTTCTTCCATTGTGAAGCAATTTGTAGTCTTTTGGTCTGCAAATATCATTTAATCTTTGGGAACAATAACTCCCCTAGATTAGCATAACTGAGGGAGTGAAATATCTTCTGAAGGGTTGCATCATTGGAGATGGTACTCAGCCATTTAATGTTGAGCTTATTTGGAATCCTTAGATTTATCTGAGGGTTTGAGTTTTGGTTGCAAGAGCGAAAAAGTAGATCTGAAAAAGCAGGTTCAAAAAAAGCAGTCCGAAAAAGTAGATCCGAAAAAGCAGGTCCGAAAAAGCAATCCAAAAAAGCAGATTCGAAAAAGCAGTCCGAAAAAGCAGACCCAAAAAATTCATGTTGGATTTCATCTGAGGATCGATTTGAAGGATTGTATTTTATGGAATAAGGGTTTGGGATTCATCATCTTATTGGTGAATCATTTTGATTGAGTTTGGAGATCATAGTGGTGCATTTTCAGAGAAGTTCATATCAGGGCCTGGACCTATATTTTTGCTCATATCTCACAAACCAGCTGGAGATAAATTTTATGCTTTTGAGGGAATACTAATACATCATTGGCAGTCCTGTTTGTACCTTTTTGGGGGCTCAAAGGCCTACACATTATTTTATACCATTGCTGTACTGTACGGTCCTGGTACGGTAGCAATAGGAGGACAGTACAGCAAGGTTAGGAGAGGCTATTTGGGGTCGGTTCCAGTCTTCATTGCATTGGCTATCATTAGCATTCACAATCAGAGACTAAGGGGTGATTTCCAAGTTTTTATGTCATGTTTGGATGTCAAGAAATTGTATAATTTTGCATGTATTCAGACATTGTCAATACAGTCCAGTACTTGGTCAAAACAGTCCCTTTCTTAGCAGTCTAAATCAGTCCTGATGTCATTTATTGTCATTGAAATATCATAGTATTGATAGTGTATTGATGGGAGTAAGAAGTGCTTTGTTGGTTCATTGTAATAGTCATATATACATTTAGATGAGCAGTCAATTGTAATCAGACATTGCTATTTTATAGTTGGACTGAGATTGTGCATTGCAAGGTCATGTAAGAGTTCATTGTTTATGTGTGATAGTTCATACATCCTCATGTCATAATTCAGAAGTTTGTAACAGTCATACATTTATAGGAAATCAGTCTACTAAACATTGCAATCAGAATTTGGGAAGTTCATGATATATTGGCATTGAAGTCTTTGCATGAATATTTGGAGTTTCATTGTTGTTCATTGTGTTACTCTTCATTATTGGTATTATTATCTCAATTGCAACTTGATGCCCAAAAATAATAAACACTTGAAACACATCATTGCAAAAAAAACTATTTAGTGCATGCCAAGTGTTTGATGAATTGTCTCAGTTCAGATTTGGGGGTTTTAATGGCCTTTATAGTAAGGGTCATTATAGTGGTATCAGAGTGGTTTCCTACCATCCTGTTGGGGAAGAATAGAATTGTATGAGTGACCAGCACTTGATTGATTGTAGAATGGAAAGGAAGAGGCACACTTCATGGTCAGTTAACCGTCCTACAATGCCTACCTTTCTAAAAGAGGAACCACAAAGCAGAAAAAAAAGTAATCATTCAGACAGTTGGGTTGAGATCAAGAAAGAAATTGATGAGTTGAATGAGTCTATGATAAAAATAAATCATTGCATGAATAATATGCTATCCGACCCAGCCAAGGTGGATAAGTTGACTAGATTTTTATTTGGCAGATCTTCTCACAGGAGAGATAACATGAGATCGGCAGACACAGTTACCAGAAACCTTCATGAGGATTTTGAGAAACAAGTTAGAATTTCGATAGATGTTTTAGTTTCTACTGAGCCACAGGAGGAAGTGGTGAAGGACACTATGCAGGTTGATAGTAACTGTCAACTTGGTATTCAAGTTGAGATAGTTGTATATAGGTTGCCTGAGGATGATGTCACAGGTGCTCAGATTGGTTTGGTTACGATAGGCAGTGACTATAGCATAGTGGGTTCAGATGATGATTATGAGGATGTTGTTGTGCATGATGGTGAGATACCTAGTAGAGATGAGCAGACATTGGGCATTCATGACTTTGCTGAGAGAGAGTACCAAGCATAGTTAGATGCTTCGTCACATGAGGTTGAGGCACATAGCACTTCACATGTTTTGTCCAGTCAGGTTAGGGTAAGCAAGGATGGTATTGTGACTTCATTATCTCATCATGACAGGATGTGGGAGATGATGGAGGATCATATCCAGATGATTCAGTCACAGAGTAGACATAAGGGAGTACAGGCGCAGACCTCTTGTGTTGACTTACAGATGATCAAAGAAGGAATGGGAGTGATGAAGATGAGTTATTTACATCTTCTTTCAGATTGTGACCATCTTCTTAGCCTTGCCAGAGACCATTTAGATGCCTTGAGGAGGAAGGAGGAGGAAGTTGGCAGGATTTCTCGAGAGTTCGAGGACACTCGAGCCTCTTTGTTGAGTACTCCATTGGCATTACAGGACTCGGAGAGACATGCTGATTTGATATAGGGAGAAATCATAGGCACACCAGATTGTATTATTGACACTGATAGTGATTGTGGTACGATTGATCCTGATGATGTTACAGTGATCAAGGATAGTACAGTTGATTGGAATAGTGCCGCAGACAGACATGTGGATGGGTATGGCGTAGAGTTGAGTTTAGATCCATCTTACACATGTGATACTCAGCTTTCTATGACATACAGCTCACATGTGGCTGCTGATAGTTGCGAGAGTACACTTTTCATTCATATCCGAGATTCAGGGTCAGTATTAGACAGGTATGTGGATGAGCTTTGTCTTGAAGTGAGTTCAGTTCAGGAGTTAGCACTTGTGGCAGGGACTCCGCTTTCTTTTACAGTCAGGTCCCATGTTGATGATGATATGAGTATGTCTAGCCTTCACATTCCGGATTCAGAGATTGTAATGAGTACAGTATCAGACATATATGTGGAGTTAGTTGGTATTAGTCATATTACTCAGGTGAGGAGTTTGCTTGAGTTACCAGCTGATTCTAGTTTATGGATGTGGATTCAGGATCGTTATATTGGTGTTTCAGATTGTGTTGACTAGAGATCTTTATCACCTATTGGTAGCAATATTTGTTTGAGTGCTATCATGGATTTGATTAGCAGATTGCATGGTGTTGTCCTTTCTTGTGCCCGTAGCTTGTCAGATGTTGGTATTAGTTTCTATACACTGATGTTAGGAGTTGTGTACATTTCCACTTGACCACTCAGGGTGCAGTGGGTTTGTGATGATTCAGGTACATCTGAGGTGTTAGTATTTACAGATGAGTCCCAGGATCATATGGGTATTGATGACATCCAGGAGTATGCTGTGGATAGTTCTGAGGACTTAGCATCCTCGACAGATTCATTTGTTACGACGGAGTTGGATAACGATGCTATAGGTTTTGATACTCCATATGATGATGTGAGCTTTGGAGTTGATTCGCAGAGTATGGATGGTAGTACTCCAAAGATCAGTGATTTTGAGTCTACTCCTTTGGATAGTGTGTTAGAGGAGGATGATATTGATAGTATTGAGGACTTAGTCTTTTCAGCGGGTTCCTTTGATACAGAGGTTTATGTTGATGCTTCAGTCACTTAGTTTGATGATACAAGTTTAGCAGTTGGTCTATAGAATTCAGATGGTAGTATTACAAATGATAGCTATTTTGAGGTTACTCCTTTGGACAGTGTACCAGGGGTAGAGTCTAGGAGTTTGACCAGCTAGTGCCATCATGTGTCTAGTCAACTAAGAGTTAGTGAGCGTGACATTTCTGCCGCTTGCGAGCATTTCGATGCTGCTCGTCAGTTGTTAGCAGTTTATGGATGGGGTTCTCCTACTAGTGATGAGCAGGGAGGTAGTTATCTTTCCTTGACAGAGATCCACTCTTTATGGCAGACAATCCAGATTCTGAGATAGAATTATATGTAGTTGGTAGCCGATAGAGATTATCTTATGGAGTGGGGTAGTACAGCATATGATGCATTATTGGTTAAGGAAGATGAGGTGAATGAGCTTACTCAGCAGCTTGAGGTGACTTTTGAGTTTCTTGAGGGTACACTGTTGGCATTTGAGGAGTCACAGTTTCATTTGGCTGAGGTGACCATGGAGTTAGAGCGACTTTAGTCTTTACCAAATACTATACAGTCACAGACCATGGTGTTTGGTGATCCGAGGATGTCCATGGTTGAGATTTTTGGAGACAGTGGAGATGGGGATGTATCCATCCTTGATACTAGCATTGGCATATCAGGTTCATTTCCACTAGAGTCAGATTCAATTGAGTTGGGCATTGCAGCTGAGCATTGTGGTATGTTTGACATGATGATGGTCTCTACTACTAATGGAATGGAGACTGGTGATGTTGTATCAATGATCATGTGTGATGTTGGTGAGCCGGTAGTTGGCATGGTTCCCGTTAGTGATACTACTCCCTTGGCGGTGTCTTCGGAGGTAGTAGTTACTTCTAGCTTGGTTAGTGATCAATTGCAATTAGTTTCATCTAGATTGCAGTCTGAGCCACTGACTGAGATTGACGCATTCTATCGACATTACACTATGAGGTATGTTCATCAATTTACCTTTGATGACCATGATGATGAGATGATGATACATAGATGTACTTTGGTTCCTAGTGCTTGTCATCAGTTATGGGATGGTTTGATGCCTCAGAATGAGTGTTGTGATGGGAATGACATGGTGATAGGTTATGCTGTTGACATCTTGATAGTGCATGACTTAGAGCAGGAGTTTGGGAGTGATACCTCAGCGGTTGTTGTTATTGATTCTACTCCTTTGGCTATGTCATCTCTTGACTTAGCTGTCGATCAGCCAGAGTGGGTTGTATTACCTATGCATGGTGTTGAGGAGTTGATGGCTGTGAGATTTGGTTTGGGTTCTAGTTCTTGCTATCTATGATGTGATGATTATTCACCATCAGTGGTACATGAGAGTTATGGTTATGAGACAGTGGTCAGTGATTTGTATTGTTGTTTTCACTTCAGGAGTTGTACAGTGTGTGGATTCTCTGTACTTGGTGCAGTTTTATTCGGGAGTGTCCACCATTGTTGCAGAGTTGGATTGTGTGCTCTACATAGGCCAGTGGGATGTGTTGGTGATATTTACTATGTTGGCAGTTTGAGTTGTCCTCTCACTTGGGTTCTGATATTTTGAGAGTTTGTTTCTCGTGGGTTCCTGACACTGGTAGTTGTGATGCTGGAATTTGGTTGAGTTGTATTTGCCAGTTTAATTATGGATTCCTCTTGATTATATTTTAGAGAATATTGCAGGAGCTTGTGTTGATTGACAACAGTTTAGATCATGACTACATTTGAGATCCAGGTGGATTGATTGATTATTTGTTTAGCCATTGCTTGGGGACAAGCAATTTCAGGAAGGGCGGACTCTCATGTCCCCATTTTGGCTGACATCATTGGCATGATGGATTTTCCTATCATCGACTCTCATAGGAAAATGGTTTGGAGAGAGGGTCATTATTTGATTGCATATTGCTGACAGAGCCTACATTCGGTAGAGCCTACATCTAGTTTGGGCCTACATGCAGTTGTAGTGGAGCCTACATCCATAGTGAGCCTACATCCAGTTTGAGGCTACATCCAATTGTAGTAGAGCCTACGTTCAGTCTTGAGCCTACGTTCAATCGTAGTTGGGCCTACATTCAGTTATGAGACATTTGGGCCTACATTGTTATAATTTTGAGTTGAGAAATGTACTTTATTATTATAATGTTATTTTATTATAAAGTACATTAAAATTGGATGTTTCTAGAAGTTCTAGCAACTTCTCAAGGAAAAGAATAAATAGAGGGCTTGGGGCTTCATTTCTACATGCTTGGATTTGGATTTTCTTCTACTTCTTCCATTGTGAAGCAATTTGTAGTCTTTTGGTTTGCAAATATCATTTAATCTTTGGGAATGATAACTCCCCTAGATTAGCATAACTGAGGGAGTGAAATATCTTCTGAAGGGTTGCATTATTGGAGATGGTTCTCAGCCATTTCATGTTGATCTTATTTGGAATCCTCAGATTTACCTGAGGGTTTGAGTTTTGGTTGCAAGAGAGACAAAGAAGATAAAAAAAAGCAGGTTCAAAAAAAGAAGTTAGAAAAAGCAGATCCGAAAAACCAGGTCCGAAAAAGCAATCCGAAAAAGCAGATTCGAAAAAGCAGTCCGAAAAAGAAGACCCAAAAAATTCATGTTGGATTTCATCTGAGGATCGATTTGAAGGATTGTATCTGATGGAATAAGGGTTTGGGATTCATCATCTTATTGGTGAATCATTTTGATTGAGTTTGGAGATCATAGTGGTGCATTTTCAGAGAAGTTCATATCAGGGCCTGGACCTATATTTTTGCTCATATCTCACACACCAGTTGGAGATAATTTTTGTGCTTTTGAGGGAATAATAATACATCATAGGCGGTCCTATTTGTACCTTTTTTGGGGCTCAAAGGCCTGCACATTATTTTATACCAGTGCCTTACTGTATGGTCCTGGTATGGCAGCAACAGGAGGATAGTATAGCAAGGTTAGGAGAGGCTGTTTGGGGTCGGTTCTAGTCTTCATTGCATTGGCTATCATTAGCATTCACAATCAGAGACTAAGGGGTGAGTTCTAGGTTTTTATGTCATGTTTGGATGTCAAGAAATTGTATAATTTTGCATGTATTTAGACATTGTCAATACAGTCCAGTACTTGGTCAAAACAGTCCCTTTCTTAGTAGTCTAAATCAGTCCTGTTGTCATTTATTGTCATTGAAATATCATAGTATTGATAGTGTATTGATGGGAGTAAGAAGTTCTTTGTTGGTTCATTGTAACAGTCATATATACATTCAGATGAGAAGTCAATTGTAATCAGACATTGCTATTTTATAGTTGGACTGAGATTGTGCATTGCAAGGTCATGTAAGAGTTCATTGTTTATGTGTGATAGTTCATACATCCTCATGTCGTAATTCAAAAGTTTGTAACCATAATACATTTATAGGAAATCAGTCTACTGAACATTGCAATTAGAATTTGGGAAGTTCATGATATATTGGCATTGAAGTCTTTGCATGAATATTTGGAGTTTCATTGTTGTTCATTGTGTTACTCTTCATTATTGGTATTGTTATCTCAATTGCAACTTGATGCCCAAAAATAATAAACACTTGAAACACATCATTGCAAACAAAACTATTCAGTGCACACCAAGTGTTTGATGAATTGTCTCAGTTCAGATTTGGGGGTTTTTAGTGGCCTTTATAGTAAGGGTCATTACAGTGGTATCAGAGCAATTTTCTGCAATCTTGTTGGGGAAGAATAGAATTGTATGAGTGACCAGCACTTGATTGATTGCAGAATGGAAAGGAAGAGGTACACTTCATGGTTAGTTAACCATCCTAAAATGCCTACCTTTCTGAAAAAGGAATCACAAAGCAAAAAAAAAAGTAATCATTCAGACAGTTGGGTTGAGATCAAGAAAGAAATTGATGAGTTGAATGAGTCTGTGATAAAAAGAAATCGTTGGATGAATGATATGCTATTTGACCCAGCCAAGGTGGATAAGTTGACTAGATTTTTATTTGGCAGATCTTCTCACAGGAGAGATAACATGAGATCAGCAGACACAGTTACCAGAAACCTTCATGAGGATTTTGAGAAACAAGTTAGCATTCCGACAGATATTTTAGTTTCTACTGAGCCATAGGAGGAAGTGGTGAAGGACACTATGCAGGTTGATAGTAACTATCAACTTGGTACTCAAGTTGAGACAGTTGTATAAAGGTTGCCTGAGGACGATGTCACAAGGTGCTCAGATTGGTTTGGTTATGACAGGCAGTGACTATAGCATAGTGGGTTTAGATAATGATTATGAGGATGTTGTTGTGCATGATGGTGAGATACCTGGTAGAGATGAGTAGACATTGGGCATTCATGACTTTGCTGAGAGAGAGTACGAGGCATAGTTAGATGCTTTGTCACATGAGGTTGAGGCACATAGCACTTCACATGTTTTGTCCAGTCAGGTTAGGGTAAGCGAGGATGGTATTGTGACTTCATTATCTCATCATGATAGGATGTGAGAGATGATGGAGGATCATATCCAGATGATTCAGTCATAGAGTAGACATAAGGGAGTAGAGGTGCAGACCTCTGGTGTTGACTTACAGGCAATTAGGGAAGGAATGGGAGTGATGATGATGAGTTATTTACATCTTCTTTCAGATCGTGACCATCTTCTTAGCCTTTCCAGAGACCATTTAGATGCCTTGAGGAGGAAGGAGGAGGAAGTCGGTAGGCTTTCTCGAGAGTTCGAGGACACTCGAGCCTCTTTGTTGAGTACTCCATTGGCATTACAGGACTCAGAGAGACATGCTAATTTGATACAGGGAGACATCATAGGCACACCAGATTGTGTTTTTGACACTGATAGTGATTGCGGTACGGTTGATCCTGATGATGTTACAGTGATCGAGGATAATATAGTTGATTGGAATAGTGCCGCAGAGAGACATGTGGATGGGTATGGCATAGAGTTGAGGTCAGATCCATCTTACACACATGATACTTAGCTTTTTGTGACATGCGGCTCACATGTGGTTGCTGATAGTTGCGAGAGTACACTTTTCATTCATATCCCAGATTTAGGGTCAGTATCAGACAGGTATGTGGATGAGCTTTGTCTTGAAGCGAGTTCAGTTCAGGAGTTAGCACTTGTGGCAGGGACTCTGCTTTCTTTTATAGTCAAGTCCCATGTTGATGATGATATGAGTATGTCTAGCCTTCACATTCCAGATTCAAAGATTGTAATGAGTACAGTATCAGACATATATGTGGAGTTAGTTGGTATTAGTCATATTAATCAGGTGAGGAGTTCACTTGAGTTACTAGCTGATTCTAGTTTATGGATGTGGTTTCAGGATCGTTATATTGGTGTTTGGGATTGTGTTGACTGGAGATCTTTATCACCTATTGGTAGCAATAGTTGTTTGAGTGCTATCATGGATTTGATTATCAGATTGCATGGTGTTGTCCTTTCTTATGCCCACAGCTTGTCAGATGTTGGTATTAGTTTCTATACATTGATGTTAGGAGTTGTGTACATTTCCACTCGACCACTCAGGGTGCAGTGGGTTTGTGATGATTCAGGTACATCTGAAATGTTAGTATTTATAGATGAGTCCCAGGATCATATGGGTATTGATGACATCCAGGAGTATGCTATGGACAGTTCTGAGGACTTAGCATCCTCGACAAATTCATTTGTTATGATGGAGTTGGATAACGATGCTAGAGGTTTTGATACTCCATATGATGATGTGAGCTTTGGAGTTGATTTGTAGAGTATGGATGGTAGTACTCCAGAGATTAGTGATTTTCAGTCTACTCCTTTGGATAGTGTGTTAGAGGAGGATGATATTGATAGTATTGAGGACTTAGTGTTTTCAGCGGGTTCCTTTGATACAGAGGTTTATGTTGATGCTTCAGTCACTCAGTTTGATGATACGAGTTGAGCAGCTGGTTTGTAGAATTCAGATGGCAGTATTACTGATGATAGCTATTTTGAGGTTACTCCTTTGGACAGTGTACTAGGGGTAGAGTCTAGGAGTTCGACCAGCCAGCGCCATCATGTGTCTAGTCAACTGAGAGCTAGTGAGTGTGATATGTTTGCCACTTGTGAGCATTTTGATGCTGCTCATTAGTTGTTAGCAGTTTATGGATGGGGTTCTCCTACTAGTGATGAGCAGGGAGGCAGTTATCTTTCCTTGACAGAGATCCAATCTTTATGGGAGGCAATCCGTATTCTAAGATAGAATTATCTATAGTTGGTAGCCGACAGAGATTATCTTATGGAGTGGGGCAGTACAACATCTGATGCATTATTGGTCAAGGAAGATGAGGTGAGTGAGCTAACTCAGCAGCTCAAGGTGACTTCTGAGTTTCTTGAGGGTACATAGTTGGCATTTGAGGAGTCACAGTTTCATTTGGCTGAGGTGACCATGGAGTTAGAGTGACTTTAGTCTTTACCAGATACTATACAGTCACAGACCATGGTGTTTGGTGATTCGAGGATGTCCATGGTTGAGATTGTCACAGACAGTGGAGATGGGGATGTATCCATCCTTGATACTAGCATTGGCATATCAGGTTCATTTCCGCTAGAGTCAGATTCAATTGAGTTGGGCATTGCAGCTGAGCATTGTGGTATGTTTGATATGATGATGGTCTCTACTACTAATGGAATGGAGACTGGTGATGTTGTATCAATGATCATGTGTGATGTTGGTGAGCTGGCAGTTGGCATGGTTCCCGTTAGTGATACTACTCCCTTGGCGGTGTCTTCGGAGGTAGTAGTTAGTTCCAGCTTGGTTAGTGATCAATTGCAGTTAGTTTCATCTGGATTGCAGCCTAAGCCACTGACTGAGATTGGCACATTCTATCAACATTACACTATGAGGTATGTTCATCAGTTTACCTTTGATGACCATGATGATGAGATGATGATACGTAGATATACTTTGGTTCCTAGCACTTGTCATTAGTTATGGGATGGTTTGATGCCTCAGAATGAGTGTTGTGATGGGCATGACATGGCAATAGGTTCTACGGTTGACATCTTGATAGTGCATGACTTAGAGCAGGAGTTTGGGAGTGATACCTCAGTGGTTGTTGTTATTGATTCTACTCCTTTAGCTATGTCATCTCTTGATTTAGCTGGTGATCAGCCACAGTGGGTTGTATTACCTGTGCATGGTGTTGAGGAGTTGATGGCCATCAGATTTGGTTTGGGTTCTAGTTGTTTCTATCTATCATGTGATGATTATTCACCATCAGTGGTACATGGGAGTTATGGTTATGAGACAGTGGTCGGTGATTTACAGAGTTGTTTTCACTTCAGGAGTTGTACAGTGTGTGGATTCTCCATACTTGGTGTAGTTTTATTCGGGAGTGTCCACCATTATTGCAAAGTTGGATTGTGTGCTCTACATAGGCCAATGGGATGTGTTGGTGATATTTACTATGTTGGCAGTTTGAGTTGTCCTCTCTACTTGGGTTCTGATATTTCGAGAGTTTGTTTCTCGTGGGTTCCTGACACTGGCAGTTGTGATGCTGGAATTTGGTTGAGTTGTATTTGCTAGTTTAATTATGGATTCCTCTTGATTATATTTTAGAGAATACTATAGGAGCTTGCGTTGATTGACAGCAGTTTAGATCATGACTACATTTGGGATCTAGGTGGATTGATTGATTATTTGTTTAGCCATTGCTTGGGGACAAGAAATTTCAAGAAGGGTGGACTGTCATGTCCCCATTTTGGCTGACATCATTGGCATGACAAATTTGCCTATCATTGACTCTCGTAGGCAAATGGTTTGGAGAGAGGGTCATTATGTTGATCATTTGATTGCATATTGCTGACAGAGCCTACATTCGGTAGAGCCTACATCTAGTTTCGGCCTACATGCAGTTGTAGTGGAGCCTACATCCAGAGTGAGCCTACATCTAGTTTGAGCCTACATCCAGTTGTAGTAGAGCCTACATTTAGTCTTGAGCCTACGTTCAATCGTAGTTGGGCCTACATTGTTATAATTTTGAGTTGAGAAATGTACTTTATTATTATAATGTTATTTTATTATAAAGTACATTAAAATTGGATGTTTCTAGAAGTTCTAGCAACTTCTCAAGGAAAAGAATAAATAGAGAGCTTGGGGCTTCATTTCTACATGCTTGGATTTGGATTTTCTTCTACTTCTTCCATTGTGAAGCAATTTGTAGTCTTTTGGTCTGCAAATATCATTTAATCTTTGGGAACAATAACTCCCCTAGATTAGCATAACTGAGGGAGTGAAATATCTTTTGAAGGCTTGCATTATTGGAGATGGTACTCAGCCATTTCATGTTGAGCTTATTTAGAATCCTCAGATTTACTTGAGGGTTTGAGTTTTGGTTGCAAGAGAGAAAAAGCAGATCCGAAAAAGAAGGTTTGAAAAAAGTAGTCCAAAAAAGCAGATCCGAAAAATCAGGTCTGAAAAAGCAATCCGAAAAAGTAGATCCGAAAAAGCAGTCCGAAAAAGCAAGTCTGAAAAAGCAGTCCGAAAAAGCAGACCCAAAAAATTCATGTTGGATTTCATTTGAGGATCGATTTGAAGGATTGTATTTTATGGAATAAGGGTTTGGGATTCATCATCTTATTGGTGAATCATTTTGATTGAGTTTGGAGATCATAGTGGTGTATTTTCAGAGAAGTTCATATCAGGGCCTGGACCTATATTTTTGCTCATATCGCACACACCAGCTCGAGATAATTTTTATGCTTTTGAGGGAATAATAATACATCATTGGTGGTCTTGTTTGTACCTTTTTGGGGGCTCAAAGGCCTGCACATTATTTTATACCAGTGTCGTACTGTATGGTCCTGGTACGACAGCAGTAGGAGGACAGTACAGCAAGGTTAGAAGAGGTTGTTTTGGGTCGGTTCCAGTCTTCATTGTATTGGCTATCATCAGCATTCACAATCAGAGACTAAGGGGTGATTTCCAAGTTTTTATGTCATGTTTGGATGTCAAGAAATTGTATAATTTTCCATGTATTCAGACATTGTCAATACAGTCCAGTACTTGGTGAAAACAGTCCCTTTCTTAGCAGTCTAAATTAGTCCTGTTGTCATTTATTTTCATTGAAATATCATAGTATTGATAGTGTATTGATGGGAGTAAGAAGTTATTTTTTGGTTCATTGTAACAGTCATATATACATTCAGATGAGAAGTCAATTGTAATCAGACATTGCTATTTTATAGTTGGACTGAGATTGTGCATTGCAAGGTCATGTAAGAGTTCATTGTTTATGTGTGATAGTTCATACATCCTCATGTCGTAATTCAAAAGTTTGTAACCGTCATACATTTATAGGAAATCAGTCTACTGAACATTGCAATCAGAATTTGAGAAGTTCATGATATATTGGCATTGAAGTCTTTGCATGAATATTTGGAGTTTCATTGTTGTTCATTGTGTTACTCTTCATTATTGGTATTATTATCTCAATTGCAACTTGATGCCCAAAAACAATAAACACTTGAAACACATCATTGTAAACAAAACTATTTAGTGCATGCCAAGTGTTTGACGAATTATCTCAGTTCAGATTTGGGGGTTTTTAGTGGCCTTTATAGTAAGGGTCATTACACAAGAACACATCTCTCATGAGAATGAATGGAACACTTAGTACTTATTGCATTTATGTGATGCTCACAAAGATGAAGCACAAAGACTTCCCTAAATGCCGAACATAAAAAATGTAAATGAATCTAGAAATAAAATTGAGCTTTATTGACTATTAGAAATCTGCTTAATTATTGTTTAATGATGCCCCTCTGCTATAGTTAGTATTATAGTTTGATAGTTTGAAGTAAATGTTTTGGTTATAATCAAAGCATAAATGAAAACATGTTTGACCCGTATAAATAAAAATGTAGCCATCAAAGCATAAATGAAAACTTGTTTGACTTGTATAAATAGAAATGTAGCCATAATTCACTGTTGCCCATTTTAAGAGATTTCAGAACTGCCCATTTTAAGAGATTTCATGACAGTTTTATAGGACACAACATGCAATGGTTTAAGTTTTTAGGCATTTTAATTTAAAAGAAAGAAAATATAAATTTGCATTTATAAAGTCATCTTGGTTGGTTTGTTTGTTTCCGTTGCTTTTGACTTGTATGTAGGCTCAAGGTTTTTTAAGGGAGAGGACTTAGTTGATAATTGAGAATTCTAATTTTGTGTCTTTCAAAAATTTTACATGACAATTTCAAATTACGTTCAATTTTTTGTAATAATTTTTTTTCAAGTTCTTTATTTATAACTAAAGTTTCAAGTTCATATGACCAAATGTGATGCAACATAAGCATGCTTTTAGTTGAGAGTGTAAATTGATCCCAAAAAATTATACAGATAATTATTCACCAAGTAATATTTTATTCGTGTACTAATATAACATCATATATTATCAATATCTATAGCATCATATATTATCAATATCTATGATCAACACTAACAATTTTAAAATTACAATTGCTATTATTCTAATATTAAAAATATTTATCATTTAATAAAATATATATTAAACAATTATTAAAACCTATTCAACTACCTAATTCTCTTATTTAAAAATATAATAATCCATTCAACTAGTGACTCTTCTCCCTTATCCCTTACAAATATAATAATCCATTCAAATAGTGGATCCTCTTCCTTAAAAATATAATAATCTATACATCCAATCAAACAAATATAATAATCCATTCAACTTGTAAATCAGCTTATCCCATGTTCCCATGAAATTTTTTAAGTATAGGGAAAGGATAAATTAGAATCTTTTCCTAGAGCGGCTATAATTTAGAAATTAAAGATAAAATAAATAGCCAAATTTGATAATTATGAGGCCACCATCCCCATAAAATATTGCTATAAAAATTGAGTAATAGCCAAAATAAGCCTAATAATAGCATGAAAACCTACTCTTAGAAATATAATAATCCATTCAAATAGTGAATCCTCTTACAAATATAATAATCTTTACACCGAGTCAAACTGGAAAAATAAAAAACTGAAAGTTCTATGACACATTTGGGCTGGTAAGTCGGAGTAGAATCTTTCTTTTTATTCCCGTAAACAATGATGAACAGGTCAAATAAGTGAATCCGGCTATTTTACTATTGTTGTTTATTGTCATCGTGCTTTTCAGTCACAATCGAAAGAGCTTACTTATTCAAGGTACCCAAATTTTAGGGCTAAATCTATTTCCTTCTAATTTCCTGGTTATGTATGAGTTTTCACTCTCAATCAATTAAAATGAGGGTTGTTTATGCCAAGCTCCTCCTATTGCTCTTGTCAATGTTAGTTTTAGCTCTATTGATCGCCCATTCTACCCATCTCAGTCGGCATCCAGTTTTCTCAGATTTTTTAGAGAAATGGAGGCAGACTCAAGAATGGACGCCTCCTGTCATTAATTTCGATCATATTTATGCTCAAGATGGATTACAGGAACTGACAAGATAACTTCTCTGCCTGGCCAACCACCAAATGTAACATTCGCACAATATTCAGGATATGTGATGGTGGATGCACAGGTGGGCAGAGCCTTTTTTTACTATTTTGCTGAGGGTACAGAAGACCCATCTACTAAACCTCTCCTCCTCTGGCTCAATGGAGGTATTATTACTATTATTATTATTACTACCTTTCTCTTCAATCTTTATGTCATGGAATTATTTTTCATTATGCAAAGCTAATAGTAATTATAATGAGTTAAAACTAGCAAGCTTGAATCAATCCATAATGCAGCATGAGATGGATAAGGACAGGTTTAAAGAAGAGAAAGTACTGCTCGGAGAATTGGAAGACATTCTCTCAAAAGAGGAAATATTTTGGTGTCAAAAATTGAGAGAATGCTGGCTGGCAGAAGGTGACAAGAATACAAAATTTTTCCATGCCAGCACTAAAAACCGTAGAAATGTGAATAAGATCATACAAATCAAAGATTCTTTTGGTTCCATCTTAGAAGATCATTAGGATATTCAAAAGGAAATTGTCAATTTTTATTCAAAACTACTAAATAATTCAAATAGCTCCCAACTCAAATGCCAACAGGATTTATTGGACAATATCCCTTCGCTGATCTCAGTAGCAGACAATCAAAGGCTTTCAGCAGCATTCTCAGAAGATGAAATCCTCTCCACCATAGAACAGATGGCCCCGGATAAAGCACCAAGCCTGGATGGCTTTCCACCGAGCTCCTTCCTTCACTACTAGGACTTCATAGGCAAAAATCTCACAAAAGCTTTAGAGGCAGCTAGAAGATCAGGTAGATTTCTAACAGAGATCAATAACACTTTCATTGCTTTAATTCCTAAGAAAGAAAAGGCTTCTTGCATGGATGAATATAGACCCATTGCTTTATGTAATACAATTCCTTCCTAAAATCATTTGGAAAGAGAAAATTAGCTTTGTCCCAGGTAGATCCATCTTCGATGGAGTTATAATAGCTCAAGAAGCTATTCATTCCATCTAGCATAATAAACAACCTAGCATTTTAATTAAATTAGATATCAAAAAAGCCTATGATAAAGTAGATTGGAGATTCCTATCCAAATGTATGGAAAGATTTGGCTTTGACAAAGCTTGGATCAATTTGATTTTTTATTGTATATCTACTCCTAAATTTTCTATTTTAGTGAATGGTTCCCTTCATAATTTTTTTGAAAGTTCCAATGGCATCAAACAAGGAGATCCCCTATCCCCTTTCTTATTCATCATAATGGCAGAAGCTCTGGGGAGGGGTTTGATCAGATTACAAGAACATGACCTCCTCAAAGTCGTACAAATCACTTCCTCTATCACAGTAGTAACCCATCTGCAGTTTGTAGATGACACTCTCCTATTGGGAATGGGATGCATTCAGGAGGCAAAATAGATTAATCTACTATTGGAGAAGTATGCCAATACTTCAGGTCAAAGAGAAAACAAAGAAAAATCAGTCATATTCTTTTTTCACACAAAGAAGAAACTCCAGCAGCAGATTGAAAAAGTTTTAGATTTTAAAACCAGATCTCTTCCTTGCTCTTACTTGGGCATCCCCATAGACAAATCCTTGAAAACCTCACAATTATGGAAATCTATTAATGAAAAGCTTGATAGAAAAATGGAGTCTTGGAAATCCAAATGGCTCTCTTGGGCAGGAAGATTAGTAATGATCAAAGCAACATTGTCAGCAATTCTCATTTACCTAATGTCTTGTCTCTCTCTGTCTTCGACTAGATACATGGACATGGTTAAGAGATTGAGGAAATTTTTTTGGCAAGGGACTGACACTAATAAGAAATTTGCTCTTATCTCTTGGGACAAGATTTGTAAATCACTAACATCTGGAGGAATAGACATAAAGAACCAACTTTGGCAAAATCAAGCCCTTGGGGAAAAACTATATTGGAAGATTATGAAAAACCAAAATTTAAAGTGGGTCAGAATCCTAAAAGGCAAATACCTTGGGAATCATTCAGAAGCAGAAATGTTTCACCTCCAAGCTCTTCCAAGAGGCTCTAGGATATGGAACTTCATTATCAAATCTAGGCATGTGATTGATAATAACATCACTTGGAATATCAAAGAAGGTAATGTAGCTAGATTTTGGGAGGACTCCTGAGGGGACTTCCTAGCATTAACTCCTTGTTAGGCCATAATGAAATAAACCAGACTTATCTTGCAGCTTGGGGACCATATCTTAAAGACTATATTATTCCCTCTCCCTCATTTCTAGTGGATGGCTTTTGGAAATGGAAAGACTTTTCAACTCTAAATCCGAATGTAACATAATTGGCAAAACTACAAAAGGTGATTAAGGATAGATCATTCTTTTTCAAAAAAGGCTTAGATGAGATCATCTGGAATGGTGCTAAATCAGGGACCTACAATGTCAAGGATGGATATAACATTCTATCAGAAGGCTCCAATTCTAATAAACAAGAAATTCCCTCGCAGTTATGTTGGCACAACGCTTGTCTTCCGAAAGTAGGTCTCTTCACTTGGGCAGCATCTCAAGGTAGAATTTTGATAGCAGATAAATTTCTAAAAATGGGTTTCCAGGGTCCATCCAGATGTTCCTTGTGCAAATGTCATGAAGAGGATGTGAACCATCTATTATTAACCTATCCCTTTGCATCAGAATGTTGGAGCTGGCTATGTTCTAAATTAGGCTGGTTGTCAGCTATGCCAAAGGAGTTTCTACAAATGCTTTTATCTTGGCCTAAACTTTATGTCAACAGTCTATGTGGTAACCTTTGGATTCTATCCCCATCAATTTTATTATGGGAATTATGGAAGGAGAGAAACAGGAGATTATTTGAAAACAAATCCATGAAATTGGCATCTATTCTCAACAAGATTGAAGCTGGAATAGTAGAAGTGATGAACTCGCACCTTCAAACCCATTCAATCCAACACAAATTCTACACAACTGGGATGATCAAATGTTTAAGTTTTGGTTTGGACTCAAGAGCCCCCTCTTCTTAGGCAGATGATGCAAAATTAATCAAGCTTTGAGAGCCTCTTGCATGTGGTGGCCCCCTACTCAGGGCTGGTTCAAACTAAATTTTGACGGTACTTCAAAAGGCAATCCAGGCCCTTCGGGGGCAGGCTGCATCATTCATTCTTTAGAGGGTAAGGTATTAGCCAAGTTAGCAAAACCATTGGAACAAGATACTAACAATATGGCTGAATTTAAGGCCCTTCTTCATGGACTTGCCTTAGCACATGAAATAGGAGTGAGGAAATTGGAAATTGAAGGGGACTCTATGCTAACAATCAATGCGGCTAGATCAGAATCAACTCAAAATTGGTGCCTTCAAGCTTTACTCGATGTCATACTTCATTCTATCTGTAGATTTGACTCAATAACCTTAAATCATATCTTCAGAGAAGGAAATACACTGGCAGATGAGCTGGCTGACATGGCATCCAAGGGGACTCATTTTAAAATCATTTTTTGAACTCTTAGGCGCAACAGATATGAGATTTTCAAAAATCCTCCTTTCAACTCAATCAAGTACAGCAGCCTAGTTGTAGTGTTTGGTAGAGATGAAATGACAATGCCATTTATTTCTTTTCAGCCAGCTCAGTAGATGGTGGCACTCCTTACCTCATCGTCTCTCCTAACCTCTGATGGATGGGATGTTATAAGGACAATCACTTGGAGTACACGTACTCTTTCTCGTTATCCACGGCAGTTGGTGATGGCAGTTTTTGATAGCAGGGTACCTAGTTTCCTTTTCAAGGAAATTTTGTCCCATTTTATTGGAATAGTCAGCACATTCTCTCTTCCAGTTTAGTAGGAAATCTAGCACTCCCCTATTCCTAACATTGCGTACAAAGCTGAGTAATGTCATCAAAATCGATGCCTCTTGATCGAAAAGTATACAGCAAGGTTGGCTCTAGGTTGTCAGTCACATCGGTTCTTGCTATTTTTATCACATAACAACCCTACTCTCTGTAATAGCTTGCTCTGTACTTTGCTTCTTCCATTAAAATGGATTTCCCCATCAAACTATTTGCAAGCGTGGATTCAGATGATGATGAGGAGGTGGCCGCCGAGGAGGAGTTGGATGAAGAGGCACAGCTAGATCGGGATGAAGATAACATGGAACAGGACTCTACTCTAGAATCTTTGGGGGAGGAATCTCATGTGGCTTCCTCAAGCTCATCTGAACAGAACACTACCTCGGCACCAGATTAAGCTGGGAACAGGTCATGCCATGGTTGATGTTTTAATATATTTTATTTAGCTAAGTTTAAAGCATAGATTCTTTCAGCTCTACACCAGCTCTGCTGGTTTTTTTGTTGCCTGGCTTTTTAAGCTTTCAAGCTTCCTGGTGCTCTCCATAAGAGCTTTAATACTTTTTATATTTGTATATTTTAACATTTTAATATATATCTCGGCCTCGGCCCCTTATCGATAAAAAAAAAAAAATAGTACTTATAATTAGGGCTAGGATGTTCATCATTTGGAGTGGGAGCAATGATGGAAATTGGGCCCTTTCGCATTAAGCCTGATGGAGCCACTCTTTGTAGTAATCTCTATGCATGGAATCAAGGTTTTTATTTTTCTTTTCTATGCCCACCCACCATTGTTTTCTCTCTTCACAATCGATTTTTGTTAATATATTTTCATTCGAATCCATTTTTTTCGCAGTGGCGAACACCTTATTTTTGGAATCACCTGATGGGGTTGGGTTTTCATACTCTAATACCACCTCTGATTATAAAAATGGCAGTGATGAGAACACTGGTATTTGATTTGAGTTTTGTTATAGGCATGAATCCGTCCCAATTTATTTAAAGAAATTGTGTATCAGTTTTAGTAATGAAAAATATGCTTTTGATGTGTTGGGTAAAAACTGTAGCTCGAGATTCGTACATTTTTCTATTGAATTGGTTTGAAAGGTTTCCGCAATACAAGAACAAAGAATTCTACATTGCAGGGGAAAGCTACGCTGGTAACTCTTACAATTCTTTTCATATTCAAATACGAGAGTTTTTTTTTTAAATTTACTTTCAAACAAATTCAAAAGATAAACATTGTATAAGCCTCTCCCTCTCTTTTTTCTACCTTTTTTCTCTCTTTTTTGTGTAGGGTTTTATGTGCCTGAACTGGCAGATACGATTCTCAGGAACAACAATTCTCGTACATCTTTCATAAATCTCAAGGGAATTCTGGTGTGGCTCCTCTACCTTCTGCAACAAATTTGTAAACTTATATATATTACAAAAGAAGTAGATACACTCACAATTTAACAATTGATATTTTTGTGACTTAGAATTGAATATGTATGTGAAAGGGAGATGATGAAAAAACATTGCTAAAAATAATTTCTATTTAAACAAAAATTAAAGTATAGATATAAAGACATTCATGAAAATGATAGAATATTTATTTTTAAAAACAAAATTATTAGGAAAAAAATCTAATATTTAAAATTCATACCAATGTATCTATATCAAATCTAGTTAAAATGCATGATTAAGCTCAAGTTTTCATAGGAGAAAAATAAGATAAGTTTAAATATATTTGAACAACGCAATGACATGTAAAACAATACAAGTATACACATCTTTGACAATCTATATAAAATACATTAAGAAATAGCTTTCTCAAGGTGCCTATTTTAGACAAATTGTCATATTAAGATTTTAGTTAGTCGAGTATGTATAGCTAACTCTAATTGTCACCAAGCTAACTATAACTAGAAACATGTAAAGACTATAGCCTCATAACTAAGATTTTATAGTGGCAAATGGCCCAATTATACAAAGCTATATAAATTCACCTCCTTGAAACCTTGGTTTAGAAAAAACTCTGAGTAGTGGCTAGATTAGTTAGTCAATCAAGATATTTGCAATGCAATAAAGAATGTTGCATCCACCTTTGAAAATTTGGAGAGGCTAGATAAAGATGTCTAGAACATTAAGCTAGAGGTGCCCACTCCATGGAAAAAAGAAGGAATCTAGAAGACATCACCAAATTGAAAGATAATTAGGGGGCATTACTGAAAACATCTAGGAATTAATTACTTATTCCCAAAACTTTGTCAAGAACACTACCACCATGAATAAGTTTCCTAAAAGGAATTGCAAAATGACTAAAAAATATTAAATGAATGAAGGTGCTCTTCAAAGGATACCTTGCACTCTACTCCTTGACATGTTGCAGTTGGTTTGTGTATCTCTCTAGAAAGATGATTTTTGAAGGAAAATCGAAGTTTCTCAAAAAGCAATGACATGCCGTAAAAGGCCTTAGATTCTTAAGAAAACTTTAGTTTCTCTATTGTTCTTTGGCTAGTCTATTCTATTTTTGATGCTCTTAGCTTTTTGCTTCCTCAATATTATTTTTATTTCCCTAATCTCCTTTCTTGTGAAATTCATTTTTTTCATTGATGATTTCTTTATGATTGTTTCGAACCTTTTTAATTTAATCAAAGCCCATTTTTAATTTAGCTATCACATATTTTGTGTCTTTATTTATTTTCTTAATTATTACTTAAATTTGTGTAAATAAAATCATATATTATAATTTTTTAAATCTTCTCTTTTATTATTCTTTAACATTATAATAAAAAACTCTGAGGCTCTGCAACTTGGCCCGCGAAAACTTTTTTTGAATTTTGTTCCATGGTGGATGTTTCTAGGGAAGAACCCCCTCTCCCTTCTGGTGACCCTTGTTTGCCTCCACCCGGTCTGCTTTTGTCTGACTCTAACAAAGCTATCGCGATAGGTACTTTGGATTCCTTGCCCCTCTCTGGGCCCAAGGCTGACTGGAATTGTGTATTAGTGGGGACCCAAATTGCTGAGCTAGATCCCTCAATATGTGTGGCAAGAATCATAGAAGAAGGCACTAAGATCTTGCTCCCTGACTCCATTGTGGATAAAACAATGGTAGAATTTTACTTGGCCTGGTTGGAAACTTCTACAACTTTAGACCCACCATTGATATGGTCAGGAAATGGGTGGGAAACCACTAGAATCTAAAAGAGGGCATGGTTACCTCTGCTATGCCGAAAGGACTTTTCCTCTTTCATTTCACGACAGTCGATGACCTTTCCCTTATCGTTGCGGGCTCGTGGCTTTATGGTAAGCACCTCCTCACTCTGGCTAAATGGAAACCAGGGTTCAACCCCTTTGTTGACCTTAACATGATGGCTCCTATATGGGTCCATCTACCTGGACTTCCTCTTGAGTTCTAGGATGAACATGTTTTCAATTGGATAGGGAACTCTTTTGGTCATGACATTTCGGCAGACCTGGTAACCCTCTCAAAATTTTTCCTGGTCTTTTCCCACTTTTGTGTTATTTTCCCTATTAACAAGACTCTCCCAAACTTTGCGGTTCTCAAATCCAAACTGAGGAAATGGACCTAGGCCATTGTCTATGAGAATGCTACCCTTTTTGTCAAGATTGTAATGCTAAAGGGCATACCAGGAAGGACTGCAAGGCACCTAAGCTACCAAAGCTTAAGCTAAAGCACATTGCTCCTGCTATCTCATCCCCTCAAAAGACTACAGATGTTGCTGCTCAGGAGGCTATCATTATAGAGGAAATCCCACCCTTGATGGGTGCCGACTCTAGTAGGTGTGGTTTGGAAGATAGAGAAATACCTATGGGTAAGGGTATGGATGAGGGTGGGCATTTTTCCCCTAATAGTGAATCGGAGACTAAACACTGTAATTCCCTTGACCTGGTGTCCCCACAGATGGATCTCAAGGCCATTGTAGAAAAGCTTGTCGGGACTTCCCCCTTGGAGTCAGTGGGTACCCCAGTGATGGAGGTGGTTCTTAACACCAGTGACACTGAACCCCCATAGCTGACCTGCAGTACTCTACTGGTGCCTAAAGCTACACCGAAGAATGATGAGGGAGAATGGAAAACCCAATAGAAGAAGACAAGGAATAATTAAAAATCAATGTTGGAGTGGATACAAAACTAGGATGCCCATCTGATAGGGTCAAAAGACAAAGGAGCATAACAAAGGAGACCGTTGCTAGAAGGCATCAGGCCCTTGTCCTCACACAAAAAGGTAAGAAATGATTGTCTTCTCCTGGAACATTCAGGGTCTAAATAATCCCCAGAAACAATTTGCTGTCAAGTAGTATATCAGTGACTATATGGTTGATATTCTCTTAATCACAGAAGTTAAAATGCCTTATAATAATTTTGATGCTCTCGTGGGTAGACTATGGCCTGGGGCCAAGTTCTTTTACTTTGAGCCTCATGGGGCTTTTGGAGGGATTTCTACGCTTTGGAATCTGTCTAAGGTTCAGGGGGATGCTCTCAGCTTCTCCCTGTACCACCTTATTGTTTCCTTCACATCCTCAGTGGCTCTCTGGCATTGTTTCAACATTTATGCTCCTAACTGTCACCACGGGAGAAAAGAGGTTTGGGAGGAGTTAACGACCTCCTTTCTCCCCCCGCAAGACTCTAATTTTCTGGTGGCAGGGGACTTTAACTCTCCATTGTACCCTTCTAAAAAATGTGGAGGCATTATGGATTACACTGACATCATCGGGTACCTGTCCAGCTTTATCTTCCTGAATGGCCTCCATGATGTGGATCTTAAGAGAAACCCCTATATTTGGATGAATAATAGAAAGGGAAACTACCTCATCTAGGTGCAGCTTGACCGGGTCCTCTCCTCTTCCTTTTGGGATTTGGGACCAACCTGATCCCTAACTTCTCTCCCCATAAACACTTCTGATAACAATCCCCTTCTACTCAAATGGTTGGATGGGAAGAGCCCTACCCTGCTCCCTTAAGGTATGAAATTATGTGGGCTTCTCACCCCAACTTCTGGGATAGGATCCTTCAATAGTGGTCTACTCCTATCAGAGGTATGGCCATGTTTATAGTGGCCTCTAAACTGGAACTCATAAGAGGTTCTTTCAAAGGATGGAACAAAACTACTTTTTTGGATATGTTTCACAACAAAAAAGCTTTGGCTAAGAAGCTGGAAACTCTCCAAGGAAAGATGGTTGCTGGCAACCTCTCGCCTAACCTGCACACTAAGGAAGAAAATGCTAGATAAAGTTGGAAGGAGACTCTAGCTAATGAGGAAGTCTTCTAGAAGCAAATATCTAGGGTTCTATGGCTCAAAGAGGGGGACCGCAACACTACCTTTTCCATCAATCTGCTTGCAAGCATAAGAGACGTAATTCCATCAACACTCTAACTAATAATATGGGTAATGAGATTTCTGACCCTACTATGTTTGGAAATTTGGCCACTAATTATTTTATCAATGCCTTTACTGAAATTAATGTTGGAAACTCTGACAACCTCCAAAACCAGCTCACATCTCATCTCCCCAAGGTTGTCACAGATATTGATAACAACTCCCTCCTCTCCAAGGTCACTAATGAGGAAGTTCATAAAGTAGTTTTCTTTATGGGACCTTTCAAAGCCCTGAGCCTTAATGGGTTCCCCACTACCTTTTCCCAAGAATTTTGAGATATTGTTGGTTATGATGTGACTCGTGCGGCCCGAGACTTCCTCAGAACTAAGAAAATCTTTAAGTAGCTCAATGAAACTTACATAGTTCTTGTCATGAAGTGTGTAGAGCCTAGAATAATGGAGGACTTTAGACCCATCAGTCTCTGTAATACCTTGTGCAAAGTCTTCTCCAAGATCATGGTTAAAAAAATCAAACCTTTTCTTAAACAAGATCATTAACTCCAATCAGAAAGGTTTTTTGCTGGGAAGACAAATTATGGATGTTTCCCTTACCATGCACAAAATCCTACACTCTATAGATCATAGTAAAGTTGCTGGAATGGCCCTCAAACTTGAAATTTCAAAAGCTTATGATAAAGTCAAGTGGACCTTCCTTTATAAGGTCTTAACTTCTTTTGCTTTCTTTCAAGACTTCATATCCTTTGTTAAAGCTTGTACTAAAATGGTTAGATTCTTTGTGCTGCTCAATGACATACCGAGCACCAAGGTTTCTCTTGGAAAGGGTCTTCGCCAAGGGGACCCCCTCTCCCCCTACCTCTTCATCCTTGTTGTTGAGATTTTGGGTCATCATATGATATAGATGACACATACTAGAGAAATTGAGGGTATTAAACCGACTACCACCCTGCCCCCAGTGGTCTTGCAGTAGTTTGTGGATGACACCTTCTTTGGCACATCCTCGGTCAAGGAGGCCAGGATGTGGAAACTGATGTGGGATAGGTATGCTATTGCTTCAGGCCAACATATCAACTATCACAAAAGCCAAATGTTCTTCTTCAACATTGAAACTATTGTTCAAACTAAAATCCTAAAAATGCTGGGCTATCAGGTTGATTCTCTTCTGGCCACTTACCTTGGGCTCCCTCTAACTATCAAAGATGTGAAGCATGAATTCTAGAACAAATCCAAAGGAAGCTAGTGGGATGGAAAGATAAGCTCCTTAGTAGTGCTAGTAAGCTCCAACTTCTTGCTACTTCTCTTCAAGGTATTCCTATCTATTTCCTTTGCATTTTCAAAATCTCTGGTTTCATGGCTCATAAATTGGAAAAGATATAGGGTACCTTCCTTTGGTCAGGGTTTGAGGAAAAGAAAAGGCTCCCTTTGGTTAGTTGGGAAAAGCTCTGCCTTCCTAAACACTTAGGTGGTCTTGGGCTAAGGAGAATTCACAATCTCAATAGAGCCCTACTATCCAAGATGGCTTGGAATATGGTCTCATGATTAGCTGACTAGTGCAAAATTATGGAAGCCAAGTACCTAGATGGAGGACATTTATGTAAGCTCTTCATGGAACAGGGCCACCTGAGAGGATCCAAAATCTATAACAACATTCTTAAGAGCAAAAGTAGTAAAAAAAAATGGGCCATTTGGCAGTTGGGCAATGGCTGGTACATTTGGCTTTGGGAGGATCCTTGGCTACCAGATATTATTCTTGCTTCCTCTTGCTTTTCCCAATTAAGGAACATTCTCACTCTTGGTGTTGGCAGCCTAGTCTCTAACTTCATCACCAATGGTAAGTGGATTGATCTCACTCCTATCCTGAGGGATAGACTAGATCTTATCAAACTTTCTACCAAACATAATGAATTACTCCATTTTGTTCACATTCCCCTGATAGATCAGCTAGATAGAATTTTATGGCAACACACCCAAAATGGAGGTTTCACTATTAAAATGGCTTACAATCTGCTGATCATGGAAATTGTTGACACCACATGCTGTAAGAAAGTGTGGAAGCCCCAACTGATTCCTAAAGTGAACTTCTTTTGGTGGATGGTGCTCCATGATAGAATTCTCAATCTTGACAACCTCACTAAAAGGGGTTTTAGTCTTGCTAATAGGTGTTGTTTATGGAAAATGGAGGATGAAAGTATAAATCACATCTTCTTGCACTGTGATTTTTCCGTCGAGATCTAACAGCAGATTCTAACCTAGCTCTACATCTGGTGGGATCCTAACAGGGATATCCATGACTCATTTCAAGACTGGCTTTCACTTTCCCACCACCCCCTGATAAAACTCCTTTGGAACTAGACCCTTCCCATCTTTTGCTAGATCCTCTTGAAGGAACGTAATAATAGGATCTTCAGGGAGACTGATCTTAATGCTACAGTGGTGATCCAACTAGGTCTCAAACTATTATAGGATAGTTTACTCATCTCCTACTGGAAGACCCCAAGCCTCCCCCCTTCTAATTGGGACCACAAAAGTGCCAAGATTTGGGGTATTGATAAGGGATTCGCCAATTTTGATAGCACCAAGCTTACAACTCATAAGGCTATTGTTTGGACTCCTCCTCAGGCTACCTGGCACAAACTCAATTTTGATGGCTCATTTTGTAATGGTCTCCAAGCTGGTGGTGGCATCATTCATGATCATAGGGGATGATTGGTGGCTGCCTATGTTGGCCCCCTCTAGAATCATATTGTCAATTAGGCTGAGGGTATGGCTCTCCTTTGGGGCCTGAATTTTTCCATTACACTAGGATGTACCAGCATCACTATTGAAGGGGATTCCAAAGTTATCATTGATGCTATTCAGGGAAACTCAAGCACTGGTTGGAAATTTGATAGTATTTTATCTAATGTTCATGGTTTAATGGAGTGCACTCAAAGGTCTACTATGATGCACATAAACAAAGAAGGAAACTCTATGGTTGATGCCATGGCTACTACCAGTCTACATCTCAATAGGCTTCAGTGTTGGAGAGCGCTTATTCAACTGCCCTAGACTAATCAAGACCTTCTTAGGCGAGAAATGAGTGACGGTGAATTTGGGATCCATGAAGTTTAAAAATATGAGCATGGTTTGGGCACCTACTAGTGGGGTCGGGCGCTATCACATTTTCACCACCTCTGCTTGTACTACTTCGAAATGACACATGGCTTGTTTTAGAGGGCCTATAAGTTGCAAAAGGGGTTTGATGTGGGAAATCAGCACAAGGTTGCATTTTATGGGCCATCATTACTCTAAATGATTTCTAAATAAAATGCAATCTACAGAGGATTATAGGAGATATTGAGTAGATTTAATTGATGCCGATTGCGTTTTAACACACCATCCCCACATATTAACCCTGGTGGCCTTACTGCTGAAGTTTCATGAGCTCCAAGGTAATTATTACCCTAATTACTATGCGCAGCATGACAAGACCTTAATTCCTTTCTTTGGCTATCAATTCATCATTCCCAACTCCTGCCTTATGAAAAATTTGGGCTCTAAGTCTGGTGTGAGTGTTTTTGTGGGTCACCATTCTTGTTTTGAACCCTCTGGTCTCAAAGGCAACTATTATCCTATGTATTGTGGGGTGTTGAGTGACTGGCATTTGGAGATAAAGATGGGAGGTGAAAGGAAGAGGATTGAACTAGACAAGATTAAGGAAGAGTTCTCCTCAGACCCCATGGTCATGTATTTCTGTAAGGAGAGAGGTATTCTTCCTTTTATGGAAAACCTCATGGGTCATGGCGAAATGATATCTAGGTAGTTTGTTAAAACCTAGGATGAAAGGAAGGTTACCATCAATGGTATCACCTTTTAAATAAATGAGGAGGTCATTGGCCAAGCCATGAGGATGCCGATTACTGGCAGAAAATGGAAGAAAACTACTAAAACCCAGGTGAAGATTGAGTTCATTCAATTTTTTAAGAATGAAGACACCCCAGTTTCTAAAAATGGGGGCTACAACATCTCTAACTGCCCATAATTTTGGCCTAAAATGTGCAAGATGGTGATCAAGTATTTCACCTTGGAGGGCCTCTTTGGTACTTTCTACAACTACCATCTTCCCTTTTTAAATTATTTTCGGCATAAAGTTTTGATCTCCTTACCTTTTTACCTGTTACACTCCTTGGACTCCAATGTGAATGATGTTAATGAGGCTATTTTTCTTGGGAAGAAGCCTATCTACCTCCACCGAGGCCTAATCCTCAGACTGTATAATTTCCATCGTGCCCTCTACCCCCTATTGTGCAAGTTACCCACTCTATCTAGCAACGTATGTCGCCTTCAGTTTCACTTAACAAGGGCCTTCCCACTCCCTCTAAGTCTAAAGGTTTCTTAACCCTGGCTCCTAGTCCTAAATCCTTCGAAACCCAGCCCACCCCTGATTCACGGACTGGCCCTAAACATGCCCTTATCCTTGGAGATTGCTCTCAGCCCCCTCCCAAAAAATAAAATAAAATCATCATTAACCTAGACTACCCTCTGAATACTGATCCCTAGCCCAGCTCTACCCATCGCACTTCTCATCTTGCCAAATAGCAAGGTAAAAAATCTATCAAAGAGCTCATGAGCCAAGAGGACACTTATGTGGGCTCTACTAGTAGAGAGGGCTCAAAAAATGGTTATGATAAGGTGGAGATTAAGGTGGAGGAAGACATCCAAACTACCATGGTTGAGGACAAGCTAGAGAAGGACCCCATTGCTGGTAAAGATTCTACAAGTAGTTGCTTGATGGGAGGAATTAAGTACCAATTTGCGTCTCTGGAAAACACTGTGGTGAAACTCACCTAGGACTTTGATAATACCAAAAAAAGACTAGAAAATGTCAGTAAATTCACTCTCAAAGGGATGCACGTGTCTGCTACCGTGCACTACCTTCTCAATGAGAAGGCTTTAGAGGGGAAGGAGTTTTTCAAAGGAAACTGTGAACTCTTCAAATTTCTAAATGAGGAATAGGCTGACTTGTTGCTGTCTAAGTGCTCATGGGATGGAAAATGACTTTGCAACTGGATGAGTACGGGACTGCGGAGATTGGGGATGTTTCAAGGCCTTTTTTTTTGGATGGGCTTGGTTAATTTTTATATGATTAAGACTTTAAGTACTATTTTTAGCCCTGTGTGGTATATGCTCATTTTACTATTGGATTTTACCAAGACTATTTTGTGGTTGTTTGATACTCAGCGGCTGTGCTTGATTGAATTTTTTTTTTATGTTTTTCATAGAGGTAGACGCTATGTGTGCTTATCTACTACTACTGGTGCTCTCTAAGTTGGATTAATTCTTTGTTAATTCTCTTAGATAGCCTCTTTATGTTCCACGAGCCAGCACCCTTTTGTTGCTGCTAATTTCAAAAATATTATTATCATTGTTACTATAAATATAAATCTCTTATCAATTTAATAAATAATTTTTAATTGATTATTATCTTCAAATAATTATTTCTAATTATGTTTCTTAGTTTACAAATATATTTTGACTTCATCAAAGAGATATTCATGCATGTTCATGTAAATGCTAGCGCCCAAATCAAGAGGAGTTAAATTGAAAACTACCTCTTTCAACTACATCTGTGAATCTTAATTTTAACTGAAAACTACCTCTTTCAACTACATCTGTGAATCTTGATTTAAATTGAAAACTACTTCTTTTAACTACATTTATGAATTATTCATTGATCTTTTCCAACTTCGCTCTCCATTTCCATGCTCTTTGCTAATTGAACAACTCTTACACTTTGTAAAAATAATCGTGGTAGCATTTAGAAACTCTCATGAAAGCTAAATGACAAAATTATAAAATAAGTTGAAACTAATATTACTCCAAGGGTGAATATAAAAAAATGTTATAAACAATAAATAAATAAAATTAAATAATTAAATATGAAGATGCAAATACAAGCTTTAGACACCTTTCCAGATAATAGTGTGTATTCTTAAAAATATTAGTTACCATTTAAATTTGAATATTATCTACTCCCATGTTCTATAAATTGGTTCTTATTCATAATGCCATTTTATATTTATATTTGTAACTCTTGAGCTATTTAGATTATAGTTTTAAACAAAGTGTATATCGTATACTTTATGTCATATCTTTATAAGTATTATATCATTTAATTAAATTGATTATAATGATATTACTTTAAATTACTTCGTAAAATATATGTAATAATTACTTAATCATTTTCAATAAGTATAAACCATTATGTTTTTATATATAATGTATAATAGTTTAAATGATTTCTGAGATGAGTACATTGGTTTTATTATGTATGTCTCTATGGGAAAATAACATAAATATGACAAATTAATATTAAAAACCATTAGAAATATTGACTTATAAAAAATTGTGTATATATAGGTTGGAAATGCGAAAATGGATGCCAATATGGATTATTGTGGGAAGGTTGACTATTTATGGTCACACACATTAATATCAGATGAAGACTATGCAAATGAACGTTGTATTACATTCTATTCAAGTCCTCAAATTCATCACCATATAAAACTCTTTGAATATATAAACCCATTTAATATTTATGCTCCACTTTGTCCTTTCCATCTTCACCCTATATGGAGATCTTCTACTTGGATATATTCTACTTTGATATTTTCTACTTCAAGATCTACTCCAATTGTAAGAAATAAATTATACTTAAGTACTTGCATATTTTTTTAGATACTTCTAGCATGCATATTTTTTTTACTAAATACTTTTAGCTTTTTTAAAATTGTAGTGAGGTTGGATCATATGGTAAATATTTTTAAAATACAAAAAAGTGATAGATTCTCTCTAAATTATAGGATGCTACCCCTACAGATGGATTAGGTGATTTTGATCCATGTAGTGGAGGTTATGTAGTGCCTACCTTAACACACCTAAAGTACAAAGTGATCTTCATGCAAATATAACAAGCTTATCTTCTGCATGGACAGAATGCAGGTATGGTGCTATATGACACTACTTGAATTAAAAATAGATATTTAAATAATCTTATTTAATACAAGTGGAATATCCTCTTCTTAACTATAAATTTCTCTTTTTTTCTACAAGCAGTAATTTTCTCAAATACAAGATTAGTGTTACCACTATGTTCCCAATGTATAGAAGAATGATGGCATCAGGATTGAGAATACTAGTGTATAGGTACAATAAAAAAAAACACTACTTTGGTAAATTATTATTATAAATATGTTTATTATGATATTTAATTAATGCAATTTTCTTTTTCTTGCAGTGGAGATGTGGATTCAAAGATTCCAGTGACTAGTACAAGATATTCCATCAATGCATTAAATCTTCCAATAAAGAAACCATGGTATCAATGGATGAATGAAAATATTGATGTGGGGGGGTATAGTGTAATTTACAATGGATTAATATTTGTAACTGTAAGAGGAGTAGGGCATGAAGTTCCTAGCTATCAACCATCTCGAGCCTTGACCATGGCTAAATCATATTTCTCCAATAAGCCTCTACCATCAATTGATCCCATATTTGGACATTAATATAGATATTCAAATTATTTGAAATTATTTCTATTATGGTTTGTTTAAAGTCTATTAAAGTTTGATATTTCATTTATAAATATTTGTTATGACCTTAACATATAGATATGAGGTATAACATATAAAATAGAAATAATATCCATTTGTATCAAATGTATTAAACTATTTTAAAAATAATTTAAATTGCAATTCTTCTTTATCATAGAATTTATTAAAAAAATTAACACATTATTATTTAAATATATAATCATAAAACATATATAAAATTAGATAATTTAAACTAAAGCAAACACTTCTTAATATTAAACAAGACCAATTAAGTATATGTAATCAATTAAGCATAAATTAATCATGATTGATTAACAATAATCAAGAATAATAAAATAGATAAAATTGTATTTTATATCTTAGAATATTTAATGTAAAGAAGGATAATGTTAATTTAGGATTTATGAATGAGAAATAAAATCTATTAGAGATGGATTTGAATTTTGAATAGTATTTCACTTAAAAATGCTATATCTCTACCATTTTACTATGTTAAATTTTATTCTAGATATGGATTCTATTTAATATCAATCATATAGATTTGGTTCTAATTTCGTGTTTAAAAACACATCATCTATAGATACATTTGACCCTTCTTAATGTACACTTTTTCTTTAGGCATGTTGATCTTCCAACTAATCATTTACAATGAATAGAATCAAAATTGTTATCATTAGCATTCTTTCAAAGTCTTTGACTTGTAACAAAAAGTACGATAAAAAATAATTAAAGGTTATATAAGAGGTTTTGAAGGGGCCCTTACACAATTCTATACAAAGAAAAAAAATAAATAATTATCTAACAATTAGCAAAATAAATGTAGACCAACACAATAAACTAGAAATAAAAATTAAAAATCATAACAAAAGAATGCAATTTTTTTAAAGTATTAATAAGCTCACCTCTTTCAAGTAGAAATCTTCATTTGGGAGATTAACTTAGTCCTCTAATTTATTTTTATCCTTATATAATTTTGATGAAAAATTGTATCAAATTCTATTGACCAAAATATATACTCATATTCACAAAAAGGAAAGAGGACATAAGGGGGAAGGTGTACCAAGATGGTGAACAAAAAGGGGTCAAAAGTGGCTATTTTATTTTTTTTAAATTAGCTAAACTTGAACTTAGAGGAGCTATCTGAAACTTGTGCACTCAAAATTTGAAGATGTCAAAAAACAAGAATTGTAATTCTTAGAATCTAGTTTTTGAACTACTAAAATTTTCAAAATGATAAGCTTAAGAGGGTCAAATCCCTCCCACACACAAAAGTGTTTCTATTTTTCCAATAAAACCTAGCATAGTGTCCGGTGTGCAAGTCAAAAATGTTGTAGTTGAATTTAGTATTTTGAAAAGCCCTTTGATAGAAAGATAGTAAGGGTGAGTACTTGAAGTTGTGTATTTTTTGTTAATTTTTTTCAAGTATTATTTTAGTGATTTTTCAAAATGGACACATTCTAAAAATAAGATATAGGTTTGTGTAGGTCACTTAACTTGCACCAAAATAATAAAAATATTTTTTTAATTTGAAAGTGTAAAGAATGAAGTGTAGAACAATAATGTATAGTTTATGTCAAATTTGGGAAAGTAGGTCAAAATTTATTAAAAAAGTGCCACACTAATATCTTTGAGAACTATGTAAACATTAGTGAAAGAAAAATAAATTTAATATTGTTCAAATATTTAAAACAATATAGTTAGAAAGATCTAAAAATGTGCCAAATTATGGTGGTAATTTTATAGATACCCACTTGATAACATGTAAAATTGATGATGATAAAGTTGAGCAATCAGATTGGAAGAAGAAAATACATTAAATGGAGGGAAATGAAGCTCCTAAGCCTTGGCTTGTCATCCAAGTGTAAGAAAAAGCCTTAATACATATGTGTAATTTGAGTTATAATCCTATACACACATCTAATTAAAAGACCACGAATGGTTTTTGAATTATAAACCTTTAAATGTTTATTTTATTAAACAAATTATGTATCCAGGGTTTTTATTAAGAAAGGAATCCTTAACCCAAAACCTAATCTCCAGACATCCTCGAGAAGAAACATATAATCAACACAATAATTGTATTGAAAATGAGGTGAGTACAAGTGTAAAAGAGGATCTTCTTAAATAGGAAAGAAAAATTATGAAGAATGGACAAGGTTGAGAGAAGTGTCTCAACCTAGTGGAAGAAGAGTTCTAATAAAACTCAAAAATATCCTCTAGTATAATTTAGATTCCAAATAAGATTCAATTTAATATCCATCCACCTAATTAATGTGTTGACCTAAGTAAACTTAAGTAAAGAGTAAATTGGTAAAACATCATTTACTCCTAAATCCCAACCTTAATTCTAACTTAGGGAGTACAAAAATATAGTAGAGATTCTTTATGGGTCTCGACAATAAAGCCTTGTTAAGTATCGATATACAAATACAATGCAATATCTCATAATAGAAGAAAATGAGAAAACCTAGTGGGAGAAAAATCCTCTCCAAAAGAGAGAAAAAAAATGCTAAAAAGAAATGAAAAGGAAGGAATAGGACTCTTCAAAACTCCCCAAGGACTACTTACTTCACTCCTAACCTCATTAAAAACTAAATATAGTGAGGAGATGCCAAAGGTTTTGTGAATATATTTGCAACTTGCTGCTTTGTAGGAAAATACTCCAAAAAAAAATGCCATCTTGAATGAGCTATCAAATGAAGTGCATGTGGATTTAAATAAGTTTGATGTATTTATGTTCTACAAGATTCTGATAAATATGTATGACACTCTTATTATCACACCGATGAGTAATGGAATAACTAACAAGAAATCCAAACTAGACCATCAACTATCAAAGACAAATAATTTCTTGACTAGCCAAGACAACTCGATACTCAACTTTAGTTGATGATAATGCAATAGTAGTTTGATTTTTTCAATACAATGTAATTGGACCAGAACCAAGGAAAAAATGAAGACAAAGGTATAATTTTGATCATCAATATCACCAGCCTATTCTGAGTTAGTAAAGCTCACAATCTCAGTAGAACCTAATGTGTAGTGAATGCAAAATTGTATAGTACCCTAAATGTACTGTAGAATATGCTTGGCTTCCTACAAATGTGATGCAGGAGCATCTAGGGTGTAAGAGCAATCTTGCATCACCCAAAAATATTTTTGTTTTTATATTCAATAAGGGCTATCTTGTGCAGAACTGCTATTTATGGAAACTTGCTAGTTTTAGTAAGTTGGTCATCCAATCTCAGAATGTTTTGATTTCTTCCCTGGAGGTTCATTTTGGTCATATCAGCCTGCTAGTAAAGTTTCATTGATAGATCAAGTTTAGCTTTGTAGATATTGAAGATTTTCGGTATTGGCAACATGGTACAAAAACTTTGAACTCAATTTTGAAGGCTTTAGAGGCCCTGGATGAGGTCGACTTTTAGGCTGAATGAAGCTTGCTTGATTTGGATGTTGTAGAGCTCCTCGTGCCCTTTTCGAAATGGGGTTATAATAGTCAATCGGGTCAACGGGTGATGACTTATGGTCTTCGAAAGTTGGGTCACCTGAAATGGTGAAAAATGATTTTCCTTCAAATTTTTTGTTTGGGTTTCAAAAGTTATTTTGAGCTGACTTTTATGTAATAAATTAAAAAATAAAATAATTCTAAGTTTGGTCAGACCTAAGGGCTAAATTTTTGGAACCTTCTTGGGCGGTGGAAAATGCCTATATAAAGAAGGCTTGTAGTGTTGTCTAGGGTAGTTCTGGGTACTAGATCTGGGTATTGATTTGAGGCTTTGTCCTATAGAATATCGTAAGGGAATTCACATGTGGCTTTGCATATTGTAATTCTGAAAGTTCGTAATTCCACATTTATGGAGATAATAAGAAGCCAATTTTCTGTTCTTGCTTGTTGTTGTTGTTTCTCTATTTTTGTTATGTGTTTGTGGTATTAAGGAGAGCAACATTCATCAAGTGGTATCAGAGCAGGAGTTTCTGAGTGTGTAAATAGATCGCCGATTGTGAGGCAGTTTGCACCAGGACCATGGTTAGGGTTTCAGCATGCATTGCAAAAATGCCTCCACGAAGGGAATGTGGTAGAAGAGCTGGTGTTGTAACACCTGAGGTTAGAGCACTCTAGAGACAAGTGTGAGCATTGCAAGAAGAGATTCGTAGAGGAATGAAGCTTAATGTCAGAGATGAAAGTGAGGATGAAATCGAAGAAGGAAATGATGATCAAGAAGAAGAAGGAAAAATTTTGAATCAAGAAGAAGAAAGGCTTTTTCAGACCATTTCCAAGATCAGGAAAAGACCTAAGATCGAGGTTCTGACATTTTTTGGAAATCTTAACCCAAAAGAATTGATCGACTGGATCAATGAATGTGAAGAATATTTTGAATATGAAGATATTGAGAATCCTGATAGGGTCAAATTCGTGAAGGCCAAACTGAAAGGTCATGCAAAGATCTGGTGGCAAGAGATTCAATTGAAGCGAAATAGAAGAGGGAAAGATAAAATCACAAGATGGGATTGGATGGTGGATAAATTGAAGTGACAGTTCATCCCTGTTGATTATGAGCTTGACCTACTGAAGAAAATGCAAAGTTTGAAGCAAGCAAGACGATCTGTTCAGGAGTATATAGAGGAGTTCTACCGAATACTCGTCAGAACAGGCCATACGGAAGCTGATCAGGAGAAAGTTTCTCGTTACCTTAATGGGTTGAGGCTAAGCATTCAGGAGGAGCTAAATCTAGTTCAAATGAATAGTATTGAAGAGGCATACCAATTTTTCCTAAAAGTAGAGGAAAAGCTGAACAAGAAGTTCAAGAGCAGACAAAATGGAAGAGGTCATAGTGGACGATCTGGTGGATGGTCATATGAAGGCCAAAATGAAGATCCAAAAAAGAAGGATGAGGCCAGTAGCAGTCAAAATTAGAGAGAAAACAATTCCAATTATTTCCAATATCAAAATAATAGAGATCAGAGAGGAAGAGGAAGAAGACAAGGTTCAGGAAGAGGAGGCTTCCATGGAACATGTTTTCACTATGGAGAAGAAGGTCATAGGGCATTTGAATGTCCTCAACACCAAGGAAGGATGGATAGGAGGAATGAAGGCTAGGCCAGAGCTGCACATGTAGATGAAGATGCCAGATCATCAAATTTTAAAGATACTGAAAGAGGAGAAACATTGATTAATAGAAGAGTCCTGCTGAGTGGTGAGAATGAACCTGAACAAAGGAGGAGCCTATTTCGCACTAGATGCAAGTGTGAGGGTAAATTCTATGATGTGATTATTTATAGTGGAAGCACTGACAATTTGGTGTCATAAGAGATGGTGACAAAGTTGAAGCTCAAAAGATAGAAACATGCACATCCATATTGGATTGCCTGGGTGTAGGATGACCACAAGGTCATGGTCAGTGAACAGTGCCTAGTAAAGTTCAAGATCGGCGGGTACCAAGATGAGGTACTATGTGATATCATATCTATGGATGCATGTCATATGTTGTTGGGTAGACCGTGGCAATTTGATAGATGTGCTGCACACGATGGTCATGCAAATACCTATTCCCCGACAAAGGATGGAGTGTGACATAAGCTAAAGCCATTGAAGGAGACTAAAGAAAAGGTATGTGGTAATGCAAGAATAACATTTGTTGATGGAAGAAAATTCCTTGATGGTATGAGCCATGAGCATGTGTGTTTTTCTTTAATCAAAAATTCGGTAAAGAGGAAATAGAAGATGTACTTGTAGAGGTTGAAAATTTATTGAATGAGTTTTAGGATATTGTATTTGATAATGTACCTGATGGATTACCACCAGTAAGGAAGATTAGTCATCAGATGGATTTGATCAGAGGAGTCAGTTTTCCAAACAAGGCAGCACACAAAATGACACTAGCAGAAAGTGAAGAGTTGAATAGACAAGTACATGAGTTATTGTAGAAGGGGTTGATTTGAGAGAGTCTGAGCCCTTTTACTATACCAATGGTATTAGCACCAAAGAAGAATAGAGAATGGAGGATGTGTATAGATTATAGAGAAATAAATAAGATCACAATCAAGTACCAGTTTCCATTGCCACAAATGGATGATATTATGGACTGTTTTAGTGGGGCTGTGTATTTCTCAAAGATAGATCTCAAGAGTTGATATCACCAGATTTGGATTAGAGAAGGAGATGAATAGAAGACTGCCTTCAAGATAAAGGAAGGACTGTATGAGTGGTTAGTCATGCCTTTTTGGGCTAACCAATGCACCGAGCACTTTCATGCGGCTCATGAACGAGGTTCTGAAAGAGTTTCTGGGTAAATTTTTCATTGTTTACCTAGATGATATTTTGATCTTTAGCAAGACATTGGAGGAAAATATGATGCATATTCGTATGGTGTTTGAGAAGCTGAGAGATGAGAAATTGTTGATTAATTTGAAGAAGTGCAGTTTTGTGAAGAAGGAGTTAGTGTATTTGGGATTTGTAGTTTCATTAGAAGGTCTAAAAATGGACCTAGAGAAAGTACAAGCTATCCTTGAATGGCCTACTCCAAGGAGTGCTACTTAGGTAAGATGTTTTCATGGTTTAGCTAGTTTTTACAGAAAGTTTATCAAAAAATTTAGCAGTATTTGTGGACCCTTGACTGAAACAATGAGAGGGGATATAAAAGAGTTCAAGTGGACTAACGGGGCAGATAAGAGTTTTAAACTGTTGAAATAGAAAGTTACAGAACAGTTACCTGTTTTAGCACTTCTACATTTTAATAAGGTTTTTCAAGTAGACTGTGATGCTAGTGGTACTGCGATAGGAGTTGTTATGAGCCAAGAAGGTAAACCTATTTCTTATTTCAATGAGAAGTTAAATGATGCCAAGAGGAAATATTCTATTTATGATCAGGAATTTTAAGCTATAGTTCAAGCATTGAAGAAGTGGAGACACTATCTTCTTCCTAAGGAGTTTTTTTTGTATACTGATCATCAAGCTTTGCAATATTTGAATAGTCAAGGAAAGTTGAATCAAAGGCATTTGAAATGGGTTGAGTTTTTGTAGAGTTATACATTTATTTTGAAACACAAAAGTGAAAAGTCTAACAGGGTTGTAGACACACTTAGCAGAAGGCAACTATTGCTGATAGAGATGCAGATTGAGGTGGTTGGGTTCAAGGAACTCAAGAATTTGTATCTAGAGGATCTTGATTTTGGTGAAGCTTAGAAAGCTTGTAAAGACCCTGTTACTCTAGATAGAATGAAGTGGTTGGATTTCATCATTTAGGATGATATGCTAGTCAGAGGGAGTCAGTTGTGCATTCCAAGAAGTTCTATGAGGGAGAATCTCATCAAGTTGAAGCATAGCAGAGGATTGGCTAGATATTTTGGTTGAGATAAAATGCTTGCTTTGGTTAGTGAGAATTATTATTGGCCATAGTTGCAGCAAGATGTCAAGAATTTTGTACATAGTTACAGAGTATGTCAAATGGCTAAAGGAGTGAAGTAGAATATAGGGTTGTATCAGCCATTACCTATACCAGAGAAGCCTTGGGAAGATATCAAAATGGATTTTGTTCTTGGATTACCAAGGATATAGCGGGGACATGATTCAATTTTTGTGGTAGTTGACAGATTTTCAAAGATGACACATTTTATTCCCTACAAGAAGACTAATGATGTTGATCATGTAGCAGAATTGTTTTTCAGAGAAGTAGTGAGATGACATGGTTTGCCAAAGACCATAGTTTCAGATTGAGACACTAATTTGTTGGATAATTCTAGTGTACATTGTGGAAGAAGTTGAAGATAAATTTGAAGTTCTGTTCATCACATCAGCCAAAGACTAATGGACAGACAGAGGTGGTGAATAGGAGTTTGCGGAATTTTCTTAGATGTTTGGTTGGAGATAAGCCAACAAGATGGGATTTGATTTTACCATAGGCAGAATTTCCATACAATAATTCTATCAATAGGAGCACTGGTAAATCACCATTCCAAATTGTATATGGAAGTAGTCCTAGAAATGCATCTGAATTGAGAAAGATAGATAAAGGAGAAATAAGTTGTGCTGAAGCTGAGGATTTTGTAGAACATTTGAAGAACATCCATGAGGAGGTGAGGAAGCACATTACCAAGATGAATGCATAGTATAAGGCTAAGGCAGATGAGAAAAGGAGGCATAAGGAATTTCAAGTTGGAGATGAAGTCATGGTTCATTTACAGAAGGAGCGATTTCCAGTTGGTACATATAACAAGTTGAAAATGATGAAGTTTAGGCCATGTAAGATATAGAAGAAGTATGATTCACGAAATGCATATGAGGTCAAGTTTCCCACAGAGCTGAATATTTCACCAGTATTTAATGTTTCAAATCTGACAGAGTATCATGAAAGAGGTGTTGCAGATGAGGTTACAGCAGCACAGTGGAGTATTCTAGCAACTAGTTCAGATATCAAGGAGATTGAAGACATACTGGATAGTCGTGTTGGCAAAAGCACAAGGAACAAGACATATGAAGAATATCTAGTCAAGTGGAAAGGATGACCTGTTGAAGATTCATCATGGCTGACAAAGGAGGAGGTTAAATGTCTTGGTCTTCCTCTACACACCTGAGACATGATGGGGTCACTTCTCAAATTACCCTGAGTGTTTGATGCAGGAGCATCCAGGGTGTAAGAGTAATCTTGCATCACCCAAAAGTATTTCTATTTTTGTATTCAATAAGGGCTATCTTGTGCAGAGCTGCTGTTTATGTAAACTTGCTATTTTTAGTAAGTTGGTCATCCAATCTTGGAATGTTCTGATTTCTTCCCTGGAGGTTCATTTTGGTCATATCAGCCTACTAGTAAAGTTTCATTGACAGATCAAGTCTAGCTTTGTGGATATTAAAGATTTTCAGTGTTGGCAACATGGTATAGAAACTTTCAACTTAGTTTTGAAGGCTTTAGAGGCACTGGATGAGGTCAAATTTTGGGCTGAATGAAGCTTTCTTAACTTAGGCATTGTAGGGATCCTTGCACCCTTTCCGAAATGGGGTTATAATAGTCAATCAGGTCAACAGGTGATGACTTATAGTCTCTAGAAGTTGGGTCACTTGAAATGGTGAAAAATGATTTTCCTTCAAATTTTCTGCTCAGGTTTCAAAAGTTATTTTGAGCCGACTTTGATGTAATAAATTGAAAAATAAAATAATTCTAAGTTTGGTCAGCCCTAAGGGCTAAATTTTTGGAATCTTCTCGGGCGGTGGAAAATGCCTATATAAAGAAGGCCCGTAGTGTTGTCTAGGGGAGTTCTAGGTAGTAGATCTGGGTATTGATTTGAGGCTTTGTCCTATAGAATATTGTAAGGGAATGCCCATGTGGCTTTGCATATTGTAATTTTGAAAGTTTGTAATTCCACATTTGTGGAGATAATAAGAAGACAATTTTATGTTCTTGCATATTGTTGTTGTTTCTCTATTTTTGTTATGTGTTTGTGGTATTAAGGGGAGCACCCTTCATCAAAATGGCTCTCATGAGGATCTTGAGAGAACCAAGAAATAAGACTAACTGCAAAGGAAATATTAGGATAACTATTCGTAAAGTACATTTAAGGCTTCCAAATAATTGCCTATACAAGGTAGCATCAATAGATGGAGTATTTATATTGGTAGACAACACAACACCTATCTAAAAAGGACTAGATGTTGGATTGCAATCTACTATCCTAAATCACTCAAGTGAATCAAGATCATACTTTTATTGGAAAATTGAAATAGGTGCAGAAGATTGATGGATTTGAAGACCAAGAAAATAATGAAACAAATAAAGGCCAGTCATTTCAAAACACTTCATCAAGGCTTTTTGACTTTTCTCAAACATGGCATAATATGGCTTTGAGAATATTCCTACAACCACAAATACATTAGTAGTCTCAAAAAAAGTGTTACTACTATATAAGTTACTACTATAAAATCTTCTTGAAACATCCTTCACAAAATAAGTTACTACTATAAAATAAAAAATAATAAGCAAATATGAAACCAAATCAAGGGTTAGAAACTAAAAATTTAATAAAATTGACCCCAAAAAATACTCTTTATTTTTTATGCTATGGAATATATAGAGAACCATATAATCATAGGAAAGAACTCAATAAGACATATGATGAAGACTAGAGTTAATGTGTCGTATGATGAAACATAAAACTGCATGTGATGAAATCCCCTACACCAATTTATCGTACGATAAAACTCACAACTGCATGTGATGAAACAAGTATTGTACAATATAATTTGGACTATTGTGGTATGATGATTGCCACAGTTTCATAAAATAAGAAAAATAACCTGCAATAAATGGGGCAAAAAATATGATTCGAGCCCCACGGTGGGCACTAGAAATGTGTGGTATAAAATTGCTATTCAATTATAATGCAACCAAAAATTCAATAAACCATTAACTAAAGTATCTAGCTACTAGTATTCAATCTTAATTAACAACTCTAAATCCTTGAAATTGGCTTATTGCTTCCTTGTTGAAGTGAGTTTAATCCTTTATACAATTATCATTGGATTGCACATGTAGGATCAGTTACTTGACTACTCCGACATGGAAGACTCAACACATGAGTGAGATGAAATAATTGCATTCACCACTCTAAGATGATCTAAAGTATGCAAGTGCAAATTAGACAACTAGAAATGAGACTAGATTGATGAAAAACTATGACATAAGAGTAAATTAACAAGATGAATGCTCCTATGAAAGTAAACTAAATTCAGAGTTAGCTGACAATACAAGATTATTCTACAAGATGAGCTAAGCTAAGAATGCAAGAGAGTTATGATAACTATGATAAGAGAAATTAAGAACTCAAGATAACACTAAAAACTCAAAATTGTATAGTAACTCTAGAATGCACAAAGATGAATCAATTGTCAATAGATGGATCCCTTGAGCCATGGAAGAGATTCCTTTTAAGGGAATTGCCTCAAGATTGAAGGGTGGAGATTAAGAGGCAAAAGATATTAGGTAGAGATGAGTGGTGAGAGAGATCAATTCTTGTGAGGGGATCCAAGAGCTTTTGATTGGTCAAGCTTGACGGGAGAATAAGACAAAATAAACAATCCCCTTTTAATTTTGATTTAATCAAGATTAAGTTGCACACTTATGAGAGAAATGTGTTCTTTTAATAAAAGTGTTGGGACTTTAAATTAAAAGTAAGGTTCTTACAATCAAATGGTTTCCAAGATTTAATATTAGAAATGATTTGTCCTTGATTTTGGAGATAATTTAATTATGCAAGGGGGACTATCCAATTTTCTTACATAATTATTTCTAGTAAATTATGCCTTTGAGATTTATAAATTTTTCTTAAGGCAAATTGATCAAATTTAGGGGTTTAGGTTTTTCTAGACAAATTTTAGGTGATTACAGTGATGACATAGTCCATAAGGTACTAAGGGCTATTTTAGTAGAATAGAAGGTAGATACAAACACAAAAAAAATAGAACCTAGTTTGGAAAGTACAAAAAGGATTAATTGATCTTGTTTCTTATCAATTTCATAATATGTTAATTACAACTTTAAATATTTGAATTTAGTGAAGTCCTCTAAAGTTGATAAAATAGGACTCTTCTAGTAGTTGATTTTTCAACTCATGACTTCTAAGTTCATCATTTGTCCCAAATAGTATTTTGAGAGCTTCCCAAAATTCGTTGAGTGTTTTCAAGTTCTCAACATGAAATACTAATTCAAGAGATAAATTTAAACATAGAAAGCCTTGAATGTTTGGTCACACTTATTAAAAAAAATTTCTTTGTCCTTAGCTACATTAGGTTCTTTTTTTGTTCCCATTGTTACCCTATATAAGCCTTTATGCTTTTGTACAAGAATATCTTTTAACTTCCAATCATGATAATTGAAAGGTGTTAGAGGTTCTATAGTGACATTAGGAACCATGCTGCTAGACTTAGATAATCTATTTTTAGAGTGCAAAAATGAAGAGAACTTCTTCAGAAAGTGTGAAAAATAGAAAACACACCTTTTATTATCTTTTCCCTCTTATTTTAGCATTTTATAGAAGGACTTCTTTGTAACCAAACCCCCAAAAAACTGAAAATAATACTTTATAATTAGAGTGTGTGAGTGAGCCCTTTGGATTTGTGATGAAAAAACATGCACTTTTCAAACAATTGTACTTGATTTCAAGTTGAAAAGAAAAAGTTATGAGATAAACAATTTTTTCCTTCCTTACAAAATTAATCCTCCTCCAAAACAAAATTTTATGCTAAAAAATTTAACTTCATGTAAATTTTTTTGTCAAACTAAAATAAGATGGGCCAAAGTTAAGCCCCCATGGGATGAAAAGAACCAAAGGCTAAAAAAACATGTGACTAGGGGCTACAATTCCAAAAATAGTGCTTTGAAAACCACACAACCCAAAATGAGGTTGAAGGAATAGAATGAGGGGCTGAATCAGACCATGGTGGTTCCAAAGAGGTGCATGAAAGATGTGGTCAGGAAGCCAAAGCCACTTGCTTAATATGCACATCTCTTAATAGAGTCATAGGTCATAAGAAATGAGCCACAACAAAAAGATGAAGCCACTGCCACATATTAATGAGGACACCACAAGAGCATTCAATAATTTCCAACACATAGAAGCTTTGATGGAGCGTCTAGGGACGTGTTGATGTGTGTTTTATGACTCACCAAATAGTAGAAAAAAATACCAAGATATATTATCCTCTCTTGAACAAAGTACCGTATATGCTAAGATTGCAAAAAAGATCATACGATAACTCCAAGGTTCCTCGACTCGTGGATATATATGCTCGGTGTTGATGTGATTTGCTGATGATCACAAGGGGCCTTACATTTTTAATCCTTTATGTCATGACAAATATGGGTACTATCAAAAGATTTTCAATTAAGCACCTTTTTTGGGGGTTTTCATTGGATATGCGGAAATGAAAAGGGTTTAGGGTTTAGAGATCCTAATCTAATCCTAAGGGTAATGATAGCCAAGGAAAGTACGTTGATGGATGAGTTCCTTAATTTACCAAGTCTTGATTCACCAAGTCAAGCTACAACTACACGTGGACTGGTGCAATCTTCAAGGGTTTGTACGAATGATTGAATTTAAGCACATGGATAAGGGGTTCAAGCTAACTTTACACGATGATTTAGAATTGTAATCACCTAAAAATGGTCACCTAGACTATTAGCCCCTTTCTAGCATTATTTGCTAAATTTATCAATTACTTATTCTTGATCAAATCCTAATTCTATCATTTATTCGATTATATTCTATGGATTAACCATTTTTATCCTAAGTCTTTATTTAATTAAAAGGAATTCCCTCCACTTTTATTAAATAAAATCTTCCACTTACCTTCTATCCTAAGTTGCAAAAATAAAGTATTATTCCTATTTTAATAAATAAGAAGAAAAGGCTTTTTGTCTCACATGGGGCACAAAAGTCAATACTTCTTTCTCATTAGAGGAGACTTGTGCACAAGGGTTGCTCCCACTTTCAAACTCCACCCTTGATCAAATCTTTTGACTCTTAATCTCCATGGTCCATTTATCTTTAAAAAGAGAGCCCTCTTCTCATTCTAGGATCCCCAACTCTTGATGCTAATGTTGTGTTGCAGGTTTTCTTGGTGACATTGGAGATTTTAAAGGACTTGTTGCATTTTAGTCTTCATACTTGCATTGTAGCTTAGTTTCTTCATAGCATTCTTAACTTAGTTTCCCTTCATGCTTTAGCTTATTTCACATAGTTTAACTATTAATGGCTTGTAACACTCTCATTTTCATAGTTTAGTTGCATTCTTGCATTCTCATTCTAGCATAGCTTGCATTGCATTTTCATTGTGATTCTTGAAGATATTGGCATTCTTTCCCTTGTCTCTTTGAATCTCCCATTGCATGGTTTACTAGCAAGGTTGTATGCTTAATAGCTCTAGCTGAGAGCCCTCTAAACACCCTTGCACTCCATGCCTAGGGAGCTCTAGGTCACTTTTCAAGGTTTCCAATCCACGGATGCTCTTGGAATCAATAGCTTAGAGAAGTTCACATCTTGAGTGTACATTTTTGGCACCCACCGTGGGGCAAAACATCTCTATTTTGCCTTTCTTTTCTTGCATTTCTACTATTTTTCATCACATTTATCTTGCTGTTTCGACTATCTTTTTATATTTTTTGATAGAGTATCATACAACATTTTTCCAATATCGTATGATAGTTTCTTATATATCCATACGATACTTTTCTAGTCAAAAGTATCACACGACCATACAGAACTCTGTCACATAGCTATACAACATTCTATCACCTTGAAGTAGTGCGAATTATCACTCAAAATAGAAGTGTCACACCTTTATGTTGAAAGGTATCGTGTGAACTTCTGTTAGCAGAAACTATCACCCAGACCTGAAAGTGACTATTTTTGGTTCTTTTTTTTGCAAGATTTGGGTTTTCTACTTTATGGTTTTGATTTTTTGTGTTAGGACAAAGATTTATTTGTAGATTATATCTGGTTTCTTGTACTTACCCTTGTGGGCCTAATGAGTTGTGCTTGTAGGTGTGCCCTAATTGCTTGCATAATTTTCTAAAAGATACCATATCAATGACATGGTTGAAAGCGCATACCATATTGAGGATGTTTCCATAAGGAAAGGGGATATTGTCATCAACAAAGATACTAGAGGTAATGGAAAGGACAAAAAAAAACCCAGGAACAAAAACAAATATGTTGTCAACAATGGGGTTGTGGATGTTCCTAAAGCTAAAGAGTCAACTTTCCACCTCTCCAACGCTATCTACACAGCTAAAAAATAAGAGGCTGCCAACACTCAAAGTGCATCTAAAACTCAATATGTGAAAAAACCCAAGAAGTCATATCAACGATGAGTCCACACCAAGTCAGTTGAACCTTATGATGTGATTCTTAAGACCTTGGTTGCCAACAAGTATCTTACGCTTCCTGACAATTCTTGTCCCTTCAATCCACTAGTTAAGCCTGATTGGTGGAGAGAGGATCATTTCTGCAATTACCATAGAAATAAGGGACAAAACATGAATAATTTTTTCAAGCTCAAAGATGCTATTCAAGATCTTATCGATGGAGGCACAGTTCTCATAGATGGCATGGTTAAGAATTCTGATCATAAGGCCTTCAAAACCCCTCTACTTGAATATGAAAAGGGTGAGTCCTCTCAAGTGAACAAGAAAAATCATGATGCCAAGATTAATTATACATATACTAATGATGAGAGGGTGATCAACATGTTAGAGCTCATTGAGAGTTTTTTTAAGATGAAATCTCAAGGTAATAGTGACATCAATCATGATACACTTAAGTTGGTCTTGCAAACGCTTGATGGTTTATCTTCTCGAAGTGAGACACTAAACATTGTTACTAGGGGGAAAGCCAAAATTTTCCTCCAAACTGCTCATGATCCCAAACAAGCCTCATCTTCTAAAAAAATGGCTCCTTCAGCCATATCTAGCTATGATCTTGTTCACTAGTTGCAACGAACACCGGCCCAAATATCCATTTTTGAGTTTCTTGAGTTATCCCCCTTGCACAAAGAGATCCTTGAAAAGGCTCTACGCATAGTGAATGTCCCTAATAACATTGATCCAGATAGGTTCCAAGCTATGGTCAATCATATCTCATCTCCTCACTATCTCTCATTCTTTGCAGAGGATGACATGTCCCTTAGTCACCCACATAATCTTGCTTTACATATTGAGGTCAAGTCTACCATACTTGAGTCTGCCGAGTCCTGATAGACAATGGTGCTGGGTTGAATATTGTTTCCTTTCATGTTGTGCAATAGTTGGGATTGTCTAAATTTGCTGTAGACCCTAGGCAAAGGATCACTATCAAAGCATACGATGAAGTGGAGAGGTCTTCAAAGGGTCTTATTGTGCTACCTATCTGAGTGGGTCTAGTTGTGAAAGATATTGTGTTTCAAGTATTAGACATTCCACTTGCATACAACATTCTTCTAGGTCATCCCTGGATCCATGACATGAAAGCTGTTCCTTCTACCTACCATCAATGCATCAAACTCCCATACAATGGAGCTAAGATTGTGATTCCTGGGGACAATTCTATTGCTATTAATAATCTTAGTATTGCCAAAATGTTTGTCCCACACAATAAACCTTCTCATGATCCTAATGCATCCCTTATTGCTGCTGAGAAAAAATAAAAAATGATGAGTATTGGTATGTGCGAATACACATTGTATTCTATTGTGGCTATGCCTACCTCTCCTAAGTCATATGGTAGAACTTCAGACAAGATGAAGCCTTCCACTTCTGCCATGATGGTTTTTGGTACCTTTGTTCAAGCATCCATACCCTTAGAGGCAAAAAAAGAAGAACAAGCTGTTAGATATTGGATCTATAGAGAAGAAGAAGACAGTACGATAGTTGCTACTCCCATTTCTCCTAGATGCTATGGTAAAGGCTACAGATTTTTGTAGCAAATGGGCTATCAAGGTCAAGGACCTTTAAGTAATAATGGACATGCTCTAGTTGAGCCTTTGAGTCATACTGATGGTCGACACTCTAAGGATACCATGGGTCTAGGATATGGTGCCGAAGATGACCCCCCTGAATGTTCCAGAAATGCTCCCATGATTAGTGACTCAGATACAAATATTGATGAATCACCACTATATACTATGGCTCAAATGGGAGACGGTCTCCCTTCTACTTCACTCCTTTGGGGAGAAGAAGGTATACCTAATGATGACATAGCTAAAGCCTCTACGTCTAGAGATGATGTACCTAATGAATTTGACCCCAGAGATAGACAACATAGAAATATTATGCAGTTACTAGAAAGAGGAGATCTCACACATAATGGCATGCGTGCCTCTACTTCTAGGTGTCCTAAACCTTTTTGGTGAAAACATCCCAGTAGAAGTTCAACGACAGATTCAAATGAGTACGAATGGGACACTCTCTCAAAAGGATCCTCCATAGTGGATATGGAAGTTGATGTGATTCATACTTATAGTGCCCAACTTGACGTAGTTGATGAGTCTCATGTAGGGTTTGATGAGTTCATTTTGCATATTGTTTTAGTGAACCACGTTGGTCCTTCTATGCCAAATATAGATCTTGATACTTTTGGAGCTTACCCTATAGGCTCGACTTCTCTCATCACCAAAGATGATACCTATCACATCAATAACCTTGAGCCTGTCACTTCGCTTCCTCTCATACACTCAAATCTCATAGATTGGTCCACCCAAGATCAAAGACCTACATTGCCTTCCTTCCAAAATGACTATGAGATCGCTTGTTACCTCAATGTCATTGAACCTGTCACCTCTTCCACCAGTGAACCAACAACAAATATGATGAAATCAGATATCAAATACCTTAGTCATCAAATCAAAAGAAAAAAGAAATGGTTAGATGGCGAAAACCACATTGTGGCAATCTCTGAACCTCAAAATAGTAAAAAAAAAGATGTATCTAAGGGTGAAAACCTCTCTGAGGCACCTAAGGATGAGGTACTTGGTAGTCTGTCCAGCTACTTCTAGGAAAGATCTTCAGTTCTGATAGAACCTACACATCTAATCAACTTGGGAATAGAGGAGTCTCCTAAGATAATCCATGGAGCTCAGTCTATCTTGGCAGAGGAGAAAGAACAATTTACCACATTTTTTCAGGAGATAAAGATCAACTTTGCATGGACATATTTGGACATGCCTGGTTTGGACACTGAGCTTATTATGCATCACCTCTCTATTTCTCCAGAGGTAAAACCTATCAAATAGAAACTCAGAAAGATGCATCCTCATGTGGCATTATTGGTTAAGGCTAAACTTGAGAAGCTTCTAAAAGCTAACTTCATAAGAGCTATTGATTACGCTGAATGGATTTCAAATATTGTTCCTATTTCCAAACATGATAAGTCCATTTGTGTATGCACTGACTTTAGAGATCTAAACAAAGCATGCCCTAAGGATGATTTTCCACTTCCAAACATTGATATGACAGTGGACATGACAACGGGCTATGAAATGTATTCCCTTATGGATGGCTTCTCTGGATATAATCAGATCAAAATTTCCCTTGAAGACCAAGAGAAGACAACTTTCACATGTTTATGGGGTACCTTCTATTGGAATGTCATGCCATTTGGTCTTAAGAATGCTGGTGCAACCTATCAGAGAGCTATGAATACCATATTCCATGATATGATACATAAAAACATGGAAGACTATGTTGATGACACACTTGCTAAATCACAACTAAGAAGCACTCATTTATCTAATTTGAGTTTGATATTGGACCACATGGAATGATTTCAACTCAGATTGAATCCTAAGAAATGTGCTTTTGGTGTCACTTCTAGGAAACTGCTAGGCTATATCATATCAGTAAAAGGAATAGAGGTAGACCCGGAAAAGGTGCAAGCTATCATCGAGATGCCACCTCCTCGCAACATAAAACAATTAAGGGGCCTCCAAGGCCATCTCCAATCTATTAGGTGGTTCATTTCTCAATTAGCTGACAGAGCTCAATCCTTCAATAAGAATTTTCATAAAGGGGTTACTTGCATATGGAATGAGGAGTGTCTAAAGAATTTGGACCAAATCAAGGATTACCTAGCAAAACCTCCTGTTCTTATGCCACCTATCCAAGAGAAACCTTTGATACTCTACATATCTACTACAATGAATTATTTAGTTGCTCTCCTTGCATAGCAAGATGAGATGGGAAAAGAATGAGCTATTTATTACATCAGTCACACCTTGGTTGCTTATGAGCTCAATTATACTAGCATCAAAAAATCTTGTCTAGCAGTAGTGTTTTCATCCCAAAAGCTCAGAAATTACATGCTCGCACATACCATGTAGCTGATTGCCAAAATTGATCCTTTAAAGTACCTCTTAAGTAAAGCTGCGCTTACTGGTCGACTTGCCAAATGGATGTTGATTCTTTAAGAATTTGATATTCAGTACATTGAAAGGAAAGCCATTAAAGGACAAGTAATCACGAATCAATTGGCCAAATTTCCCATGACTAATGATGCTCCTCTTTAGATAGACTTCCTAGATACTTCGATCATGAATATCACAGAGCAGGCATGGAAAATGTTCTTTGATGGTTCTCATACATAGAATGGGGCTGGTGCTAGAATCTTGTTTATTACACCTCATGGATACATGATTCATAAATTGTATAAGCTTCTCTTTCCATGCACCAATAATGTAGTTGAATATGAAGCCCTTCTCAATGGTGTTAAGCTTTCCCTAGAATGGAGGATTACAAAATTGCATATCTTTGGCAATTCAAAGCTTGTCATAAATCAAGTAAACAATGATTACCAGACAAAGGATGACAAGTTAATTCCCTACAAGAAGATGATAGACTCGCTCAAGAATTATTTCACCTCTGTTACATTCCAACAAATTCCTAGAGCTGAGAACAAGGCTGCTGATGCCATGGCTACTTTGGCATCCATTCTACAATTGGAAGAACATGAGTCATGCTTTGAGTTCCTGGTGGAAGAGTTGCATTATCCCGCCTATGATTCCCCTGATGACTATGTCATTTACACTGTGGTCGGTCATGATTCATCCCGCTATGCTACTATATTTCCCTATCTCCAAGATCAGATTATTCCTATAAATCTAATGCGCAATGAGAAGTGCCAACTCATCCACAATGCCTCACATTTTACCCTTGTCTCTGGTGACTTGTATAGGAAGGGTCTAGACGGAACTCTCCTTAGGTGTCTATAAATAGAGGAGTTAGAAAAAGCGCTAGCTGAAGTCCATGATGGCATATGTGGTTCACACTCTAATGGTCTTGCGTTAGCTCAAAAATTGCTTAGGGCTGGTTACTATTGGCCTACTATGCAAACTAATGCTGTTCGATATGTCAAGTCCTGCAAGAAATGTCAACTACATGAGAATCTCATTCATGCTCCTGGATGGGAGCTTATTCCCTCTGTCACATACTGGCCATTTTAGCAATGGGCCTTTGACTTGGTAGGCAAGATTCATCCTAGTTCTTCAAGTGGGCATAAGTACATTATTACAACTACTGAATATTTTACCAAATGGGTTGAAGTTGTTCCACTATCTGCAGCTACGGGAAGACATGTTGCCATGTTTATCTTGAATCACATCATTTTTTGCTATGGTATTCCTTCTTCCATAGTCATAGATAATGGCGGCTAGTTCAAGAATAAAGACCTGAAGCAATTGTGCAAAGAGTTCAAAATTAAACAACATTGGTCTTTTATTTACTACCCTTAAGGGAACAGCCAAGCTGAGGCCTCGAATAAAATATTGCTGAAAATCCTTCATAGGACAGTGCACAAATCAGGAAAGGATTGGCATCTGCAGATCAATCCTATGCTATGGGCTTATAGAACTTTTATTCACAATCCTATAGGTGCCACACCTTTTTTCTTGGTCTATGGTTCTGAGGCTGTCTTACCATTAGAGGTCAAGATACCATCACTGAGAGTCTCTCTGCATGGTTTGATTACTGATGAAGACCATAGGGCCATGAGAATTCACGAGCTTACTACTTTGGAGGAACACTGCAAGGTCACCTTTGATCACATGCACACTTATCAGAAGAGAATGTCTGCTGCCTATAATAAGAAGGTTCATCCCTAAGAGTTCCAAGTGGGTGAATTAGTCCTAAGAGAAAATCCTAAGAACCTACAAAATAGAGAGTAGAAAGGCAAGTTCAAGATGAATTGGTTAGGGCCTTACATCATCATGGCAGTATTTGGGTCTGGGGCTTATCAGTTATCTACACCTAAGGGAGAAGAGCTTGCCAAACCTATTAATGTTCTACATTTGAAGAAGTTCTATGCCTAAGGTTCTTGAGCTCTTTGTATATATCTTATCGATATTGAAAAAATCCCAAAAAATCCATATATGATGCTGAAAAATCCTAAAAAGAACATAAAGTCCTTAAAAAAAGAGCATCCTAGTGAAAACCTAGCAATAGGCACTTTGATGTCTCACCAAAAAAATCAAAATATTGAAAAAATTCAAAAAAATAGAAAAAGTGCCTTGGTGAAAACCTAGCAACAGGCACCTTGGTAGAAAAAATACAAAAAAAATTACAAAAAGTCCTGAAAAATATGCCAAGTGGTGAAAACCTGGAAACAAGCACTGCTTGGGACCCTTGCACCTATGTCTATCAGTCTTGCATGGCGTTCATTCACTCCACTTCTTGCTTTGTCTCTCCTAGCCTGGAATTGACTCTTGTCTTAGTCTAGGGGGCATATGTTGTTTTAACTTATCTTGGGTCTCTTTGTGCATCGATTTTTCTTGGGAAACTTGGTTCAAATAGTGTTTCTCAACACTTCCCAACTATTTTTTTCAACACTTCCCTAGCGTCAAGTGTTTCTCAACACTTATCAGATATTCTACCCGTAGTCTAGAATGATATGATATTTCTCACCGATAGATGCGATACTCAAAGTTTGACTCTATGACCTACATACACACACTTAAACACTTGACTCACTAAGACTTGTTTGACTTTATTTATTTGTGTATTGTCTTTGATGATTTATTTTGATGAGTGTTCTCTCCCTAATAGTTTTCAATGATGCATAGCTAGAAGACTAGGGGCATGAGGACATGTTTTCTCTATTATCTCCCTATGGGTATATCTTGTTTTTCCTAACTATTAAGAACATTCATGCTTGTTACACTTGACACTGAAGATCTACAATGTATCATCCTTGACTGCTTTCCATAAGTGCATGCTTATAGTCATCTTGACTTTCTTGTGTCTCGATGTGAGCATAATCTTGCTATACTAAACTTAGGGAACCTCACTGCACTAGTCATCTTGAACTACATGTCTTTGATGCTTAGGTGGGATTCCCACATACCTATCTGATATAGATCATATTCATATACCCATAGTTATACTAGTGCATATTGTATGATCTCACGATGCTACCAATAAAGCTTGATGATGATTATTAGAGTATAACAACTTTGTAACCTTGCAAGTAAACCACTTTTCATAGTAGCTTGCATTCTTAGGTTCATGTTAGTTTAGTTTTGCATCTTGCATATGGAGAGAGCTCTCCTTTCATCTTTCACAGACTTTTTAGTCCATTGCGCTCACCTTTCCCTTCCTCTCGATCATGTCTTTCACTTCTTGTCTTTCATATCAAATCCATTTCTATTCCTGTCATCACAAGGGGTTAATCTTATCATCATATCAAAAAGATCATTTTCATAAACATGAGTCTATATCATAACATGAGAACTAAGCATACATCCATGAGAGAAACTATACATGAGCATTTATAAGCATATACCATACATTTGAACAATATAACAAGACAATAAAACTGAAACACCCATCACAATTAGACAAGTACACAAGATATATCATAATCCAGTCATCTCATATATATAAATCATGATACAAATACAATGTGAGATCCCAAAATCTGGATCAAGTCTCAAGATATGTCTGTACATCAAAAAACCTAAACCTAGGACTGACTCTACTCCTCATGTGGAGGAGGTGTTGGTGGAGCTTGTGGTTCTATCCTATCAGTTGGCATGTCTGACCTCCCTGCCCTCTCAGAGTAGAGTGGAAATCACTGAGCCACAAGAATGGCTACTATGTACAAACCATGGTAGTATGCCACTCGCGCTACCTCCTTCTAGATCTTTGCAACATCATCTCATGCTACCATCTCCTATTGATCCATCTCGGCTCATGCATCCATAAGTTGTTGATCATGAATGATGATTGTAGTCCTCAGCTACTGCACCTTGGCCTCTAAGGCCCGAATCCTAGCCTAAAGATCCTCTCCCCCTGTAGGCTGCTCCTGCCCTGCATCAACCCATCAGTGAACTAGTCTCACCTCCTCCTCCTCCTCCTCACTCTCCTCCACCTATTAGTGTGACCATCTGTGGCCACCCGATCGGGACCCCTAGCCTCTCTCTGCTCTCCCTCTACTTCCCCCTCCTCCATCATCTTTGTCCCCGCCCTGTGCCTGTGGTTGTGCATCTAGGACTGTAAACCATGGGAAGGGATGTCTCCAACACTCTGCTATGTATGCCACATCTATACTCACATCTACCATGTTCAACAGGTAATCCCATGGCTCTCCTCGCAACCCTACTATCTCCTCTACTGCCTGCTGGTAATCCAGCATCGATAGCTATCCCAGTCCCTCCTACTCTCATACCCTAGCATATGTAGTGGTCTCTACTACCACTCTTTGCTACCTGTCAAACTGCCTCCACACTTGGGTGATCAAAAAAATGCTCCATAATATCTGCATGCCTTCCTAGTAATGGCTGGCTGCACAACATGTACCCAAGCTCCCAATCCCTATCACTCCACTACTCACATGACCTGTATGGTCTCCACTCAAATGTCATTAGCTCATCTAATAGTCACCTGTAATAAGTAAGGTCCCCACTATGTGTCTATGTGATGAACCCTATATATCAGTATATGTAGGGAGTCCTCTTCTCCTGAGGCTGTACCTGTGGTCGCACAATGGCTATGTGATCCCACACCCATATTTGTACTAGGATGGCCCCACATGCCCATGATCGGCCATCCCTATAAAAAATATCATGCAGCTCATGATACATATCTACAAGGATCGTTGGTCCCCATGCCATCCACCTGGGTCATGCCACCAGCTCTGCAACTAGTCTCCCCTAGCCTAGTGGGAATCCTCTCTACTTCCAGTCAGTAATCAGAGCCTGGGCTACTATGGAGCACATGATGTATGACATTGGATAGTCCTGACCGTACTCCTCTATCAGATAGTCCCAACTGAGATGTCTATCTATGATGGTCACATCCTAAAAGAGGTCCTAGATGGCCTACCTCTCATCTGTGGGAGTTTGATCATAGTATACTTGTGCCAATAGAAAATCATATCAATTTTCATCATATGGAAACACTACATTAATGAACATCTCTATAAACATGATTATGCTCACTGCATCTTCATGGCTTAGTACATGAAGGATCTGGTAGACATCCTCAAGTGTGATGGTGGCCTCTCCGGTCGGTAAGTGAAAGGTGTTATGCTCACTATGCCACCTCTCTGCCAGTGTTGTCAATAATCCATGGTTTGCCCATATATGGGACATCTCTAGCAAGTAACCAAAGCCCATCTGAGTCAAAGCTGCTCTACCTGGATCATCTAGATGCTGGACACAGTGTAACCCAACCACCCTCGGTTCCCTAATGGTGAGCACCACCATAACCTCCTGCAAGCCGTAAACCCACAAGCTAGACATCAGAACATCTCATGATGGATGTCCAAAATTAGTACAAGTAATCTCAAAAGAAAATATTGTCTCTACACATGTTATATTGCTCAAATTAAAGTCATGCGATACTTCTTATTATATAGGTATGACACTATCTACTGATATTGTATCATGTGACACTTTCTTGAATAGCGGTGCGATACTTTTTCTTCCTGTGATAGTTCACCCACGGTCACACAACATTTCACCTAGGCTCATGCGATACTTTCCTAGACAGTTGTGAGACACTTTGTAGCCCCACAGAATATCACACAATACAATATATAGTAGGTGTGCGATACATTTAAAGTATCACATGATGTTTCACTAAGGAATAATTGGAAAATTTAAAAAACATGTTTTAAATGCAATAAATGACTCAAACAGCTAGTTTTTTTGAAAACTTACCGGGGCACCATACTGAGGAGGCCGGTTGTGCAACTGACCATGCTCAAATCGATGTGTGTGAATGGGAATGCCTGCCTACTAAGCCATAGTCTCTCTTGGATCTCTCAGAGTTCTCAAAATTTACATAAGACAAATGAATTTTAAAATGACCTTTTCACCCCTTATATAACATTTTGACCTAATAGGGCTTTTTGACCTAATCTTCAAAACATCTCAAAATTTCACAAAAATTGTACCCTTGGCTAATTTCGACATCCTGGATCCATTTTTGGAATTGAAATCAAAATTCAAGTTCATCTTGCTGGTCAAAATTGCACTTTAAAATTTCTCCTTCTTCTATGCAGTTGGCTGACCATTTCAGGCCTGATCCTTCGATCTTCGCTGGAGCATCTTCATTTCTTCATCTCCACCTCTATCACACTTCTAGTCTTTCATTCACTTCATTTCTCTGAGGTTTTGACTTTATCTTTATCCTATATCTTTCTCAGTCAAACCTATTCAAACTAGGGAATATTCTCACTACTAGATGGTTATTCTATTATCTTTCATCTTTGATTATGATTTCTGGTGATTTGATCATGTTTCTCTCATCTTTCTTCTGCATTCCCTCTACCTCATTTTGATTTTGATCCTGAGGGGGCAGACATATCCTATCAACTATTCTCTAGAGCATATGCTTGACCATTCCATTTTCTCTAATTGATCTATTGTGCTTGACAAGTTAGTTCTCATCTTGAGTTCTGATACTGTCCATCTCTCTCCTAAGTGTTCAGTACTATCGCTACAAGGCTGACCATGTAGGATTTGTTATCTCTCTGCACTTCATTATTTGGAGTTAGATTTCTATCTATTGCCTTCTTGGCTGATCTATTCTTTGATGTAATGTGTTCCCAGATCAATCACACATTAGTCAAAGAGGGGCAAATGTAATCACCTAAAAATGGTCACCTAGACTATTAGCCCCTTTCTAGCATTATTTGCTAAATTTATCAATTGGTTATTCTTGATCAAATCCTAATTTTATCATTTATTCGATTATATTCTATGGATTAACCATTTTTATCCTAACTATTTATTTAATTAAAAGGAATTCCCTCCCCTTTTTTTAAATAAAATCCCCCACTTACCTTCTACCCTAAGTTGCACAAATAAAGCATTATTCCTATTTTAATAAATAAGAAGAAAAGGCTTTTTGTCTCACATGGGGCACAAAAGTCAACACTTCTTTCTCATTAGAGAAGACTTGTGCACAAGGATTTCTCCCACTTTCAAACTCCACCCTTGATCAAATCTTTTGCCTCTTAATCTCCATGGTCCATTTATCTTTAAAAAGAGATCTCTCTTCTCATTCTAGGATCCCCAACTCTTGATGCTAATGTTGTGCTATAGGTTTTCTAGGTGACATTGGAGCTTTCAAAGGACTTGTTGAATTTTAGTCTTCATACTTGCATTGTAGCTTAGTTTCTTCATAGCATTCTTAACTTAGTTTCCTTTCATGCTTTAGCTTAGTTCACATAGTTTAATTAGTAATGGCTTGTAACACTCTCATTTTCATAGCTTAGTTGCATTCTTGCATTCTCATTCTAGCATAGCTTGCATTGCATTTTCATTGTGATTCTTGAAGATATTGGCATTCTTACCCTTGTCTCTTTGAATCTCCCATTGCATGGTTTACTAGCAAGGGTGTATGCTTAATAGCTCTAGTTCAGAGCACTCTAAACACCCTTGCACTCCATGCCTAGGGAGCTCTAGGTTGCTTTTCAAGGTTTACAATCCATGGATGCTCTTGGAATCAATGGCTTAGAGAAGTGCACATCTTGAGTCTACAAGAATCACTAAAACATCAAAAGTATGAACCACGAGAACTCATCAAAACATCATTATATTCTCCAAAGAAAATCACAACACTTCATGTACCAAACTTAATCTAATTGAGAGAATAATGAAACCAAGAGAGCATTAAGACACATCAAATAATCACCACACTTCAATGAAAATCTTATATTCTCAATAGCTCATAAGCAACAATCTCAAAATTCACTCTCTACAAATGAGAAGAAGAGGCCTTTATATAGGTCCTTGAAAACAATGAGTGGCCCAGATCAAAACAATAACCAATGGCCTAGATTTTTCCACCTCAACCCTAATTAGGGTTAGGACATAGAAAAGGGAATCTAAATTAATGCAAAAAAGAATCCACTACCATAGTGGGTAATAAATGTCCACCATGCATGCTCTTTCAGGAAGAGAGTGGGGTGAAATGCATGCCCAATATGCATACCCACTATGCATTAAATGCATAATTTTCCTTTAATGGATTATTCTTGATACCCTTCCTTAAATGCCCTGACTTTGACTCTAAGAATCCTGGACTAACCTATGAAGATGATTGAGTGCCATGTTAGCTTGTTGAGATCTGGGGAATACTTTTAATTGCATCAGTTTGTAACTAAGTTTGCACTTTGATTACTTCTTCTGAAGATATATTCCTTTGATCACTTCCTTCCATGTACTTGCTTGAGACTTCATCTTCTGGAAATGGATCAAACTCCTTTGTTGATGATTTTTCCAATTTGGATTTTCTTCACATGGAAATTCCCTGGTCATGTTCTTGGACTTTGAGAATGAATTCAAGATGTGACATTCTTCCCTTTGTATATTTGCACTTGAATTGTGATCTTTGAACCTTGGACGCCTTGAACTTGATCACATGGATCGTGGTGTCTTCAACACTGCAACTGGAGACCTAGAACTTGAATGTCATCCTTGATCATGTAGGACTGGAATCCTTCCTCTTGCAAAATGAAATAATCAACATAAGAAACACATAAAAATTCTTTCGTATTTTCTCTTTGAAACTTTCCCCCTCTTAAAAAAAATTAAAAAAAATCCTCTCTAACATTCTCATTCCTTTTTCTCTGATTCTTCAAACTCTTCACAAATTGATCTCTCTCTAGAAAGACATTTTCTCTCTCCACAAATTTTCCTTCTCTCTCTTCAAAACTCCACACCTTCCTCTTCTCATGTTTTAAATTCACTTTGTCACGCTTTGGAAATTTTAAGATTTTTTGATTTTTTCTTATTTCTCCAAAATTATGACGATTTGGATTTTGAAGTTTTTCAATTTTTAAGATTTTGGAATTTTCTAGATTTGAAATTTTCAATTTTCGTGAGTATCTGAATTTTCCATTTCCAAGAGTTTAAGAATTTTCAAGATTTGAAATTTTTAAAAATCTTCCAAGATTTGCCATGCTTCGGAATTTCGCCTTGATGACCGATTTGTGACTTGATGTGTTTTTACTTTCAAGTGCATTTGGGCATGAGTTTACAGATTTCTTCTTTCACACATTCAGTGACTTCCTTCATTTTGTGCTTTGGGTGCATCTTATCACATGCCGGGGATTTTTTCTTTTGTCACATTTTGTGACAATCCATGTTCGTGTTTGAGAAAACATTAGAGCAAGATTTTTGGTGAGTTGAGGATTTTGTCCTTTGCATGGATTCTATGATTGGTTAGTATTTGCGCTTTCACTTTACATGGAGCGGGATTCTACTTGGGTGACGGACTATTCTATCTAGAAAAAATTTGTGGATAGCTAATATATGCACTCCCCATTTGTTTTGGGCATGTTTTAGAGTGAGTCGCAGATTTATCCTTGAAAAGGAGTCCATTGACCATGCTGACTTGCATTCCAAGGAGGCTGGGAGTAGGATTTGGAGTGTGTAAAGGATTTTATCCACCTTAGCCATTCTACGACTCCAAAATTGTGCTCCAAGGAATGCAAGAGTGGGAGTTGTCATTAGTGACGAACTTTGTCTTGAGCATTGATTCTACCATTAGATTGCATTTGCGCTTGAGAGAAGACCAGAGCAAGTTTTAGGGAGAGTAATAGATTCCATCCTTTTCTATAGAGCAGTCCATTGACTGTACTGACTTGCACCCCCAAGAGGATCGGAGAGGGACTAGGGAGGAGTCATGGACTTTGTCCTTTGCACACATTCTGCCGACCACCCTTAGATGTGCCCAAGAAAACCCATGAGTAGGATTACTAGTAGGTGCTAGATATTTTCTTTTGAAACATTCCTTCCTCCTTCCTTTGTTATAAGTCCACCATTCTCGGGAGGTAGAGCTTTGTTTGAGACTATTGGTAATAGAGATATTGAAACCAAAAGGACCGAAGTCGTATAGGAGAAAGAGGGGGGGACCCCATCATTGATGGGGTGATGTGTGGAATAGAGGCCACAACATCTGGTGACTCCATGGGTGAAATGTTGAAGACATTTCAAGGATAAAAATTTACTTGGAACCCAGATTCCTTGGTCAACAAACTTATGTTATCATGAAGAGACAAAACATAACTCAAAAGGGGTGGAGAATCATGTATTGGATCAAGACACCGTCATCCTTCAATTACCTATGAGTGTGCAAATGCATTGATTCCCACTCAACAAGACCACTCAGAAACCCTAAGATTGGCCATGGTGAGCTATACATTCTTCTTAACTCCAAAAGCATCTTGGACATTGCCCCATTGTCAGTCAGGCATCCATAGCTCCAATGGAGTTGTCACTGTAAAACCAACGGAGATTGCTCCACTTTCGATGAATTGTACTTTTGAACACCTATGAAGATTTATGTGCACCCCCAAAAGCCAATTATTTCATCTTTTCTTTTATTTTCTCTTGCATTCCTTTCTTTTCTTTTGGCTTGTGAGAAGTGAAGCTAACTATGGGTTTAGGAATTATAGTGGTGCTGAAGCAAGATTTTAAAATTTTCACAAGCCATGATCTCTCCTAAAGAAACTAAAATGGACTCAAAGAAAAAGTTAGGTGTGAAAAATATATAGCAATCTCAGAGTTCAAGTGTCAAGAAACAATGCATGATTAACCTCCCGAGTCAAGTCTGGGTTCCAACCTAATGATAAGCATAAGATGGACAACCTTGGTTTCTAAAGATCTTCATAAACAATTATCTAGGAAATGAGATAAAGAAGACTTAGTGGAATCTTCAAATGAAGTTCGAAATCACACAATGCCCCAACAGAAATGGGAACACCCAAACCTCCAAGCCACCTGGCAAAAACCAAAACCAAAAGAAAACCAAAACCACCCAAGAAAACCAAGCCCAGGGAAGACAAAACCCTAAACTAATAACTAAACTACATGAACACCAAAACAACCTAAACTACAGAAAGCCAAAATCCCACCAATGGGAAAGGAAATAAGGGAAGAAAAACCAAAATCCCCTCTAAACTAGAAGAAAAGCAACGAAAGCACAAAGAAAAAGGAAAACCAAAATGAAGGAAAGGAAGAGAAACCTAGACTAACTATATACAGGGTAGGCTTCTAGAGGGAAACCTAAGGGTAGAAATAATGCTTGAGGAATTGCCCATTGATGGGCAACGAGACCTCCTTTCTTGTCAGAGTTCTTAGCTTGAATGCATTATTTCCTAGTATCTTAGAAATTTGAAAAGGCCCCATCCATAGATTATCAAACTTATCGTGATCGCCTCTCTTTTCATGGGCCTTATCCCAACAAAGTACCAAATTTGAAATTCGAAAATCCTTAACTCTGGCCATTCTGTCGAACCTTCTCTTTACCATAGCTTGGTGTTTTGCAAACTTTTCCAGTGCCTGATCTCTTTTCTCTTCCAGGAGTAGTAATTGTGTCAGTCATGTGTGTGCTAGGTTTTCACCTTCCATGTATTCCTACATAAACTACAATGTCGAGATCCTCAACTAAATGGGAAAAATTGGATCTTGTCCATAAACCAAATGATAGGGAGATGTCCCTATAAAGCTCATGATTCTTATTCTATTTTCCCAAAGTGCAAATCTTAGCTGTGTATGCTAGTCCCTAGGATTTTTGTGCAACAACTTCTTGATAGCACTTAACAGATTCTTATTTGTTGACTCAGCTAACCCATTTCCTTAAGGATAGTGATTTGATGAGAACTTCAGGGTAATCCCATAATCAAATGCCCAGTTTGAAAACTTTAGAGATTTAAATGCAGTACCATTGTCGTATACAAGAGCATGTGGACATCTGAATCTCGTGACAATATTTTCTTCAAGAAACTTGATGACATCTTCCGTCGTGCAATTCTTTAGTGCTTGAGCTTCCAACCAGTAAGTGCAATAATTGGTAGCAGCTAGGATGTACCTGTGTTGTCTTGAAGAAGGTGGATTGATTGGACCAATAAATTCTAATCCCCACTTTGCAAAAGGTCTTACTTCAATAACAGGTTGCAAAGGCATTGCAGGATTTCTCTCACGTGGTGCTGCTACTTGACAAGTGTGATAGGTTTTTACATGTTTGTAGGCATCTTTAAATAATGTGGGCCAGTAATATCCTGCCCTTGAAATCTAGTGGGCCATAGAGAGACTACTTTCATGAGTGGTCCCATACTTGCTATGAAAATGTTCAAGTATCTTCTTTGGTTCTTCTTTTCCGGCACATCTCAAATAGATTCCATCATGATTCTTTCTATATAGAACTACTCCTTGAAGCATAAATTGTTGACTTTTCATTCTCAAGGCATGCTTTTGGACAAAATTTAAGTGCGTAGGAGACTTGTGATTCAGGAGGTAGTAAACAATGTCATCATACCATTCATCTGGGGATACATCTTCTATCACATATACTTGTTGAACCAATCCAGGACTAGTTGTTGCGATTGTTTGTGTCAGAGCTTGTCCTCAAACTAGCTTCATAGGTTGTATCTCCATGTCATATTCTTGAATGATAGACATCCATTTTCCTCTTCTTTCTCCCAATTCATTCTGCATCAATAGTGTCTTCCCTGCCGCATCTGGGACAATTGCATAAACCTTGCTTCTCAAAATATAATATCAAAATTTCTTGATTGCCTTCACCAAAGCATAGGCTTGCTTCTCTATGTTTGGATATTTAAATTCTGCATCCTTCAATGGCAAGCTCATAAAGGCAATAGGATGCTCATCTTTCTCCTCCATCTTCTGAGTAAGGATAGCTACATAGGTATGCTCTGATGCAAATGAATAGATGTAGAATGGCCTAGTTGAATATGGACTAATCAAAACATGAGCATCCACAATTACTTTCTTTATTTCCTCAAAAGCCCTTTTTGCTGCAGGTGTCCAATCTATCTTTGCACCCTTCTTCAACATGTCATTTAGTGGCTTGACTATTTCTACAAATCCTGAAATGAACTTCCTTACGAAGTTGATTTTTCCAAAGAATGACTTTAACTCTTTCTGACTAGCTGGAAGCCCCAACTTTAAAATTGCTTCAATATGCTTGGGATCAATTGAGATTCCATGCTCTAAAATCACATGTCCCAACAATTTTCCCTCGGTGACTATGAAAATGCATTTCTTTGGGTTCAATGAAATTCCATATCTCCTACATCTTTTAAATATTCTCTTTAAATCAGTCATATGATCCTCTTTGCACTGAGAAAACATAGTGAGATCATCCATGTATATAATAATGCATTTACCAACCAAATCCTTGAAAGCATAATCCATGGCTCTCTGAAAGGTGGCTCCGACATTAATCAAACCAAAGGGTAATCTTCTATATGCAAATGTGCCCCACTTAGTGGTAAATGTTGTTTTCAATTTGTCTTCTTCTTTGACCATCACTAGGTTATATCTAGAATAACCATCTAGGAATGACATTGTTTGGGATTCATTCACAACTTGTATAAATTTATCTAGTGATGGTACTAGATAATTATCCTTTTCTGAAGCTCTGTTAAGATTATGAAAATCCACACACAATCTTATTTCTCCACTCTTTTTTCTAACAAGAACCACGTTGGCAACCCACATCGAGTGTCTGACTGGAAAAATTATTCTTGCAGAAAGTAATTTCTTCACTTCTTGATGGATCAGTGGCTCTAACAAGGGATTTATCGGTCTCTACCTTTGCCGAAATGGTTTAATATTTGGCTTCAGTGGAATTGTGTGTGTGATGAGGGAGGTATCATAAGTTTTCAAATCTTCGTATCCCCATACAATCACATCTAGGAATTCCCTCATAAGATTCATAATATCTTCCTTTTCCCGAGGAGTACAAACTTTACCAATAAAAGCATTCTTGACATTTTCCTTAGTCCCCAAGTTCACTTTTTCACATTCCCCTCCTTCAGTTGTCTGATACATGAGGGCACTTAATCTGTCTAAATCAAAAATTCTTTCTAGCTCAATCATCCCCTTAGGAATAGTATTTGTCTTCAGATTCATAATCTCATCTATTTCAAACTGAGCTTGTTGTGGTTCTCCCTCATTGATGACTTGTGCTTCAAAGACCCTTGAACTTGTCAAGAAATCAAGGATATGCTTATCATCCTCAAATACTTGGAAGTTTGTTATGTTTTCTAGAACAGATGGCACCAAAGTCAATTCAACTATGAGCTTCTTCACACAATCCATGGCTAATGGTTCCAAAGAACTTGCAGACTGAGCCAATGAATTTTCTACTGGATTTCATGTCTGATTTATTCTTTTAATGTTGAAGCATCAAAGATTTCAATCAAATCCAAAACTCTATTGAGATTATGACCCAATCTTTTATCATGATATGCGTACTATTTTTGAACTTGTCCTACCACTATGTCTAAATCTCCACGCACGTACAAGATCTTGGCACCTTTTTGGATAGCAAGGAGAAAACTAATAACTAGTGATTCATACTCAGCCACATTATTTGTGCAAGGAAACTAAAATCTATGTGCTACGAGATAGGCTTCCCCTGTTGGGCTAACAAGTTCAACACCGGCTCCACTTCCTTTCTTTGATTTTGACCCATCAAATGATAGAGTCTAGACTTGATCATCAACTTGTGTACAAGAAGTTTCACCTTTTAATTGCTTGGTTTGTTTCTCATGTTCTTCAAAAAATTTCTTCTCATCTCTTTTAAATTCTTTATACTGTGGTTCTAAGGTTGCTACTTGACTTGGATATTCCACATTGACAACTTCTTCAAAATTTTGTGCCATTGACACTTGCAGGATGATCTTTGAAACTTGTGCAACCACAGCTCTACACATCATGCATGATATTTTAGAATGAAAAGAATTATGTATTCTGCACCAATTAGGCAGTAACAACTTTTGAATATGAGTATCTTTCCCCAACTCAACTTCTTTCTTAACAGTTTTCAAGACAAAATTCCTAAAATTTTCAAACATTCCTTCTGTCATTGATGGTTCTGAATTGTCATTAGTTTGTGCCTCTACCAACCTAGGCATCATGTTTGGGCATCCTCCTTGGTTGTAACCTTGTAACATCAAAATTTCCCTAGTTTTAGGTGCATAAGATCTCAGACTTGTTTCCATGAATAGGATCTCATTATCTTCTCCATATTCAATTATCAACAATCGGAGCCTTGGCATGCTCTCTATCCTTATCTAATTTGGTATTCCTCTCTATGGGAGCCACATGTGTGAAAATTCAGTCGCTATGTATCCATTCAATTTCCTTGCCCATTCTATACGTAAAATCATTCCATACCCTTCTAGAATGTCCACAATTGATATGTCAATACAACTCTGAACTCATGGATCTGAAGCCAATTGCATATGAATATTGTTTAGTTCTCCCACGATTGGAACTTCTGTCTTATCCAGCTGAGTTACCTTTATATCTATTTGTAATGGGAATAATCCCAATTTTATACATATGTCAAGGGGCATTACATTACTTGATGCTCCAGAGTCAATCAAACAGTTGTGTAACATTTTTCCAAAAATTAGGACTGACACAAGGAAAGGGGTAGAATCTTCTTTTCCTTGGTAGAAAACAATAGGTTTTTGTGCTCTAGGGTTGAATTCCTCATTGTTCACATTCTGTCGGGTGTTGCTCCCATTCTGAATAGCACTTGTTTGTTCTATGAGAGTGGTGAGATCTCTCGTTGTTTCTTCTCCTTGAAATGAAGGATCATTTTGCGAGAATCCTTCCTCAGAATAGTTTTGCACCATCCCAATGAAGCTTGAAATTTGTGAGACATTAGGTGCACTTGCTTTTACATCAAAAACATTTGTGTTTTGTGCAAAACTAGATTGATGATTGTTAGGGGGACCTCTGCGTGGGTATGAAGCATTCTGCAAGATGATCTTCAGAGGTACATCATTCAAACTTCCCAACAATGCATCCCTTATCTCAGGAATTTTCATTAGTTCATATAGTGATAGACTCACTTTTATCTTCTTGAATTCTTTGAGTATGCAAGAGCTCAACCTCTTGAATTCCTCCCTAGGAGGATTTTCTTTCTGCCCTTTTTCTTGATTTTCCTTTTGTCCTCCATTTTGTATAGTAGAATGTGTCACAGGTTGCCGTTTCTGATTTTGCAAAGCATTGGTCACAATAGACTGACCTCTTTCTCCTTGTGCATTACTAGGCTATCGATACTCGAATGAATCCCTAAGAGGACTTGGAGTATTACTAGCATTGGGATGTGGAGGAGTTGTAAAGTTATTTGGAGGAGTTGATGTTGTCAATGGCTCATGATTTCTATAATTTCTTTGATAAGTCCTCAATGGAACATTCCCAGATGTTTGTTGAAAAGCTTGAACTTCACTTACTCCCTCCACTAGGACACTATTATAAATTGGAGGGAAAATAAATCCATCCCTCTGTAGTGGCTCATTTGGGGAAACAGGTGGAGGTTGATTCTCTGGTGGAACTTGATATCGTGGCACCTCCACGGGACCATTTGCTAATGCAGGCAGGAATTTATGATTAGTTTGTATAGGCATGTATTCCTGAGAATCAGGAGGTGGAAACTTGAAATCATCAAAGACCAACGCGTGGTCATATCTGGGAGTAGGCACTATCTCATAGCCTATAGGTGGAGGATTTTCTGGTGCAGTAGTGTTTCTTACTTCTCCTTTGAATATATCAGCTACTCTTTGAAACTCTCGGCATTGTAACTCAGAATGTTGATTAGTTTCATCTAGTCTACACCATCCAGACAATGTTTCTTCTGCTAGGAAAACTTTGTCAACATGCCGGCTTTCACAAGCTGGTGGATTGTCCAATGGTGAAGGAACTCCGCCATTGTTTGGATTTGTATTCCATGATCTCTTATGGTATCCTTGATTGTTTTTTCGATACCCAAAATTACTTTCTTGATAACCTTGATTATTGTTCTGGTATCCTTGATTATTATCTTGGTGATTCTCATGTTGAGCCGGAGGATTTCCTTGATACCCTTGGTTATTTCCTTGATGTGATTGATAATTTCTTTGAGAATTTTGCAATTGATTATTTTGATTTCTAAGGTAAGCAACCTTAGTAGATAACTTCTTGACTTGTTCTATAAAGTCTTTCATTTCATCTTGTTCTTCCTAAGTCCTTGTGGAAGTGGTCTTATTCTGAAGATAGACTAATTGTGCAAGTGTTGCATGAGATATTGGAGCTCCCGGATGCGGTACTAGTTGATTAGGAGCAGGAATGGGATTAAAAGCAGGAGCATGGCTCAACATCCCTTGATTCAATGTATTAGCATTTCCAAAGTAACTAGGTACTCCACCAGTGGTTGCTGGTGATTGTAAACTGATCTTCTTGACTTCAACATATGCTTGGATTAAATTGGTGGGGGCCGGATGGGTCTTCTGGATGAACATGGAAGTGAAACAATCCAAGGCTGCATAGTAAATAGGCCTTGTGACATCATCATTTATGCAGAAAGGTCACACAACCATGAATAGGCCCTTTGAAATCTATTGTTGAAAGCCCCAATAGGTTCACGCTCTTGTCTTCTTATCTCAATAAATTGCCTATACAATTCAGCAGGGGTGATAGGCAATTTGTACTTCCCCAAGAATGCATCCTTCAGCTCTTGCCATGTTTGGATTGAATTCACAGGTAAATTAATATACCAATAAAATCCTTCTTCTCCCAATGAATATGGGAACAATTGACATGCCACATCTTCATCTTGAATATTTCTATTCTACAGAGCATCTTCAAAAATCTTTACATGTTCATTAGTAGTGCGGTTGACATCATTCACAAATAACTTAGAGTAGAAATGCTCGGGATTCTTTGGCATATGATTGTAAGTAGCAAATTCTGCAAGAGGTGATGCATTCTACGGTCACCATTGTTGGAACTTTTTGTTGGGTAGCTGCAGGTACAATGGCTTGTATAGGTATTTGTACTATCAACTATTGAATTTGTGTACCTCCTTGTTGAAATCCTTGAGTGGTCCCTTGTGTCTGATGTTGTTGAACTGGAGTTTGAAATTGTCTTGTAAGATCAGCTACACTTGGTGAGTTATGACTTGTAAATGATTCTTTCTTGCTTCACCTAGGCTTTGGATCAAAATTTAGTTCTTCTAGCTCTTTTGCTCCCAGAGTGGATCTCAAGATTCTTCGGTGCACCTTGGGTGAGAATGAATTATTGCGCTCCAGTATGTGAAATCTACTTTAATTCCTTCTTACAGGTGTCAGAGGTTGTTGATTCCTCTGAATGACTAAAGATCTTTGAACACCTACTTCAATTCTTTGAGCCTTCTCTTCTTCTCTTAACTTTCCAAGCGAGTGAATTCAATCATGTGATGATGTCTTCTTGGTCATCTCCAAATCCAAGATTAGGTTGTAAAACTGGTATGATGTCTCTATGTGGAAGCACCATATCAAATCATGACATGAAAAAATATGTCTTGCTGTTAAGGCCCTCCTTCTAGCATCAGTTTCTATTGATGGCGCGATGATGGAGGGTTTGCACGTCTCCAATGGTCAGATTTTCTAACTTGTTCCAAAAATTAATTTCAATTAGGACCTCCTTCTAGCACCGGTTTATGTTGATGTATGTTTTATGACTCACCAAACAGTAGAACAAAATACCAAGATATATTATCCTCTCTTGAACAAAGTATCGTGTATGCTAAGATTGCAAAAAAAGATCATACGATAACTCCAAGGTTCCTCGACTTGTGGATATGCTCGGTGTTGATGTGATTTACTAATGATCACAAGGGGCCTTACATTTTCAATCCTTTATGTCATGATGAATATGGGTACTATCAAAATATTTTCAATTAAAAACTATTTTTTGGGGTTTTCACCGGATATGCGAAAATGAAAAGGGTTTAGGGTTTAGAGATCCTAATCTAATCCTAAGGGTAATGATAGCCAAGGAAAGTACGTTGATGGATGAGTTCCTTAATTTACCAAGTCTCTCTTTGCCAAGTCAAGTTACAACTATATGTGGACTGGTGCAATCTTCAAGGGTTTGTATGAATGATTGAATTTAAGCATGTGCTTAAGGGGTTCAGGCTAACTTTACACGATGATTTAGAATCACTAAAACATCAAAAATATGAACCACGAGAACTCATCAAAACATCATTATTTTCTCCAAAAACAATCACAACACTTCATCTACTAAACTTAATCTAATTGAGAGAATAATGAAACCAAGCAAGCATTAAGACACATCAAATAATCACCATACTTCAATGAAAATCTTATTGTCTCAATAGCTCATAAGAAGCAATCTCAAAATTCGCTCTCTACAAATGAGAAGAAGAGGCCTTTATATAGGTCGTTGAAAACAATGAGTGGCCCAGATCAAAACAATAACCAATAGCCCAAATATTGCCACCTCAACCCTAATTAGGGTTACAGCACAAAAAAGGGAATCTAAATTAATGCAAAAAAGAATCCACTACCATAGTGGGTAATAAATGCCCACCATGCATGCTCTTTTAGGAAGAGAGTGGGGTGAAATGAATGCCCAATATACATACGCACTATGCATTAAATGCACAATTTTTCCTTTAATGGATTATTCTTGATACCCTTCCTTAAATGCGTTGACTTTGACTTGAAGAATCTTGGACTAACCGATGAAGATGATTGAGTGCCATGTTAGCTTGCTGAGATTTGGGGAATATTTTTAATTGCATCATTTTGTAACTAAGTTGCACTTTGATTACTTCTTTTGAAGATATATTCCTTTGATCACTTCCTTCCATGTACTTGCTGGAGACTTCATCTTCTGGAAATGGATCGAACTCCTTCGTTGATGATTCTGCCAATTTGGATTTTCTTCACATGGAAATTCCCTAGTCATGTTCTTGGACTTTGAGAAGGAATTTCAAGATGTGACAGTCTTCCCTTTGTATATTTGCACTTGAATTGTGATCTTTGAACCTTGGATGCCTTGAACTTGATCACATGGATCGTGGTGTCTTCAACACTGCAACTGGAGACCTGGAACTTGAATGTCATCCTTGATCATGTAGGACTGGAATCCTTTCTCCTGTAAAATGAAATAATCAACATAAGAATCACATAGAAATTATTTTGTATTTTCTCGTTGAAACTTTCCCCCTCTTAAAAAAAAATAAAAAATCCTCTCTAACATTCTCATTCCTTTTTCTCTGATTCTTCAAACTCTTCACAAATCGATCTCTCTCTAGAAAGACATTTTCTCTCTCCAAAAATTCTCCTTCTCTCTCTTCAAAACTCCACACCTTCCTCTTCTTATGTTTTAAATTCACTTTGTCATGCTTTGGAAATTTTAAGATTTTTTGAATTTTTCTTAATTCTCCAAAATTCCGACGATTTGGATTTTCAAATTTTTAAGATTTTGGAATTTTCCAGATTTGAAATTTTCAATTTCCGTGAGTATCTGAATTTTCCATTTCCAAGAGTTTAAGAATTTTCTAGATTTGAAACTTTTAAAAATCTTCCAAGATTTGCAGTGCTGTGAAATTTCACCCTGATGACCGATTTGTGACTTGATGTGTTTTGACTTCCTAGTGCATTTGGGCATGAGTTTACGGATTTCTTCTTTCACACATTCAATGACTTCCTTCATTTTGCGCTTTGGGTGCATCTTATCACATGCCAGGGATTTTGTCTTTTGTCACATTCTGTGACTATCCATGTTCATGTTTGAGAAAACATTGGAGCAAGATTTTTGGTGAGTTGAGGATTTTGTCCTTTGCATGGATTGTGTGATCGGTAAGTATTTGTGCTTTCACTTTACATGGAGTAGGATTCTACTTGGGTGACAGACTTTTCTATCCGGACAAAATCCATGGACAGCTAATATATGCACTCCCCATTTGTTTCGGGCGTGCTTTAGAGTGAGTCATGGATTTATCCTTGAAAAGTTGTCTGTTGACCATGCTGACTTGTGTTCCAAGGAGGGTGAGAGCGGGATTTGGAGTGCGTGAAGGATTTTATCCACCTTATCCATTCCGCGACTCCATCAAACTTACACTCCAAGGAATGCAAGAGTGATATTTGTCATCTTGAGCATTGATTCTGCCATCAGCTTGCATTTACACTCGAGAGAAGACCAGAGTGGGTTTTAGGGAGAGTAATGGATTCCATCCTTTTGTGTAGAGTAGTCCATTGACTGTATTGACTTGCATCCCCGAGAGGATCAGAGAGGGACTAGGGAGGAGTCAAGGACTCTGTCCTCTGCATACATTTTGCTGACCACCCTTAGATGTGCCCAAGAAAACCCATGAATGGGATTACTAGTAGGTGTCAGATATCTTCTTTTGAAACGTTCCTTCCACCTTCCTTTCATGTGAGTCCACCATTCTCGAGAGGCAGAACTTTGTTTGAGACTGTTGCTAACAGAGATATCGAAACCAAAAGGGCCAAAGCTGAACAGGAGAAAGAGGGGGGGACCCCATCGCTGATGGGGTGATGTGTAGAATAGAGGGAACAACAAGACGTGCATGGAACTATTGCAAATAAAGACCTACGAGCTTAGATCTTCCATAACTATGAGCTACTAGTAGGAGCTGTTGTTTAATCACAAAGAACACTCATTTGTTAATAATGGTTTACAAACATCTCGAATCAAATCTGATACCATGTAGAGTTTACAACAATAGAAAAATAGAGCCCAAAGTCAACCACTGAATAATGAAAAAGAGGTGAGTACATATAGGTGAAAGTGCAACCATGAAAGTAGGGATGAACTCCTCAAGAAAGAGTGTTGGTGAAAAACAACCGACTATACTAGGATGATGTGTCAAAATGAAATTGACACATCTCTAGAGAACTCCGAACTGATGACAACTTGCATCAACAAGTGTCAAATGTGATTGGATGACCAAGTAAACTTAAAAACCTAAGTATAAATAAATTAAATAATTACACTAACAAATAACATATCTAAAATTTTCAATTATTACTTTTTCTATTTACTTGATTCAAAATCTAATGTTTCTTTATGATTTAATCAAATAAAATAATAGTTAAAAAAGTAATTGTATTATATAAGAAATATGTAAAAAAAACAAAAACTAATCATTACCAATTCTATATTATAAAGATTATAAAAATTATATTTAAAAATATTAATCACTTTGTAGTTATCTTCTAAGATACCCTTGTCACCTCCACTTGCATGCAATCATTTTATTGTTTTGAAAATACTTACAATTCTCTTCAAAATCATGTTCATTTTTTCATGATCTCTAAAGCAAGAGAAAAAAAAAAAAGAGCTGCAATGTACTATAGAACTAAATTTCGTGTCTGTTATTTGGGTGCTCCAAAAGTCTCTTATCTGTTATCTGGTTCTAATTATGAATAGGCTTGAAGATTTTTAGAGATTGGCCCATTTCTTTGTTTGAATTCTTTTGAAACTATCCCTATTGCAGATTTTGTGGCTTGTCCTTTGGTGTTGGATCTATGATGCACTCACGATAAAAATTCTATCTCATTCTTAAATTGGTTTTATCTCTGAGATGTTGAAGGACCTGGATGCCAGCAGGACAGTTTTTAATCTTCCCTGTCCTCCGTACTTCTTTCTTCCTACCGTCAGCACTTTTTGCCTTGTCGCATGATCGTAAGGCAGTATTGCTGGTCTTGCGATCATGCGACCAGCCTTCTCTGCCCTAGCGTTGACTTCCCTCCTACCGCAGACCTTCTCTATTTGCCTTGTCACATGATTGCAAGGCTTCTCTCTCATCTCTTGTGATCATGCGACAACCTCAATAAATGCCCAATTTTTTATTTACCGTCTGCATTTTTTCCCTGGCTTGTCTTTTGTGTGGGGCCCTCTCCCTTTACCTTTTCGCATGATCGCATAACTCTCATTTGGTTTATGTGATCATGCGACAACCTTAAAACTTTTGCTTGCCCGATTTTATTTTTATCTGCGCACCTGCGATAACTTTTTCTTATGTTACCAAAGCGCGTGGGTCCCCTCTAATGCTCTTGTTGCATGATCGCATGAGCATTATTTTATTCATGCAATCATGCGACCACTCTCATGCGACAGCCATTTTTCATCCGCCAACTACTGTATTAATTGCAATGTATTTTATATAGTTTTTTTTCTCTGACTTTTTGAATCGATCGGTTATTCTCCAGGCAATTTGAGAACTTTCTTCAAGAAGAATATTTTGAAAATAGAAGAGGAATGTTTTTTCTTGGTTTTTGTGTCCAGAAGATACTCTCTCTGCAAGATATGTGATAGTGTGAGCATTGGCAGCTCTCAGAAAAAATCTCTGTAAATTTATAATCAAGGCATCCATATAAATAATATTATTACAAATCTCTGAGTGTGTTTCTGTTCTATTTGGCTTTATATATCAAGCTCTATTGATTGCTCTGTTCCTTCCTCCATCATGAGAGATGCTTGATTGGCTCTTTTATAGGCACCATTTCACCTCCACTCAGAATCCCTTTATAAATCTGCTTAAAAATCACAAACATAGATTTTAAGAATCACTTTATAAGCCTGATTAAACATCAAACCAACCACGATTCTAGAAAATAGGCTTAAACTCATATAAGCAACAATTGATAGTGAAAGATAGCCAAACAAGGGCTACGCGCAGCTGGAGTCCCTGCCTTAGGTAGGGTAGTAGGAGGAAGTATTTATTTGGCTAAGTATTGTGCCATAGGCTTCTCATTTTTAGGCAAATACATAAGCAAGGTACATGAGGTAGAGCACATCGAAAAAGTGTAAAAGAAGACATCTCAAAAGTGTAAAAGAAGACAGTAAAATTTGAAGGTTGCAAAATAGACAATAAAATTTGGAAAATAGTTTCAATGACAGTGAGGGAGGTAGGGATCACCCATTAATGACCAACAGTGAACAATGCTATAGAAGATGAAGGACAACAAACAAGAATGTCAAAATAGTAACAATAAATGACCTTATAATTTCAATGTTTGGAGCAGCAAAGTGCCATGAATATGCTTTGAACAATGGATGATAAGAACAATGGATAACAACTGCTTCTAAGGAAATGGAGACATGGTGTAATTTTCCCTACGTAGTAATCATCATGGTGGGAATAATGGATGTGGGATGCTGTTCTGTTAGCTAGGTAGTGTATTTAACCGCTACCTTGGGGGTATGTACCTTGTCGGGGGTATGATAAGTTTTCATTTCCTCTACCTCTATCCAAGGATTTCCTTTCAGAATGCTTCTTCTCCTAGGGTCAATTCATTGATGATTTCATATTTTGTGTCTATGGGCTCTATTGATTGGGTTTAAAGACAAGAGAGAGAACCGGGTAGGTATAGACTAAGTATGGAGGAAAAGTAACAATTTGGTTCTATAAATCTAGATCCATATGCAGAAAGATAATACTACCATAGACAAGCTATCCATCCATCAAGCTACTTTCACCCAGGCGCCCATGTGGTAGGACAGGATAGAGCAGGCTTTTCAGTGCTGCTACCTAAGGTAGGTACCGGTGAATTTCTTTGCCCCAGATGAAAAAGGAAATAATACTGAACTAAAATGGGGCCTCCACCAGGGGATCCACATCTGGAACAACTATAAGGGGTGCGACCTATGCCTTTCTTGTTATTCCCGCTAGTAGCTTTGGTACTGGTTCTAGGTCTATATCAGGAACTGCTTCTATCTTTGCTACTGGTTCTGTGGCTGGGACTGGGTTTTTCTCTAGTATGGCTCTACGTGTAGTCCTATAAATTCTATTCGATATGCCATCTCCTCTACCTATCCCACCTGCACGAGATAGAGAGTTGGAAAGGTGGGGAATTGATCTACTCTTTTTGTTCAAGTTTTTTTCAGTGGGGAAGGCTTTGTCCATACAAGCACATCCAGATAAGGATCTAGCTCAATTTTTTCATCAGGATCAGCCAAAGGTTTACAAGGACTCTAATAATAAGCCTGCGATGGATTTATCTCTCACTGATTTTGAGACTTTGTGTGGACTTGTTAGCGCACAAGATCTTAAGAATGTTTTATAAACAATGCCTGAGATTAAGAATATTCTTGGAGAATCCAGAATAATAGACTTATAATATAGAACCAAGGGACCAAGGTGATGATCACGTTAAAATGTCATTAAAGCCTTCTTTTACTCAACTCATGACAATTGATAAAGAGGCAGTAATCGAGGCATTGATGAAGTTAATAGTACGGTTGAATTAAGAGAATCTGGTGAGGAATTTGACACTAAAAGAGAAACATGTTCTAAGGCTAGAAAAGCAATACGTAAAGGATATTGGTGTTATATCTGCATTGTTCTTTAACTATGTCAAACTTGCTCCTAGGGAAGCTCTTTATTTAGATGAAAATTAACCTCGTGCATACATGTATGAGGAATGTGTTAAATGCATGGCTATATCTGATAATGTTTTGCGGGCTAGACTGACCCCAAAGTAACCTGAAGTTGAAACACTTTATTTGATGTTAACATACAAACATTTCTTGCCAGAGATTTTTCGAAGGGTGCCATTGAATCCTTTTACAACTCAACACTCAACATCTTTCTATGTGTTTGAAGTAGATCATTGTATTTCCTCCCTTAGTACGTAACCGTAACATTTCTAGGAGTCTCAGGACCATCTATCTTTTAATTCTATAGGGCGAGGGGTTAATGACACAAAAACTCATAAATGAAAAGTCAAAAATAAATATTCAGGAAGGAGATGTTTTGTTTGTTCCAGCAGGTATTGAGCTTGACATTTGCTCAAACATCGATGAAAATATAGAAGGAAATAAAGAACACATGCCTCTACTCTTATAGAGGGCTAGAGTTAACATCAAAGTGTTGAAGTAGCAGATGAAGAAAGAAATAGTGTGACTTGAAGAATTCACTCAATGATTTGTAAGTGCCTGGAAGAATGAATATATATATATATATATATATATATATATATATATATATATATATGTATGGCTTCACCTAAGTTGTGTTGGTTTAGTTCATTGAAGCCTCTTGTATTAAGATGTAGCTAATAAACTGTTTGAATGCTTAAAAACTATAGTCCTTGATTTTTAAGGAAATACGGATTCTCCAATTATGGAACACAGACTAACACTTAGAGATAGACTAACACTTAGAGATGAAACCAGTTAACAGTGTATCTTTTATTGTTATTGATGAAGCCCATTAACAGTGTTCCTTTTTCGGTCATACAACCAAAACCAAAAATATATAAAAATGACTGATTTTGAGATCCATTTTGAAGCATATGCAATGAAGAATACAAAAATGTTCTCTAGACGTTGACACAATGAGTACGAACAAAAAGAAAGAGGGCATCAATCTGCGACACTGACCGAAGACTAATGAACAATATTTTAAAAAGAAAAGAACCTTAAACATTGCATTATCAAATTTACCAAAAATCAGCCCCATCTTTCCAAAAGTTTTCCTGAGAAGTAACAATACAGAACCTTGTAGCTAATTTCCACTTTGAAAAGCAACAGAAAAGTGCATGCTTTCAACATCATTCATAACATATGTATTCTGGAGGAGGCTCTACTTAGCAGAATTCAGTACAACACATTCTCCTCTACCAGAAGAGCTCTACAATCTAAATAGCTGGGCAACTTTTCCCCTACATATTGGTCTTGAGCCAATATGGAGTCTAGTCTGTGCAGTCAAAATTTAATTTTGAAGCTATAGTATGATAATTGCAAACCTGAAATTACCCTCTGCCTGAAATATGTCTAGTTTGGATCCCAACTTCATAAACTTTATTTTGAAGATGTATGATTACTTTGAATCCTCTTCAACCCAGTGAACGATCACTTACCACAATAAAATCATCAAGAATGTTGGCATTGTATCGCGAACAAGACTGTTTCTAGCCTAGAATAACAGACATAAAAATTTCAGATGTAGAGGTCAAACACAAATTTAAGTATCTGAGGGGAAAAAAATGAGATGGGTAGATGTGAAAAGAGCTGGGAAGGAAGAATGTCTAATTATAATAAAACATGTACGCACTTGAAAAGGTAGCAGTGGTACACACTAACAAAATCCATAAAAAAGAGGTAAAAAGGGTAAATTTTAGAGAGTGCAGGAAACCAAAATTCTCCAATTGTAGAACACAAACTAACACAATCCTAAAACCTCATTTTCCCCTGTGATGATGAATGAAAAAATGAGCTTTGAAATGTTGAAGAAAAATACCTAAACACCTTTCACAAAATCATCTCATTCACATCTAAAAGCACATACAGTAGAATTAGGAAAGGGATGAGTTTGAGTTGTACCGCAACCGTAAGGCCACGAAAGACATTAAGTGAGGTGAGGCACCTATCCTGTCCCGCTCCATTGGCGTTCCTAGTGCCGCTCTCAATTCTGCACAAGAATGACGTCTCAAACTGATCTGCACAATAATGGCGGTCGATGACAAACTGTATGTCTACAATTCCACTTCAGACCACTACTTCACCTCTTTGTGAAATTCTACATCCATTTTGGAGCTGAAGGTAGATGAGTTGTTTACATCCACACCCCTAAATGGAGAAATCGCTCTCAGACTTGGAACATTTTAGAAGTGCCACCACAGACGCCTTGAGAAGAATGTGTATGAAAGAGGTAGAAGTGCCGATAAAACAACTGGAAAATATTCTTGCCGCGTAGCCCTTCTGCAAAATGCCGCTTGCAACGTCCTAAACATTTTCCCTAAGATTTCCATGGAAAAAGGAAAATACTACCGGGAAAATAGCACCAACAAATAGGAAAAAAGCAATAAATACATTTTTGACATCAGAGTAATTCTGAAATTCCTCCAACACTATACTTTTAGACAAGATTGTCCCAAACTGCACGGTTTTTAAAGACCAAACTAATGCTCCAAAAGGCTATGAAAACTTTAGTCTCCTGCCTTAACGACAGGGACTAATAATGAACCATATAATTTGTTAAGGTTATGTAGATAATTTGATATATTTTTTTTGGGAAAAGAGTTGTTTGAATGCATGGATTTCTGGTTTAGCTCTCACATATAAAAAGTTGGATGAGAACTTCATTATTATTATATCGTACTGAATTTTTCATTTGGAATAAAAATGCTTTATATGTTTAAATTTATTTACTTCAAATTTTCATAGATTAATTTTATTGTGTAAACTCATTGAGCTTCTTTTCTATGATAATGATTCCTCACAAGGCTTGGAATTTGACAGTCACCCCTACTTGTCATATGATTTTTTTATGATGGTTTAGATATTTTAGTGCCCTTCATTTTATGTTTTAAGAAAATAATTGATTGTCAATTTTTTAATTTACAAATCATCTAATATATTATATAGAATTAACATTAAAAATAAGTATAAATAAGTAACATATAAAAAAATTCAACTTTACTGACTAGGTTTCTTAATTCATATGTTTCATTTGAAAAAAGATTCTAAATCAGTAATAATATATAATAACTTAGAAATTTTTATTTGTGGTAAAAAGAATATAAAATTAGAAAATAATTATAAATTAGCAATATATGAAAAAACACAAAATAGGTAAGCAAGTTTCTAAGTTCATATGCTTTATTTTAAATAATTCTAAATTAATATAAACATATATAAATAATGTAAAAATATATATTGCTATTAAATTATTATCTATAATAATTTTTAACGGTTAATTAATAAATTCAAGTGTCATATTTACAGTTTTATAAAATTTAACCTTTCAATCTATACAGTCTAATAATTTTATAGCCTGTCATATACGATTCAAAAGTGCAAAAATGGCCAATACGGACATCAAATTCCAGGCTTGCTCCTCACCGAATGTTAAAATAATGTCTTAATTTGCAAATAGAATTAATGATTTAGCTAAGACCCATGGACCAAGTTGGGTTTGAAAATGAGTACACATTGTATGCATGTTTCTGAAGTGGAACTTTAAAAGATTTTGAATAAAGAAAGATTTGAAGTGGTACCCTAAGTAGACCGTCAATGTTTCTTTTGTTTTCTTAATTTGGAACTAGGATGAAAAAATTCAATATGCTCAACCTTCTTATCTTCACCTTTGGAAGTTTAAAATTTTTTTGTTTAGGGAGTAGGGACTGATAACCACCGCTATAACACTAGTTATTTTGCATGTGTTCTTAAGGAAACAAACAGATGTTTGAAACTTATGGAAAACCTTAATGCATGTGTCAAACCAACTTTGTGGCAACAAAGAAAAATAAAACACAAGGTTTTAGTTGAACCGCAATTTGAATTGAAGAATAGTTTCAATAGTCTTTTTGGCCTAAACTAAATCAATTAATATTACTGTTCTTATTTTCAGCGTCCTATGTCATGATATTTACTATTAAGTTGTATTAAAAAAATTAAATGTTTCTGAATACACATGTCTCCTATTTTTAAAAAAATAGTCATATTTAAACCAATATAAATCTCTAAACTCTCCAAATACCCCAGTCATCATTGACTAATATAGAGTCCAACTCATGTTTACCCACAACGAAATCATCTATTACATGGTCCAATTCATGTTTACCTAGTTATTTAACGTAAATTTTTTGAAAACCATAGCTCTAAAATGTTTCATAAATGAAAGACAAAATGTAATTGTTTTCAATTTTATGATAACCTTCCAAAGATGTCTATGAACTTTCCCGTGAGATATAAAATGTACACAACCCAATTCACAACATCTTCATGATTCAAAATTATATACCCAAATAATAGAAATTTGCACTCTAATACACATTGAAAAAATACAATTATAAACTAAGTTATGAATCATCCATCAAAATCAAGACTTCCATCACATATTCAAATTTTATAGGGTTCCGAACAAGAAGATCCAATAAATTGCAGTGAGAATTTGCTTGCTAGGTTGATACCTTTGGCCGATGATGTTCTGACAGAAAAGATTTTCCTCAAAAGCCATTTAATCAGCTGATATGGCTTTGTTGTGTAGGATAGAATGACACAAGTGAGTGATATTAATGCAACACACAGTAAAATAACCTTACTACTCCTTGATCTCCACATATCAGAAGTTGCAGATGTTTTCTTTTTTCTCAAATTTTCTAGATCTTCCATCATAAACGCCTCAAAGAAGCCATATCCATCACGTCCTCCTGACCTAGTTGATTGAAAAAATAAAATGAAATGAACACTCTTCCAATTGAATAAAGATTTAATGTGCAGATAAGGCCAATTAAAAAAAAAATGAATGTCAGTTGTTCTTTAATTATAGGAATAAATTCAAACAGAATTGAAGTCTCAAATGTTGTTAGGGCATCCTATATTTTCTCAAAACGTCGTGATTTTAGCTTGAATGGACTGTATTCGCATTTATGGCCATCGGTCAACTCTTGGAGTTATTTTCTTGAGGTCAGAACTGCAAACACAAACACTACAGGGCATCACCTATATAGGGAGTTGGTTCAACTGACAATGGAGGATTAGGTGTGCCTCCTCTTGGAAGCCTATTCTTTTTTGGATTGTGGAGAAATGAGCTAAATGGAAATAGGTTAATTGGTATATCCGGCCACGGCAATTGGGATCTTCCCATAGTGGATTTATCATTAAAAAAATGAGCACGGATCCATAATTTAAAGTTTAGATAGAATTCTCATGAGAAAAAGATCCTTTATTTTCTTGTGAACTACTTAGAAATTCTTCAAGAATTATGGACCTAACCAAGGATAGAAAATTAAAAGGTTAAGAAGCATTTTTTTTGCACGAGTGCATTTCAGCCAACAATTTCTAGACTTCATGGACGGGAGTTGATCTTAGATCATGCTCTGGATTATAAGACACCTCCTTTTCGTTGAAGAGACGACCATTCTTATGGGCATTTGGTGCATGATTTCCCTGCTCTCATTCTGCAACCAGTCCTCCTGAGTTCCTATCAAACCTCCTGTAAATAACAGGAAATGAACAACCTAATGTTATAGATTTTCTATGCGTTGCAGACGAAGGTACAGGGAAAAAGGTTGATAGTTTTTGTATACTCACAACACCTCGAATGATTCTACCACTTCCAGAGTAGAGGGAATTTCTCCTGTGAAAGTATTTCCATCTAGCAGTCTACCCACAATAGCAGCAACCTGCATTTATACCATTTCAATAAATTAGACTTTTAGGGCCTATTTGGTGCATGGCATATAGAATGCTGGACATATCAATTTTGGAATATGTTGCAATTCTGGAAGATGTATATCCTCCAAATGATATCCGGAATATGTGTTGGAACCATTTGGTGCACTTGGAAGATGATTGAGGAGATGTATTTTCTGCATTTGGGTGCAACAAACTGGAATTGGAATATGCACCGAATAAGAATTTGTTTTATTGTTTAATTTATTTGAATATAAACAATTTGGATTTTTTCAAATGTAATTATATTTTTAAATTTTCTAAGCGAATTATGTTTATAAGTTTTTTAAAAATTTAACATTTTGTATAAATTTTTTGTGATTTTTTCAAATGTAATTATGTTTTTCAAATTTTGTAGATGTTTTTGAATATTTATTTTATTTTTCTATCAAAATTAATTTTATAATATTTTGACATAAAATTTTGTTTATAAGTTTTTAAAAAATTTAACATTTTGTATAACTTTTTTTTAATTTTTTCAAATGTAAATATGTTTTTCACATGGCATTTTTGAATATTTATTTTATTTTTCTATCAAGGTTAATTTTATAATTTTTTGAAATAAAAATATATTTATAAGTTTTTAAAAAATTTAACATTTTGTATAACTTTAAAAAAAATAAAAATTCCTAAACAAATTTATAAAATAACAAACTCCAAAATACACAAGTCATCATTATAAACAAGCCATTCATTTTATTATTTATTTTTTTCAAAATGTTGCCAACCCGGCTCAATAGGAGCAATGGTAGGAAAGAGCCGGGTGGAGAAAATCTCCGGTCTAGCCCCAAAACATAAGATTACAATTTGGATGAGACATTCCTCATTAGCAGATATGAAATTACAACTTGAATGAGGCATTCCTCATTACATAATGCAGATATGAAATTACAACTTGAATGAGGCATTCCTCATTTACATAATGCAGATACAGTGTTATAATTTGATGAGTCTTTGATGCTCTTTCATGCCCAAACTCATGTTTTTGTCTCTGGACACTGCATACATAGAGCATATGACTACTTTGTGCTTTTGTTAGTACACCAATGAAGTACATTCAACAAACTTGGGTTAGAATTCTACAAAGCAATAACCAAGAAAACACTAACATTAAATCATGTGACTGATAGCAGATTGGGGCTCACCTGATCCATAAACATGAAGAATTATTATAAAAAAAGATGAAAACCATATATATGTGCACTTGACGCAAAGAGAAGTTATGCCATATCCATATTAAAATACTAGTTACAATATGAAAATACTAAACTGACTAATTCATGAGCTCATCTCTGCATATGGTCGAAACAAAGATATGCAATTACAATACAGAGAAGTCATCGTAAAAATATAATTTTCGCATTTGCCCTAGTCTAACACGTTTTACACTCAAATCCTTCATCGTGGATAAGCGGAGATGGGTGGATAGGTGCATATGAGTTTTCATCGACCCAACTATAATTTCCACATCCATTATTTCCCTGTGATGCCCAATCTACATTAGTTCTTATAATATAATGAATAATATTTACATTACAAACATTAAATATATACACATTAGCAACTTTTTTTCGATTTGGGCAGCACCAAAATTTTCATCTAGGGTTGTTTTGTGTCCGTGAAGTCTTCATAATGCACCGTCCACCACCACATTGACAAGAGCCATCGAGCCTATATCAATAATGCACCGCACCATCTTTACTACATTTATTACATAAATATTATAACATATAATGCAATACAAATAATATCAGAAGAATAAAAATAATTATATCAGAACAATGCAAATAATGCAACTTTCTACATTTAGAAAGTCTATTAGACTCATACTTGAGAGTTCATGAGCCACAACAATCCCAAAATTAAACATAATTCATTCATAAAAACAAAAAGTGGCAAGGCTGATTCAACCATAATTAATTATGATATATTGTAGCATTGTTGTGTTATATTTAATGTTCTCATGTTATATTTAATATTATCATGTTATCAACATTGCGTTGTGACATATTTGGTGTTGTCAAAAGAAGTGGGAAACATGGATGCTGAGGTTGAAGTGATCCATCCATCCATGCTGGTGAGAGGGATTGTTCATTGTTTAAGTCTGATAACAACACCCTCTACCAACAATCATTATTTATAATTATTTTTATTCATACTCAATTAAGTGGATTGCTTTGGGTGCATTGACATGTCACCAGTTACATATGTAGGAACATTGACTTAGCATTTTCCATTTTGCTGGTTAAAGGGATTGGTTGTACTTAACCTCAAGAAGCAAAGCATGAGACTAGAGGACATAAATTTGTAACTATCTCACATGCCAATGGAAATGAAGTTATAACTAGTTTATAAAGATGTGAACGAAATGGTAGCATTGCTATCTATGGAAGCTAAAAAATGGATGCACATGTGTGAAGTGGTGAACTATCACTATACTAATCAAAAATTGAAATTTGGAAGTTTAATATTTCATATTACTGTAGAAGATCAAAAATTTGGATTTGGGAAATCATGAAGGAAGGACAGACTTATTTGAAGGGCCTGAAGCCAAGAGTGCTTGAACTTTAAATCAAAGTTGTGTAATTGCCATGACATCTCAAGAAGTTCAAGCTATTTTCTAGGTTGCAAGCACCCTATAAAACTGATGTAGCACTAGTTTGGAGGAACATAAAAATTCTAACCTCCACATTTGGGGAATTGAGGATCAAGAATCTCATAATTTGAAATGCTGAAGATACCTCATTGTTGACAAGATCTCAAAAGTATCAAGATTCAAGAGTGAAGAGCACAAAGACCCAAACATCCAAGTCTGCAATTTTGGAACATTCGGGAGCTTGGAAGGATAAAGGGGTATGAGAGACAAAGTAATAATCCTGAAATACAAAAGCCCAAAACCCTAAAGTGGAAAAATAATTAATATACTTCTTCCACTACCTGCTTTAGGGGCACATAAGTAAGAAGATTAACAAGAAGAAACAGGGAGAAACCTGAAGATCTGAAGCCCAAAATCCTAAATAGGAAATTATTTTATTGATGTACTCATCTTAGGTGAAGCATTGGAGGAGTTATATCAGAAGTCAAACAATCCACTTCTAATGAAAAGACAATAGCAGATCGGAAAACTAGAGAATACACCAAAAAATTTAGGAGAATGTGGGTCTTTGTTTTATAAATGATAATAAAATACTATTATCTGAGCAACTGCATGACAACATGACCAAAAATATTCTCTCTTTTTGTACCTTTTGTAACTATTGGTCTTGGAAGCTGATATGGACATGGTAACTTATAAATATATCAAAATGAAATGGAAAAAAGGGCTTTAGCAGAGATTATTGCTGATAAAGCTAGGCATATTGAATGGTCATATGTCAAGTCTAATTGTTAATATGTTAAAGATGTTTGTATGTTAAACATCACCTCATAGTGATTATTTTACATTCATTACATCATCACTCACATAATCACTATCACACAATCACTGTGCAGAAACATAATATGATAATTTGTTAAATTTGTCAACCATGGCACATTAGTATTTTCCGTACACAGGGGATACATAACCTTCCGAAGATGCATTGGGTGGTGGTAAAATTAATTAGGAGTCCAATTGAGTTTATACATTTTAAGGTATTGGAATCTTGGGTTCTATAGCTTTTATGGTAAAGTTAAATAAAATTACAGTGATGCTTAAGGTTAGGCAAGTAAACACAACTAAGTTAAGGTTGGTAGCAACATTGTTGGCCTCTGTATCTAACAGCACAGGTCTCTCTGGGAGTACTCTCTAACAGGTCTACAATCAACCACACTGATATTTCCACTGTCAGTTAGGTGAATGATACTCCTAATCAAAATGGGTTAAAAAAGGATGTAGTTAATATCATTGAGCAATGTCAACTACATAGACTGCCTAAATGTCATTGTTTCTTTGAGAAACATGTGAATATTCAAGTTCAAAAAAAGGAAAGATGAAATTAATTTTCACAAATGGCCACATTGTGAAGTGAAACCCAAAATAGTGCCTATGGAATGTCAACAAGAAACAAAATACAAACTTCTGGGGACTATCAACTGAACCATGAGGTATCAGGTCAAAATAAGAATGTTGGGTGCATATCTCTATTGATGACAACTCAAGGTTTAAATGTATTATTTCTATCACCCAGCTTTCTTGATGAACACGGGTAAGCAACACCATCCACATCTAGGCAAATTCATATTGGGAAAACTAATGGACATGCTTGAATAAACGTGAGACCTAAGATGACAAATGTATAGTTACAGAAGTGTTAATGAACAAATTTATAGATGAGATAAGCAGTCATGGATAAATCTACAAATCTGGGAATATGCTGATTGAAAAGAAACTGACAGTTTGACTAATCTAAGGAATGAATGATTTATCACCCACTCTAGTGTATGACCTCAAAAAATTTAGATTCTCATAAGGTGTAGGGAAGTACAATTTTCATCTATATCATATTTGCCATTTTTGGATTCCTAACATCATTGAGGAGTTCCTGAAAATTTGGTAGTTAGAAAGTTGGGAGAGATATATAATAATAGAGTACATAATTAGATACATCTATCAAGGCCAAAACTCAACCTTAGAATGCTAATTAAAAATAGAAAATTAAATCCATAATTCTAATTAAATCCATCACAAGATCAGATTTTAAAAACAATAGATTAAATCCACAAGTCTGATTGTTTTAATATGAAACATTAGTTTTTATTTGAAACATGGATCAACTAAAGTCCTCCAAACTTCTATATAATATATTTGACTCTCTCCGCTTTAGTCATTGTCAAGAACCCTATGGCTGTTGCACTATCATGCAAAAGAGTATCATATGCATCAAGCATAGTACCCTCGCTAAGGCCAGGGATTGCTTTAAGTGCTTTATACATATCCACTGCATCATTTTTCATTCCAGATGATATTCTATCCACTTTCGGAGGCTCTATAAGGCCTTCTGTAATGCCTGCAGACATATCTTTGATCACTTCACAAATTGAATCCAAGGAACCTACAATGCTTCCCCTCTTCCTCTTTGTCCTCCTTGATGATGCTGAAGGGTTGTCTCTGCCGCTTGCACTAGATTGGTTCGATGGCGGTGTATCCATACTATCACTAGCCAAATCAATAGCAGTCTCAAAAGATGCAATATCGATACCATGATAAGTGAAATCTTCCTCATCATTGAAATGTTCCTCTGTCTCTTGAGTTGTTGCAGCTACAGTTCCCTCAGCTATGTCATTCCCAATAATACAGGATAATTCATTATAGTATTGAAATGGCTGCCTCTTATACATTCTGGCATTTTTAAATTCCTTTCTCTGCATGATGGCATAACAATTGAATTCATTAGTTGTCTTTCATTACTTAAAAAGATATATTCAACTTAAAAGTAGATTTTAAGACCATGTTACCTTCAACAACTCATCCCAAACACTATCATTGGCATCCATAGTTTGGGTACTCTCAGTCCATGTTAATCCTCTTGTATTCCTCAAGTCTTCATTACTCTATAGCCTTGCTTCCAAGTTTTCAGCTTGTTCTTGAAGTTATCCTTCGATAGCTTCATTTTCAACTCGTTATTGAACCTCCTTTCAATGGCAGTCCAAGCCTCTTTCTTGAATCCCCCTTCAAATTTTTTACCAAGATGCACTTGCTCCTGTAGCAAGTCTAGCAACTTGCGTTCCATTTCTTTTGTCTAGAATACCTTCTTGGAAGAAGAAGTTGGATGTATCACTTCAACGTCAACATCCATGTTCATTAATACATTCGTAGACATACCTGAGGCACACGCAACATGAGTTGTTGACTTCTTTTGACAACACTAAATATGTCATAACGCAATGTTGATGATCAAATCTAAATCTAAGTTAGGGTGAAAGATCAATTGCAATGTAAATAGATGCAAAGAGGCATATACGTAGATGTAAACATTAAATGTATAACATGAAAATATTAAATATAACATGAGAACATTAAATATAACATTGAATATAACATGACAACTCTACAATATATCATAACGCAATGTTGATGATTAGATCTAAATCTAAGTTAGGGATGACTTGTCAATTGCAATGTAAACGGATGCAAAAATGCATATACATAGATGTAAACATTAAATATAACATTAAACATAACATGTCAATATTAAATATAACATGACAACATTAAATATAACATGACAACACTACATATGCCATAACGGATTTTAATATATAATATCAGTTCGTGAAATTTATGAAATCTGAGATTAAAGTTTAAACACTGCCATAGTAGTTATTCAACTGACTAAGAGCGAGATCTATAGTCTTCCCACATCCTTCTTGCTATTTCATCTCAAAATTTGCCCCAATCATCTCTTTCACGCTGGCTCAACCCATATGTCTCAAGCACTGCTACATCTATTCGATCACGACCATCTTCCTCTTCAAATTCTACCTCAAATGGAAGGTCGTCCTCTATTGTAATGAAGTTGTGAAGTATGCAACATGCCAAAATAATCCTTGTTTGTGTCTTGATTTGATAAGATGTCTCAAGCTTCAAGATAGGAAAATGCTCCTTCAAAATCTCAAATGTACGCTCTATTACATTCCTGAGCGAGGAGTGTCGATGATTAAACAACTCTTCTGGGGTGTTTATTGGGTTTTCTCTTGAAAACTCCTTTAGGTGTTAGTGTGTGCACTGATAAGGTGCGAGAAATCCAGGTACATTTGGATATCCAACATCGACCAAATAATATTTACCTAAACAAAACAAATTGTCATTGTTATAACGTTGTCTTATTTTTCGTAGGCTTCAATAATATAATCATATTTTACAAACCTGGGGGAACTACTAGTGGATCTGCTCTAGATAGAGCCGAAGCTAGAACACGGCTATCTACAGTAGACCCTTCCCAACCAACAAGGATGTATTGAAACTTATAATCAAATGAACACACTCCCATAACATTCTGTGACAAGTTGCCTTTTCTATCGCGATATTTAGCTTGCACATTGACATCCACAGTGACTGGTATATGGGATCCATCAATTGCTCCCACACAGTCCTAGAGTTAGAAAAATCATAATCTAATGAGCACGCGATAATAGGATTACAACTCAATCAAAAAAAATTGAACCAATGGGAGATATACCTTGAAGTATGGATCAAAACGGGTCTTCCCATTGATTTCCCGGGGAGTGTTTGGACCAGGGGGTATAAAATAATCCAGATGGAGTGCTAAGATAGCCTTCAAGACCTTGTGGATGTATCGGCTTACCATCTCTCCTGAGTGCCCAAAGTTATGGGCAATCTTATGATTCCTCAGATTGTGGCCAAGAGTATGGAGGAACATGACTAATTGTTCTTCTAACGCGAGGATTTTTGTATCTCTGATGCTTCCTTTTTGCCTTAAAATATTGGCTAGTTTAAAGAAAGATCGTCTACTCATGTGTATTTGGTTAAAGCAATCTGTCTCATTGGAATTGATAATATGCTTATAAAAAGGAATTACATCTCTTTTCCACTTACGCATATTTTGACTACCTTCTTTTATAGACACTGCTATGGTTGTGACAAGGGTGGCAAGAAGAACTACAACAAAAGGTAGGAGTCTTCTCCTCCTCATAAATTGTCCTTCAAGTTCAATATTATCAATGAGATCCATCAATTACCTAAACATACCAACAAAACAATCACCAAACAACATAAGAAAACACCCAACTATAATGCATAATCAGTGAATAGAGTTGTAGGTTGAGTATATAGCATATGTAGACAAGAAAGAGAATATGGTATCTGTTGATTTGGTTGATGATGAAAGTAATTACCATCAAGAGAAAGTACCACATAACAATGTAAGTGACCATAAATTAGTTGAGAAAAAAATAACTTTATTCAGTTCATACTTACCTACTGACAATGTTCAGGCATGACTGTGAGGTAGAATTATAAGTAGATTTGGAGAATTGAATGTGATACTTATAAGCTTTGTGTATATTGTAATTTTTAAATAGTTGAAGCTTGTGTTTCAAAATAGCGATTGTTGGGTGATGGGCACTATGAGATGTCCTCATTTGTGACAAGGACAGTCACAAATGAGGACAGTCACTATAAAGACAACATGATAATGTACAGTCACTGTAAGGACAGTCACAAATGAGGACATCTCTCTATTGCACTAAATGAGGACATCTCACAGTGACTGTCCCTTGTGTAATTGCCACTTGAATGTATTGGTATTGAACCATGCAAATCCTTTTCTTCTTGATAATGCCCTCATTTGTTCAAGAAGAAAAGCATTTGCATGGTTCAACACCAATACATTCAAGTGGCAATTACACAAGGGACAGTCACTGTAAAAACAACATGATAATGTACAATCACTGTAAGGACAGTTTCATTTTTGTTCTCACCTAGTGCTGTTATTTGAAATAGAGAGATGTCCTCATTTGTGACAACAAAGAGGATACCTTTGAGGGAAATTAAGGGATTCTAACATTGCCCTCAAAGGTATCCTCTTTGTTGTCACAAATGAGGATATCTCTCTATTTCAAATAATTGTCCTTACAATGATTTTACACTATAATGTTGTCTTTACAGTGACTGTCCTCATTTGTGACCATCCTTGTCACAAATGAGGATATCTCACAGTGATTATCCCTTGTGTAATGTACAGTTAGTGTAACATGGATCAGTACCAATACCAATACTTCAATACCAATACATTCAAGTGGAAATGAGCCCATATTTGCATGGTTCAATACCAATATATTCAAGTGGCAATTACACAAGGGATAGTCACTGTGAGATGTCCTCATTTGTGACAAGGATAGTCACAAATGAGGACAGACACTGTGAAGACAACATGATAATGTACAGTCAGTGTAACAAGTTGAAGGGAATATTTGACTAGCTCTACACCTTGAGGGGTTTGGTATTGTCAAACAAGGATCTTCATTCTTTTCATTTTAGCCATGCTTGGAGCTCCATTCCAAATGCCTTCACCAACAACTATAGCACTCATTGCCAAATCAACAATAATTTTTGATCCTGTTGTTGAAGCAACAACTAGAAGGTCTGCATTCTTCAAAGCCCATGGTGCAATTGTTGAGTAGTTAACGAAACCAAAATATTTGCCACACCAACTTGTGGTATTACACATATCTGGATTCTATGCCAGAGAAGACTAAATTTTGTGTTCTAGTTGTATCAAGTTATCGACAATGTGTTTGCAATCAACATAATCCCTAGAATTTTAATCACAAACGCCTTGTATGTTGTAGCAAGGGGAAAATAATAATAATATATTATTAAAATGATATCTAGTAAATCTAATAAACAAAATTATAATTATAGTAACCACCTTCTAGGTCAGCCCCAAAGGACTTTCAAAAATAAGGTCGACTTATTTGAAAATTAATCCAATTCAGTATAAAAGGGATAGTCATGGTAATTGGGGATATAAAAAATGGTGTATGATATTTGAGTTTTCACACTTCACATCTTCTGCTATTGGGACAAAAACCCTTGCATCAGTGCACTGATTTGGAACGAAACCTCAAATATTTCTCCTACTTGACTTCACTTCTGGAGGAGCAGATAGGGCTAATAAACTACATTTGTGTTTTGAAGAGAATGATGCTTGATAATATGTTTTGATAATTGGATATCTCAGTGAGTTAAGAAAGTAGATAAGATCATGAAATTCAAACTTGAATTCCCAAATAACTATTTTATGCAAGGGGGGTTCATTGGGACCTATTTTAGAAATTAATTATGAAATGGTGATAAGGAATTTGAAAAGTCTTTTGTAATGGGAGAAAGAGTTGAAGTGGGTGGCCAAGCTAGATCATCATATCATTAGTGAGGTGGAAGGCTAATTTGGCGATTCACATCCCAAGTTTTATATTATTAATTACATCTTATCAAATAACATAGATGGATTGTGCCTTTTTAAGGGTGCATTTATAAAAAAGAGTTATTATTCACAAGATTTTGATATCGACATCTCACATATGCCACCTAACTAGGAGTTATAAGTATAATGAAACTTGCAGCACTTCTTGGTTTCATTATTGCACTTGCAGTCCTAGGTTTCAATATTATTCCTTGTATTCTAGTGTAGTACACGTCTGCTACCTCTTGTTCAACAAGCTTTTATAGATTTCCTCACAGCAAATGGAGTTGACTCTTTGTTTTTTTACTAGTCAAGAGTCTGAGACAAATGACATTCCTGAGTGAGGTTACTCAAAAGAGGTGGGGAAAAATAGTTAACAAAGATCTTTTGATGTAATGCTAAGAGCGGTACACAGAATAATGGGGAAGGATTTTATGCAAATAGTTACAAGACTCCTGTCACTCTAAAACTAGCATATTTTAGTCATAACTAGGGTTTCATAGATATCACATAAAATTTATGTGATCTCTATGAAACCCTATTGATATCAAGTACCCACAAGGCTTTCTCAGAGTTTCACAGAGAACTAGGGCTTTGAACTATCTAGAAGTCAGGCTCATTACAAGAACGCACAACCAATAGAACGCACAACCAACTTGAAGTTCACAATCAATAGAAGGCAACGAATACGATCCACACAAGCTTATTACCCTGTCTTGAAATAGTTAAGAGACCCCTGTCACTCTAAAACCAGCATATTTCAGCCATAACTAGGGTTTCACAGAGATCACATAAAAGTTATGTGATCTTTGTGAAACCCTATTGATATCAAGTACCCACAAGGCTTTCTCAGAGTTTCACATAAAATTTATGTGATCTTTGTGAAACCCTATTGAGTTTCACAGAGATCACAAAAAATTTGTTGCCGTGCTCTACCAACACCAGTGTAAAAGAACAAATACGTAAATCCCAAAGAAAAATTTGTTGTCGTGCTCTACCAACACTAGTGCTCTACCAATCACTTGAAAGCCATGAAAAAATCTGCATATTTCATCGTAATAAAAACCATTTCATAGCTTAACGCAAAAAATGACTTACCAGAGGTGAATGTGTTGCAGAGTAGCAGAGCGTCGACAGTAGCAGGGCTTCCACGGTAGTAGGGCAATGTAGCAGAGCGTCGACAGTGAAAGTGAAAATGGTCCAGCAAAAATGAAATAGTTGAAAAAGCCCCGCACGCGGACGTAAAAAATTATAAAGTGCACGCGGACCCGGCGGAAAAATTCAAAATTGGCATACCAAAAGTGGAATTAGAGCTCAAATTCTAATTCCACCTTTTCAAATGGAAGACCGAATGCCCATTTTGTGGGCAAAATTAGAATTTTGCAAATCCAATTCCAACTTATTTAAATGGACACAAACATGAAAAACCATAATCGAAAAATGCTATTCCGAAATTAAGGCCCATATTCCATGTACCAAATGGGCCTTTAGTACATATTGTCCATGATAAGAATTTAAAACTAATTATTTTCATTTACTCACTAGTGAACTAGCTGCATTGTGGAATGAAAAAGGTCTAGTGAAATCGTGCCCATTAACTTATTCTTGTGAAAGTGACTTGATACCCAAAAAGAACAAGAAAAAATAAAGCATTAACTATCATAGTATTTTTTGTTGTAAGAAAAAATTTGTTCTCAGTTCAATGGTTTGCTTAAACAATTAAAATGCCTTGACTTATTCATTTCCCAAATAATACAGAGGACACAAAACAAAACGTACAACGAAATGTCAAAGATAATAGATAGTTTGAAGGAGAAAAGGGTTCAGAGGAAAACTACTTGGATAAATTAGCACTTAACAATAACAGAAAGCCTGTTTTCTGTCTTAAAAACCTCATCGGCATGCATGGGCTTTCACGAACTTGCTCAGCCTTCAAGCCCTGTGAATATTCAAGATCAAACATAATAAAGGCTATTTATTTATCATTATGGCATGTGCTGCTAGGTATTGATCAGCATGTGACCTTACCCATGCATCACCTAACCTTGCTAAGGCATCTTCCTGACTAGCTATTGATATGGTTCTGCTACAACAGTGTTGCGTATATAATCTGATTTAAGGCTGAATTCGGGAGATAAGCGAGTCTTAGAACTAAATTATAGAGAGCACCTTGGATTTGACTTTTGAAAATACCTCGCATGTGCAGTAACACCTGTCCAATAGTGCATGTCCAGACCATCTCTGTATCCAGATGTGAGATTTTCAAAGCCCTTACTGGCCAGATTGTCAAAATTGGTGATCGTCGGGAACAGGGAAAGCTAAGAGTAGGTTACTGATACTACGCAGTCCCCTAAAAAGAAATGTAATTTAAATGATACCTAAACAAATCAAAGCTTAATGTACAATTTAAATGTGACTGATACTGAATAGAGTTGTACCAGGAGATATGGTGCTTGCTGGCAGTGAAACCAGGAGAAGAGTTGAAGTAAAGAGGATTACGTTGCCAAGAAATTCTAGACGTAAGATTAGCCATTCAGTGGCGGCACTGGTGTGGAAAAAGAGACTTGCATCTCTGTCAACAAGATTCAAATTTTATCATTGAACTTGTCTGTCATGTTAAATGCTCTGATAGTCACTACTCCTAGCGCTGTTTCCGTTGAGTTGTTTATTACTGGTACTTTGGTGGTGCCATTGATTCTTATTAGCTCTCTTGCAGAGGCAAGATAATACATCTGCATACATTGAAACAAATATGAGTATCAATTGGATTAGAAGTAATAGGCAAACCCAAAAGAAATGAAGTATCTTACTTGGATCCACCTCGTTACAAAGAATAAAGGAACAACAACAACCAGAATTTGCCAGGTGACCAAAGAAATAATTAATGTCATTCCTAATAATTTCGATCCCGAAGAAAAAACATAGCTGAAGCGCCAAGCTAGATCCAAATCAATCAAATTGAGGTCCGATGATGCCTGTAGAGATAACAGATTGTTAATCATTTTGTCTGTAAATATTAATTTTTTTGGTTATAAGTCATTGCATGCTCTGTTTACCCTGATAAGAATTCGGCCGAGAGGTGTGGTATTCAAAAAGGCCATGGGTGCCTTGAATATTAAAGTGAACATCCCATTGAAAAAGGCCTTTGAAGCTCGCAAGCCCAACACCACAACAAGTCGAGATCAAAATAACCTGATTTTTTCAAAACTTGAGACTGGAGGCAAATGGGATTACGATAGTATGGATAGCCATCAGAGGAAATTAACTGCAGCTTCACATCACCATTGTCCTGATTGTTGGATTTTCACAATCAAATTTGATTGTTTTTAAGCCTCCATATTTGATTTTATTTTGATAAAGTTATTTACAGATATTTTTGTGAGGTTGGAAGATAAATTAAATATTTTCAGTCAAACACCGTCCTGGCACCGTCCAAACACCGACCAACCTTTATTGACTTCACGGTCTTATATTTATTTTATATGGTTGTATATCTTTATCTATGTAGTTGATAGTTGTAACTCTTTATTATTATAGTTGGATTATTGGTGAATATGGTTGAATCCCATAATATCACCTCCCTTCTATTTTTCTATAAAGCAAATAATGTTTTTCATTCTTTCAACAAGGAGATACATGTTTTCTAATCTCTCTTTTGTATGCAGCAGCAAGAGTTTTTTGTAATACTCTATTTTTGACAGAGATGTGAATGATCTTTCTGTTAAGCAGTGATTGCTTCAGATGATCTTGTAAGAGCTTTGTGAAGCTCATGGAAATTGGTATGCAGCTCTAGTAGTTGTAAGTTTATTCTTATTGTAGAAATATTTTTAGTTTGAATAGAAGCAAGTGGATTCTTGCATAAATTTCTCCAGCTCTCATGTCTACCCTGTTTTGGGGATTTTGAATATTTTGTGCATTCATTGAATTTAGAGTTCTTCTAAATTCTTTACATGGTATCAGAGCTGATTGGCCTTCAATCTTTGTGAGTTTGGACTTTTGTTTTTTCTGGGTATTTGTTTATCTTGCACAAGAGACATGGCTGGAGATGTAAGAAAGAGTTGGCAGTAGCCACCGTCCTTTAATGGACAAAATTATGATGTTTGGGCAAAGAAAATGAGGACCGTTATGATAGCAAATGATTTATGGGAGCTTGTGGTCAATGGATTTACAGATGTAACTGACCCAGCTCAGTTTGCTAGCCTCACCAACAATCAAAAAACTCAACTGAAGGAGTCAAGGAGGAAAGATGCAAAAGCTTTAAGCTTGATAGAAACTGCCTTGACAGAGGCAATCTTTCCCAGAATAGCAGTAGCTGATTATTCCAACAAAGCTTGGGATATTCTTCATACAAGTTTTAAAGGGACTGAGAAAGTTCGGTTGGTGAAGCTTCAAATGCTTCGAAGAGAGTTTGAGACTCTTCTCATGAAGGACAATGAGTCCATTTCAGATTTCAGCTCAAGACTCTCTGGTTTGATAAATCAGTTGAGAACCAATGGAGAAACCATGGAAGAGCAAAGAATAGTGGAGAAAGTTTTGAGATGTCTGCCCTCAAAATTTGATACTCTAGTTATTGTCATTGAAGAGGCAAAGGATCTTTCAGTAATGACTATTGATGAGTTGATGGGTTCTTTCCAAACCCATGAGCATCGCATTAATAGATCAGCAAATTCCTCTCAAGAGCAAGCTTTCAGAGCTCAAACCAATACAAGAGGCAAGGGAAGAGGAAGAAACAATACTGGAAGAGGCTCAAGAGGCAGAGGTCGTGGTAACTCCAGACAACAAAATGCTGGAGGAGAAAGCTCAGAACAAGCAGCCACAAATGAGGGAGCTAGCAGCTCTCAAAATAATTCCAAAGGTAAGAAGAAATATAATTCTGACAAGAGTAATATTGAATGTTATTATTGTCACAAATTTGGGCATTATGCTAGTGAATGCTGGAAAAAGAAGAGTAATCAGTCAAAGCCAAGTGCAAATATGACTGATATAAAAGTGAGTGATGGAAATAATCCCACAGCCTTCATCATGTGCAACATTGGTGAAGAAGGCAGCCCCAAAGTCTGGTATTTGGACAGCGGTTGTAGCAACCACATGAGTGGTAATGAAAGTCTTTTTTCTTTCATTGATAAGAATGTAAAATCTGAAATTAGAATGGGGAACAATGGAGTTGTTCCAATCGTGGGCAAAGGATCTATTATGATCCACACCAAGCAAGGTGAGAAACAAGAAATTCAAAATATTTATTTTTCTCCTGGTATAAAGCACAATTTGATGAGTGTTGGACAACTCACTCAAAATGGTTATAAAGTGCTGATTGAGAATGACCAATGTGTCATTTATGAGAAGGATGGGAGTAAGAAAATTGTTGCAGCTGTTCAAATGACAAAGAACCGAATGTTTTCATTGAAGGTGGAGATGTGTTTCTCTTCACAATCAGCAGCAACACCTCCCAAAAAAGAATGTACAGCAGTACAAAAATCAGTCTTCAAAAGTGTGATTGAAGACCCCTCCAAGCTATGGCATTTAAGGTATGGACATCTTGGTTATGCTGGTTTAAATTTATTTTCCAAGAAAAGAATGGTAGATGATTTGCCTTGTATTAAAGAGTTCAATAGCAAGTGTGAGGCTTGTATTTTAGGTAAGCAACATAGATTGCCCTTTAATTCTGGAAACTCTAGAAAGGAAAGAGCACCATTAGAATTGGTGCATACTGATTTAGTTGGCCCTATGCAAATCACTTCCATTGGGGGGAGTACTTATTTTATGACATTCATAGATGATTTCAGTCGTAGAATATGGGTTTATTTTATGAAAAATAAATCTAAAGCTTTTGATAAGTTTTTAGAATTTAAAGCCCAGGCTGAAAATGAATGTGGACAAAACCTTAAAGTCCTAAGGTCAGATAGAGGGGGGGAATACACCTCCAATATTTTTGTAAACTTTTGTAGGCAGAATGACATAAAGAAAGAGCTTACAGCCAGTTATACTCCACAGCAAAATGGAGTGGCTGAAAGAAAAAATAAAACCATCGTTGAGATGGCAAGAAGCATGATGAAAGACAAAGGACTCCCAATTGAATATTGGGGAGAGGCTGTAGCAACAGCAGTTTATTTGATAAATAGAAGTCCTACAAAGGTAGTCCGTGACAAGATTCCAATGGAAGCATGGACAAAGCATAGATGGACGGTTGAACACTTGAGAGTGTTTGGGTGTGTAGCATATGCACACGTGCCAAAGGAACAAAGGCAAAAGTTTGATGACAAGGGAGTGAAGTGTGTCTTCATTGGTTATAGTCCAGAATCCAAGGCATATAGATTGTATGATCTAGTTGGTAAAAAGATGATCACTTCAAGAGACGTGGAGTTCATTGAAAATGAGTCATGGGATGGCTCGGTTGACACATCTTCAAGCACTTCAAGTAAAGTGCCTATTATTGATGAAGATGATGAGTTTACTGATCAACAAAATGAAATACTAGTAGGTATAGAAGGCTCCAGAAGGCTGCAAATTAGCCCTGTAGAGAGCAGCAACATCAATACTGAGAGTTATGATCCCACTCTCGCCTCCTTAGTGCCAAAAAAGACCAAGAGTCTAAGGGAGATATACCAAGATGAAAGGTATGAAAATGAATTTGATGAAAATATCAATTTTGTTTTATTTTCTCATAGTGATCCAATTTATTTTGAGGATGCTGAAAAAGAAAAAAAATGGTGTAAGGCCATGGATGAAGAAATGGATGCCATAAAAAGAAATGAAACTTGGGAGCTCACTAATTTACCTCCAAACAAGAAAATTATTAGAGTTAAATGAGTTTACAAGACCAAGAGCAATGTTGAAAGAAAAATAGATAGGCATCAGGCTCGATTAGTGGTTAAGGGGTACAAACAGCAGTATGGTACAGATTATGATGAGACCTATGCCCTTGTTGCTAGAATGGAAACTGTGTGTGCTGTCATAGCAATTGCAGCCCAGCACAAATGGAAGGTTTATCAAATGGATGTGAAGTCTGCCTTCTTGAATGGAGTATTAAAAGAAGAGGTTTATGTGGAGCAGCCACTTGGTTATGAAGTTCCGGGTCATGAAAGTAAAGTGTATACGCTAAAGAAGGCTCTTTATAGGCTTAAGCAAGCTCCACGAGCATGGTATAACAAAATTGACTCATATTTAATGAGCAACAACTTTTGCAAAAGTGATGGTGAGCCCACTCTTTACATCAAAGCAACTAATGGTAATATTTTAATTGTTGTCTTATATGTTGATGATTTAATCTTTACTAGAGATAATGATTTTCTCATTGCTGATTTTAAAGAGGCCATGAAAAGTGAGTTTGAAATGTCAAACTTAGGTCTCTTGAGATATTTTCTAGGCATAGAAGTAAAACAAATGCATGATGGTATTTTCATCTCTCAAGAAATATATGCAAATCAGATTTTAGAGAGATTTAAAATACAAAGTAGCAAGCCTACTCCAACACCAACTTCAGTAGGTTTGAAGTTGAGCAAACAAGATTGCAGCAGCAATGTGAATCCAACTTTATATAAAAGTTTAGTTGGAAGTTTGATATATTTAACTGCTACAAGGCCAGATGTTATGCATGCAGTAAGTTTGATTTTCAGATTTATGGAAACTCCAAAGGACTCCCATTGGCAAGCGGGAAAAAGAATCCTAAGGTATGTAAAAGGCACCAAGGGATATGGTATTTTGTATACTGTAGCAAATATTTTTGATCTTATTGGCTACATAGATAGTGATTGGGCAGGGAGTTTGGATGACAGGAAGAGCACTTCTGGATATGTCTTTCACATGGGTTTAGGTGTGATCTCATGGGCTTCTAAGAAGCAACCCATAGTTGCTCAATCTACAACAGAGGTACAATATATAGCAGCGAATGCAGCAGCATGTCAAGCTATTTGGCTAAGAAAGATTTTGGCAAATTTGAAGCAAGAACAAGAAGATGGAACCAAAATATTTTGTGACAATATTTCCTCAATAGCTTTGTCAAAGAATCTAGTGTTTCATGAAAGAAGCAAGCACATTGAAATCAAATATCATTTTATTAGAGAACTAGTTGAGAATGGTGAAATAAAAATGAAGTTTTGCAAGTCAGAGCAGCAGCTAGCAGACATTTTCACCAAGCCATTGGGCATTGCAAGTTTTGAGCGCCTAAGGAGAAATCTTGGCATAGTTAGTTTGGATCAAGCATGATCTTGTTTGTTGGCTCAAAACAATGGGGGAGTGTTGGATTTTCACAATCAAATCTGATTGTCTTTAAGCCTCCATATTTGACTTTATTTTGATAAAGTTATTTACAGATATTTTTGTGAGGTTGGAAGATAAATTACATATCTTCAGTCAAACACCGTCCAAGCACCGTCCAGGCACCGTCCAAGCACTGACCAACCTTTATTAACTTCACGGTCTTATATTTATCTTATATGGTTGTATGTCTTTATCTATGTAGTTGATAGTTGTAGCTCTTTATTATTATAGTTGGATTATTGGTGAATATGGTTGAATCCCATAATATCACTTCCCTTCTATTTTTCTATAAAGCAAAGAATGTTTTTCATTCTTTCAACAAGGAGATACATGTTTTGTAATCTCTCTTTTGTATCCAGCAGCAAGATTTTTTTGTAATACTCTGTTTTTGACAGAGATGTGAATGATCTTTCTGTTAAGTAGTGATTGCTTCAGATGATCTTGTAAGAGCTTTGTGAAGCTCATGAAAATTGGTATGCAGCTCTAGTAGTTGTAAGTTTATTCTTATTGTAGAAATGTTTTTAGTTTGAATAGAAGCAAGTGGATTCTTTCATAAATTTCTCCAGCTCTCATGTCTGCCCTGTTTTGCGGATTTTGAATATTTTGTGCATTCATTGAATTTAGAGTTCTTCTAAATTCTTTACACTGATCACCAAATTGGAAAAATCGGGAATCCATTTCTATTTTCTAGTTTTTGGATGTTATCACAAGTTTGGTTGAGGTGCCAGATGAGAATAAAAAGTGTTGATTTTCTTTTTTCTTTGGACTTCCTGCCATAGCCTCTCCAATGGTCCACTTGAGGCAACACACAACATAAGAATGATAAACCCTAAGCACCAACTACGCTTAACTCCTGCGAGATGGCCCCTCTAAAGGTATGTTCTCTGCCATTGATAATCGTGAGGAGCTTCTGTAAACGTGCATTCTCTACAGTAGTTGTGCGACCATTTGCATAGCAAATGAGAGCCCACCAAAATGAGCGCTCATTAAAGCATCCGAAAAAAATACCCAACTTATGGACTGCAAACATTAGGAATGGAGCAAATTATGTAAGCAATTTGATAAGCGGATGCAAGGAAGTTTAATAACTCCTTAACCGCAAGCCCTCGGTAATATTTTATGCCATGGCAGGAACTAAAAATAAGCCTTCTAATTCACAGGTAAAAATGCCTTCTAATTCACAAATGATTTGATGTCACTTTTTCATATCATCAATCATTAATACAAAAGATGCTGGAAATAGCAAAGAACAGATGCTAGTCTCGTGATCATATCGTCATCTAAATAAAAAATACTCAAACCAAGAAAATTCCTATGATAAAGAACCTATTGGCCAAATGAAAAGAGTCAAACCATGAAGAGAATACAACCAACAAAACCAAAACAAGGATTACAAAATGTGAGCTTCCACGAAAACTTGCACAGGAATAAGAGAATAAAAAGTCTGAATCTTGGCGATAATCACTAGAAGATCGAACAAGGCTGATACCGTTTTTGGCTTGCGATTGCATTGTATCCTCCGTAACAACTGGTGGATTTTCATAATCAAATCAGATTGTCTTTAGCCTTTTTATTTGACTTTATTTTTGATAAATTTTTAAGTCTGATATTTTTTAATGGACTTTGAAAGATAAGTTCAAATCAGATTTAGAGAAATCTGATTTCTTCTTTAGACTTCTTTCTTCTTTGGACTTCCAATTTCTTCTTTTTGGACAACAAGTTTTATATAAAGGGAAGAATGTTTTTATTCTTCCACAGTGAGAATGAATGTAAGAATTCTTTTTTTGTATGCAGCAGCAAGTAATATTTTGTAATACTCTATTTTTATCAGAGAAGTGAATGATTATTCTGTTAAGCAGTGATTACTTCAGATAATCTTGTAAGAGCATTGTGAAGCTTGCAGATGTTTGTATGCAGCCACAATAGTTGCAAGTTTATTTCTTATTGTAGAAGTGTTTTTAGTTTAAATAGAAGCAAGAAGAATCTTGCATATTTCTCCAGCTTGTGTCTACCCAAATTTGAGAATTTTGATTTTATCCATTGCTGAAACAGAGCTTCTTCCTACATGTTTCTAGAATTTAGTATTTTTCTAAATTCTCTACATGGTATCAGAGCTAATTGGCCCTCAATCCTTGTGAATTTGGGCATTTGTTTTTTTCTAGGTATTTGTTTATCTTGCACAAGAGACATCGCTGGAGATGTAGGAAAGAGTTGACAGCAGCCACTGTCCTTCAATGGACAAAATTATGATGTTTGTGCAAAAAAGATGAGGACTGTTATGACAACAAATGATCTATGGGAGCTTGTGGTCAATAGATTTACGAATGTGACTAACCCAACTCAATTTGCTAGTCTCGCAAAAAATCAAAAGACTCAATTGAAGGAATCAATTAGGAAAGATGCAAAAGCTTTGAGCTTGATAGAAACTGCCTTGACATAGGCAATCTTTCCCAAAATAGTAGCAGCCAATTATTCTAAAGAAGATTGGGATATTCTTAACACAAGTTTTAAAGGGACTGAGAAAGTTCATTTGGTGAAGCTTCAAATGCTTCGAATAGAGTTTGAGACTCTTCTTATGAAGGACAACGAGTCCATCTCAGATTTTAGCTCAAGACTCTTTGGTTTGATAAACCAGTTGAGAACCAATGGAGAAACCATGGAAGAGCAAAGAATAGTAGAGAAAATTTTGAAAAATCTGCCCTCAAAATTTGATAATCTCATAATTACAATAGAAGAGGCAAAGGATCTCCTAGTTATGACTGTTGATGAGATAATGGGTTCTTTCCAAACCCATAAGCTTTGCATTAATAGGTCAGAAAATTTTTCTCAAGAGCAAGCTTTCAGAGCTCAAGCCATTGCAAGAGGCAAGGGAAGAGGAAGAAACAATTCTGGAAGAGATTCAAGAGGTAGAGGTTGTGGTAACTCTGGACAACAAAATGCTGAAGGAGAAAACTTAAAACGAGTAGCCACAAATGAGGGAGCTAGTAGCTCTCAGAATAATTTCAAAGGAGGTAAGAAGAAATATACCTCAGACAAGAGTAATATTGAATGTTATTATTGTCATAAGTTTGGGCATTATGCTAGTGAATGCTAGAAAAAGAAAAGTAACCAGTCAAAGCTAAGTGCAAATGTTGCTGATGTGAAAGTGGGTGATGGAAATAATCCCACAGCCTTCATCATGTGCAATGTTAGTGAAGAAGGCAGCCCCAAAGTCTGGTATTGAGACAATGGTTGTAGTAACCACGAGTGGTAACGAAAGTCTTTTTTATTTCATTGATAAGAACATAAAGTCTGAAATTAGAATGGGGAACAATGGAGTTGTTCCAGTCGTGGGCAAATGATCTATTATGATCTGCACCAAGCAAGGTGACAAACAAGAAATTCAGAATGTTTACTTTGCCCAAGGAATAAAACACAATTTGATAAGTGTTGGACAGCTCACTCAAAATGGTTACAAAGTACTGATGGAGAATGACCAATGTGTCATTTATGAGAAAGATGAGATTAAAAAAATTGTTGCAGTAGTTCAAATGACAAAGAATCAAATGTTTTCATTGAAGGTAGAGATGTGTTTCTCTTCACAATCAGTAACTCCACCTCCCAAGAAAGAATGTACAGCAGTACAACAAGCAACCTTCAAGAGTGTGATTGAAGACCCCTCCAAGCTATGGCATTTAAGGTATGAACATTTTGGCTATGCTGGTTTAAATTTATTGTCCAAAAAAAGAATGGTAGATGATTTGTCATGTATTAAAGAGTTTAGTAGCAAGTGTGAGGCTTGTATTTTGGGTAAGTAACATAAGCTGTCATTTAATTCTAGAAACTCAAGAAGGGCAAGCGCACCATTAGAGCTGGTGCATACTGATTTAGTTGGCCCTATGAAAATCACTTCTATTAGGGGCAGTACTTATTTTATGACCTTCATAGATGATTTCAGTCGTAGAACATGGGTTTACTTTATGAAAAATAAATCTAAATCTTTTGATAAATTTTTAGAATTTAAAGCCCAAGCTGAAAATGAAAGTGGACAAAATCTTAAAGTCCTAAGGTCAGATAGAGGGGGGAATATACCTCCAATATTTTTATAAATTTTTGCAGGAAAAATGACATAAAAAAGGAGCTAACAGCTAGTTATACTCTGCAGTAAAATGGAGTGGCTGAAAGAAAAAATAGAACCATTGTTGAGATGGAAAGAAGCATGATGAAAGAAAAAGGACTCCCAATTGAATATTGGGGAGAAGCTGTAGCAACAACAGTCTATTTAATAAATAGAAGTCCTACAAAAGCAGTCTGTGACAAGATTCCAATAGAAGCATGGACAAAGCTTAGATGGACTGTTGAACACTTGAAAGTGTTTGGGTGTGTAGCATATGGACACATGCCAAAGGAGCAATTGAAAAAATTTGATGATAAAGGAGTGAAGTGTGTTTTTACTGGTTATAGTCAAGAATCTAAGGCATACTGATTGTATGATCTAGTTGGTAAGAAGATGATCACTTCAAGAGACGTGGAGTTCATTGAGAATGAGTCATGGGATGGCTCGGTGGACACATCTTCAAGCACTTCAAGCAAAGTGCCTATTATTGATGAAGATGGTGAAGTTAATGATCAACAAAATGATACAACAGCATATATAGAAGGCTCTAGAAGGCTGCAAATTGGCCCCACAAAGAGCAACATCGACAATACTGAGAGCTATGATCCCACTCTCGCCTCCCTAGTGCCAAGAAAGGCCAAGAGTCTAAGGGAGATATACCAAGATGAAAGGTATGAAAATGAATTTGATGAAAATATCAATTTTGCATTATTTTCTCATAGTGATCCAATTTATTTTGAGGATGCTGAAAATGAAGAAAAATGGTGTAAGGCTATGGATGAGGAAATGGATGCAATAAAAAGAAATAAAACTTGGGAGCTCACTAATTTACCTCCAAACAAGAAAATTATTGGAGTTAAATGAGTTTACAAGATGAAGAGCAATGCTGAAGGAAAAATAGATAGGCATAAGGCTCGATTGGTGGTCAAGGGGTACAAACAAAAGTTTGGTAGAGATTATGATGAGACCTATGCCCCAGTTCTTAGAATGGAGACTGTGTGTGTTGTCATAGCAATTGCAGCCCAGCACAAATGGAAGGTATATCAAATGGATGTGAAGTCTGCCTTCTTGAATGGAGTATTGAAAGAAGAGGTTTATGTGGAGCATCCGCCTGGTTATGAAGTTCTAGGTCATGAAAATAAAGCGTATAGGCTGAAGAAAGCTCTTTATGGGCTCAAGCAAGCTCCACGGGCTTGGTATAGCATAATTGACTCATATTTGACGAGCAATGGCTTTTGCAAAAAGCGATGGTGAGCCCACTCTTTACATCAAGGTAGCTAATGGTAATATTTTAATTGTTGTCTTGTATGTTGATAATTTAATATTTACTGGGGATAATGATTTTTTCATTGCTGATTTTAAAGAGGCCATGAAAAGTGAGTTTGAAATGTCAGACTTAGGTCTCTTGAGATATTTTTTAGGCATAGAAGTAAAACAAATGCATGATGGTATTTTTATCTCTCGAGAAATATATGCAAATCAGATATTAGAGAGATTTCAAATGCAAAATAGCAAGCCTAGCCCAACTCCAACTTCAGTAGGTTTGAGGCTAAGCAAACAACATTGCAACAACAATGTGGTTCCAACTTTATATAAAAATTTTGTTGGAAGTTTGATGTATTTAACAGCTACTAGGCTAGACACTATGCATGCAGTAAGTTTGATTTTCAGATTTATGAAAACTCCAAAGGACTCCCATTGGAAAGTGGGAAAGAGAATCCTAAGGTATGTGAAAGGAACCAAGGGATATTGTATTTTGTATAATGCAACAATTTTTTTTTATCTTATTCACTACATAGATAGTGATTGGGCAGGGAATTTGGATGATAGGAAGAGCACTTCCGGATATGTCTTTCACATGGGTTCAGGTGTAATCTCATGGGCTTCTAAGAAGTATCCCATAGTTGCTCAATCTACAACAGAGGCTGAATATATAGCAGCAAATGCAACAAAATGTCAAGCTATTTGGCTAAGAAGAATCTTAGCAGATTTGAAGCAAGAACAAAAGGATAGAACCACAATATTTTGTGACAATATTTCCTTAATAGCTTTGTCATAGAATCCAATGTTTCAAGGAAGAAGCAAGCACATTGAAATCAGATATCATTTTATTAGAGAATTAGTTGAGAATGGTGAAATAAAAATAGAGTTTTGCAGGTCAAAGCAACAGCTAGCAGATATTTTCACCAAGTCGTTGGGCATTGCAAGTTTTGAGCACCTAAGGAGAAATCTTAGTGTAGTCAGTTTGGATCAAGCATGATCTTGTTTGTCGACTCAAGACAATGGGGGAGTGTTGGATTTTCATAATGAAATCTGATTGTCTTTAGCCTTTTTATTTAACTTTATTTTTGATAAAGTTTTAAGTCTGATAATTTTTAATGGACTTTGAAAGATAAGTTCAAATCAGATTTGGGGGAAATCTGATTTCTTCTTCAGGCTTCTTCTTTCTTCCTTGGACTTCCAATTTCTTCTTTTTGGACAGCAAGTTTTATATAAAGGGAAGAATGTTTTTATTCTTCCATAGTGAGAATGAATGTAAGAATTCTTTATTTGTATGTAGCAACAAGTAATATTTTGTAATACTCTATTTTTATCAGAGAAGTGAATGATTATTCTGTTAAGCAATGATTGCTTCATATAATCTTGTAAGAGCATTGTGAAGCTCGTAGATGTTTGTATGCAGCCATAGTTGTTGCAAGTTTATTTCTTATTGTTGAAGTGTTTTTAGTTTGAATAGAAGCAAGAAGAATCTTGCATATTTCTCCAGCTCTTGTGTTTGCCCAGATTTGGAGATTTTGATTTTATCTATTGCTAAAATAGAGCTTCTTCCTGTGCGTTTCTAGAATTTAGTATTTCTCTAAATTATCTACAACAATGTACCAACCAAAGCAATTGTCAGCTATTCAATTTCAATTAATCTTAGTCACCTCTATTTATAATCTTAATCTTAATCTTCCTGATCATTACACAATTCATGAGTTTCATCATCATACAAAATGAAAAATCTCATAACCCTCTTGTTAGTGTCCATTTTTGTGCTATTTTTCGAGCTCTCTCATAGTTTTTGGAGAAAAGGAGGTCTATTGTAGAAAGCCAGACTCAAGAATGGACGCCTCCTTCCATTAACTTCAATCTTGAATTTACCCTCACCTATTGGGGTTGGATTTTCATAGTCCAACACCACCTCTGATTATGAGAAGTCCAGTGATGAGAACACTGGTATTTTGGTCTGATTTTTGTTATAAACATGAATGCATACCAAGTTTATTTACAAAAACTCTTTTAATTTTCCTAATGAAATATACATTGTCGATGTGATCCCTATCTACTGTAGCTCGAGATTCATACACATTTCTACTGCATTGGTTGGAAAGGTTTCCACAGTATAAGAACTGAGAATTCTATATCGCAGGAGAAAGCTATGCTGGTAAGTCTTTGAACTCTATCATATCTTAATACACAAGAATAAAAAACAATAAATACTGTGTACTCATTTTGTGTATAGGGGTTTTATATCCCTCAATTGGAAGACATGATTCTTAAGAATAACAACTATCAAACATCATTTATAAATCTCAAGCGAGTTATGGTGCGATTCATCTACCTCCTTTTATAGTTTTTAGACTGTTCTATGCTATGAGGGAAGTCTATATATAGAAATTAGAGATTACAGATAAAAACACAAATTGTAAACATATAATGAATCTTTGTATTCATCCAGAGATATAGAATTGCATTTTTCACTCTGTAGAAGTACTTAAACCATCGGAACAATGGAAACATATCATGCAGATTCATATATAGATGGTTGATCAATTTATAATTGAATATATATATATGTGTGTGTGTGTGTGTGTGTGTGTGTGTGTATGTATATGTATATGTATATGTATATGTATATGTATATGTATATGTATATGTATATATATATATATATATATATATATATATATATATATATATATATATGTTTGAAAAATATCTTAGTTACCCATATCGATTCATTTTTGTCTTAGTATTTTCAATATCAATTGAAATATATATTAATAAGTTAATTGTTTTATAATACAATACATAATTATTTGATGATTTTAATTTTGTAATCATCTAAGTTGTTTTTGATTAAGTAAAACAAGTTTTATAGGGACCCTAAAACCCACAGCAGTTTAAAGTCTAAAGAAAGTTAAGAGAATCAAGCATAGAAAATAGAACATAGTAGCTAGGATAGGCCACCATAGGGCCAAACAAGAAAAAATAGAGAAAATAAAGCATAGCCAAAAGACAGAGCACCATGACCAGTTATGCCAAGCTCCTGAGCATGACAACTGCGTTTCTTTCAAGGGCCTCCATGAGTTGAACTGTGTCTTTGATGTTCTACACTTGGGAGCCTTGTGGACCAATCTTCTCCCTGTTCTTCCTTGTTCGAGCCCTGGTTCTTTTACTCGGTCCTTTTGTCAGCTCCTTGTCCTCCTTCATAGTCCTCTACTCGATGTTGGGGTCCATTTTTTTTTCCATATTTTTAATTAGCAACTTAAGGTTCTTGTTGGATGTTTTAAGGATGTTAAATTTTTTCTCTGCCATGCCCTTGAGGTATTTTTCCAGACTTATCATTTTGGTTTCTATGTTCGTGACTCTGGTTTCCAGACTTGGCTTAATCTCTGTGATCTTTTACTTGTTGTCCATGTTGGGAGTTCCCTGAGATGTTCAACTTGTAGATTTATACATTGATGGATAATTTTAATATTACTTTGAGTCTATCACCACTCAAAAGTCTACACGAAAGAGGGCCAATTAACAAGGATCAACAATGAGATCCTCCTACACTTTGAGCCTTAATGCTTAGGCGGGTGTACCCTTAATTCACTTCTTCAAAGGAATCACAAAATATTATACAACTATATCCCTTACTAACTAATTGAAAGATTTTATCATTTAATTTGTGTGTGTGATTGATGATGATGGCCTACCTCTAGAGAAAGGATCAGTGCCTTAACCAAGGCATAGAGTCACCTAATAGCATACATCAACTAAAAACCCTAACTCAAAAAAACTTGAATTCAGGATAAGTGCTTTGCCTATTATCTCTCTCACTCACATATCAGGACATCAAATCCCCATCTAGCGATGAACTCACTGAAACTACCTCAAAGACTTTAATCCTAACTTTGTTAGGGACTTAAAGATAATTTTAAAATACTCTTTGTTTACCATATGCTAACCCACTTTGTGAAATTAACATATATGAGCTCAAGAACAAAAAAAAGAAGACATACACCACTATGAGATTGGAATTCAACTATATTCTCATGAAGACTTGCAGAATAAATACATTATCAAACAACAAAATGCCAAAGAAATTGACCCAAAATTCAGGCTCTCCTTGCTCACTATAATACCATCAACAACAACCAAGGACCAAAAAAGAAAGTTTTGGAACCCTTACTAAATCGAAAAAGCTACAATATATACCCCCTAGTCATCTTGGAAACCCAAAATAGGTTGCAACAAGCTACGGATGACTAGGGGTAGGGTTTTATGCACCAGACCAACTGAAACAGTCAAGAAATTTAGTGCAGGGGATGAAAACCAGTAGGCCATGCCTGAGAAAGATTTGCACTTATGATAAATCTCTGAGAAAGTACTGCAAATCATGGAATTCTAAATTTGTCAACCCTTTTGGCCACCTGCAACATGCCTCGAGCAAAAAAAGAAAACACAGTACAAACCCCTACAAACAATCATGGCACACCCTAGACCACACTGCAATGGCACACAAATCATCTCTTACCAGCTCCAGTCACTTCTACATTGAATTTTAGTCATTCTGGTCGTAGGAAACCCTCCAAGAAATTTGAATTTGAATTACAATGGTCACTTTATGGTGCCAGTAGTGAATTGGTGGTCTATATTTAAAACTTGATCAACTTTAAGTCATGACCGTCCAATCCCTCTTTTTCACGGTCTTTATGATTTATCACTTAATAGGACCTTAGCCAAACTTAGTGAACTGGCACCTGAAGGGAATCGGCCATTCACGAAATACCTTATGCCTTCGCCAAATTATTTAGCTATTATGCGAATGCTTGTTCGCTAAGTTGCTAAACCATTTAGAGTACTGCCACCTTTTCATGCAAATAAGTGAAACTTTTTGAAAATTTGTCAGGCCACTAAAACCTTGTCCAAACCGCCAAAAAGACCGAGAAACGTTACTAGGGCCGCATCAAGAAAATTGATGGTTGTCTCATCTTCGCATAGACCTCCAAGATTCCTCTAGATCATAAGACAACCGTCAGATGAAGAATCTCACCCTACCCTGACAACTCTCTGACACCGAAAGAGATCAATGACTGTCTTTAGTTCGCATGTGTTAGAGAAAACCCATCAGATTACACGATGATCATTGATGCTCTACAAGTGTCAGAACCCACTGAACCTCGAAAAACCTGGCCCCACTAACAACATGTCCAGTCACACAATGTGGACCAATCAGATTACAACAAATTAGCACACCTGGCATGTGGACCCGCCGCACTTTATCCCCTCTGAAAAAGTTTGAATCGACAATCGGCGCATGATCTTAAACCTCTAACACATCCCATAAGATCATACACCCGTCGTTGATCCTCTGACAATGTCAGGACCCTCTGACAAACTCGAAAACTAGGTCCCACTGACAACTGCCACTGTAATAATACATGGACCAAGTAGAAGCTGCCATTTGTGCATACATGTCATTATGGACCCACAGTCTAAAATGCTATGTCATAAAGGAAAATCAATGGCCGTCACAAAAGTGCAAGCCTCTGACAAAACCCTTGTGCTTTCATGACAACCGTTGGATCAAGATGGTGTCAGAAAGTTGGGCCCAGGAAAGATTTAAGTCAAAACATAGGAAATATTAAAGGGCATGACTTAGGAAAGATTAATTTTGTCAAGCACGTAGACTTAGGAAATATTAAAGGCCGCCAGGGGTAAAAACTTAGGAAAAAATTAAATAGGGACCGACCAATAATATAAAGCACATGCACCTAATGGTTTTTAAGTGGCTCGAAAAATTAACTTTAAAAAAGAACAGGGCCAGGGCATTACAAAGGGTTTTTATGCAACAGCTAGTTTTTCAAAAATTTGAGCTAAGGGCTGATGCCAGAGACCTAAAAACAACTACAGAGACCAGAAGAAAAGGGCTAGAGCCATGAAATTTTTTCAAGGTGCTAACAGTGGCTCTGTCTAGGGATGTATGCCTCCTGCAGGAATACCAAGGACTTAGAATCACTGGTTAAAGCAGACCATCCCACTGGAAAAACTGACAACAAAGAGCAACATGACAAAAACCTTATAGACTAGGACAAAACAAGACAGGGGCAAGCAACTTATTTACAAAATTTACAACATATATAAGCCTAACTACTGTTCATGGAAAATAAAATACTTCAAAAGAAGTATTTCCTCAAGAATTGTCCATGAACAGGCAATTCTTGAACATCGCCATTTAATTCCTTGACAATATAAGAATCTTGGCCCCATTTCTCATGAATTAGATATGGCTCTAACCAGAGTGGATCAAATTTACCATATTTTCCTTTATCCTCCAATCTGGCATTCCAAATTAACACCAAATCACCAGGCTCAAACCTTCTTTCAACAGTCTTCTTGTCATACAAATTTTTAACCTATAACTGCAATTTGGCATTTCTTGTAGCTGACTCTCTTCTATTCTCATCCAACCTAATGAGGTCCTCAATCCTCAACTGCATTTCATCATCTATGTCATCATCATATAACTGAAAAAATTTATACATTTTCAATAAGTTATTTTGAGGCATTCTTGCATGTATTCCATATACTAGGTCAAACGGTGCACAACCAATTGCCCTCTTCACAGTTACCCTATCAGCCCATAGAGCTAATGATAGTTTTGAATTCCATGCTCTTTTATTCTTTTCAAGAATCCTCTTGAGGATCTTAATAAAAATCTTATTAGTAGATTCTACTTGACCATTTCCTTATGGATGATAAGGTGAAGAATTAGAAATGTGAATTCATAAACCTTTTCAAAAGTCCTTATATTCAGTAGACCTGAAGCACATGGCATTATCACTTACTATTCTCTTAAGGCACCCAAACCTTGTAACAATATTGTTCAACAAGAAATTAGTTACCAGGTTGCTGGTTGCATTTCTTGTAGGTATAGCCTATACCCACTTTGTAAAGTAATCAGTGGCAACTAAGATCCATGAGTGTCCTCCACTTGACTTGTTTGGTATCTCCCCTATGAAATCAATTCCCCATTGTTGGAAAGGAGCTTGCACTTCTACTAGTTTTAATGGCATGTTACCTGAAAATTTAAGCTTACCAGAGAACCTTTGACAAGCATCACACCTCCTTACCAACTGTTCTACATCCTTGAAGATTGTGGGCCACCAGAATCCTTCTCTCAAGATTTTATGAGCAGTAGTTTTACCCATATAATGTCCACCAAAAAATCCCTCATGCATTTCCTTTAACAACTTGTTAGCTTGATCTTCATCAACACATTTCAGAAGTATGCAATCTAAATTCTTTCTATACAATTTACATTTCACAATTACATACTTGATGGCCTACAATTTTAATGTCCTCCTCTGATTATCATTCATGTCACCTAGACACCTCATATTTCTCAAGTAGTAGATGATATCTTGATCCCAGATACAATCATCCATGTCACATGTATAATCAATTTCAGAATGATTTATCTAATTTGCATCAAGATTGAATTGAGCCATCAATTTTGCCAATCCTTGTCCTCTAAACAACTTGGTAATTTGGACATCAACATTGAATTCTTGGATCCTATTGATCCATCTGCATCTTCTTCGAGACACCTCCTGCTATTAGAAAATATCCTTCACAACTACACTTGGCACAAAAGCAATCACAACTGCTCCCATCAGATAACATCTAAAAGCCTTGACTGCCTTCGCAAGTGCATATGCTTGTTTCTCATTTATGTCATACTTCAATTCAGCAACCTGCAATGATTTACTGAAGAATGCAATAGGCTGCTCAAAACCATCCTTATTCTTTTGTAACAAAATTGCAGCAATAGTATGAAAAGATGCAAAGGAAAAGATGTGCATTGGGACACTATAATCAAGTGCCTTAAGCACAGGTGCATCTTTGATAGTCTGCTTGATATTTTTGAAAGCCTCATCAGGCTCACCCTCCCATGTAATAGTAGATCCCTTTTTCAACATCTTAGAAATAGGTCTAGTAACCTCTGCAAAAATTTTTACAAGTCTCCTTAAGAAATTGAGCTGACCAAAGAAGGACTGAATTCCTTTAACATTCTTTGGTCTTTGAATTTAATCAATAGCTGCTACCCTCTCAAGGTCAATTCTAACTCCTTGCTTCCCAACTAAGTGGCCAAGCAACTTACCCTCAGTGACACCAAATGCACATTTCCTTAGATTTAATGAAATGCCATATTCCAAAGTTCTAACAAATATTTTCTCTAAATGAGTACAATGATCATCTTCCTTCTTGGAATAGGCAGTTAAATCATCTTGATAAACAACAAGGAAATTATCAATAAAATCTGAAAAGGCAACATCCATTTCCCTCTGGAAAGTAGCACTAGCATTTGTGAGACCAAAAGGCATTCTCACATAAGCATATGTCCCCCAAGGTGTTGTAAAAGCTATCTTGAATCGTTTTGATTCTTTGACAATTACCTGATTGTGGCCAGAGAAACCATCCATCATAGACATCAATTCAAATCCAGTTACTCTTTGCAACATAGCTTCCATATTGGGCAAACAATAGTTATCCTTTAATGAGTTGATGTTCAAATTCCTGAAGTCCACACAAAGCCTGATGTCACCATTCTTCTTTCTCACAGGAATAAGGTTTGAAACTCAAGAAGAGTGCCTTATTGTTGGAAATATAAATGGAGTAACTCAGAGGGGGGGTGAATCAGTTAACCACAAAAATATTACCACAAATCCCTTAGATGTCTTAATAATTCATTTACTGCTGTCACTCGGTAAACATACAAAGAAATGTTGAAACTCAGTTATTGCATTGAGTATTAATTATAACTATTCTTAAGTATTCATCAGTGATTAACATGCATGCATAAAGAAAATAACATGAACACAAGAGACACCATATTTAATGTGGAAACCCAATATGGAAAAAACCACCAATGTAACTAGTTACTATTTTTCACTCTTCTGAAGTGAGCCCTATTAGGAGCCAACCCGGTGAAAGGTTACAAAACACACTGTTAGGTGTGACCTCGTTAGAGGATTTAATCACCCTGTTAGGAGTGGCCTTGTAAGAGGTCTTTGAAATAATTTGATAGAACTATCACCTTGTTAGAGGATTTACAAAATGGCTATTAAACCAACTCTGTTAAGAGATTTTGAAATCACTGCTACAATGGTAAGAAAGTAACAATGAAGTGAACTAAATAAGATGCAACTGAATTGCTGATTACAGATCTCTATTCTGCTTCACTAGATCCTTCCTGATCAAATATATCTCTGTTGCTCCTCAAGGATATCTAATCATCCTTCAAAATTCACACTCTCACTTTATTTTTCACTTGCACACTTTTAATTCACAACTTGACCTTCTATATATATCATTCAGATTGTCCATTCACATTGTCAAGTCAGCACTAATAATCATTATAAACATTAACACTCATTACAACAGTCGACCGAATAAACAAACTTTATTCCTCAAAAAAATTCTTTATTGGGCCGACCTTCCTTGGTAAACACTAATCCTGAAAAGATTTCCTTTGGTGATTGAGTGAACTCGGTTACCACTGCAAATTCGGCAACATCCTTTGAAGACCGAGAGATCTCGGTAAACACAAAAAATCACCTCGCTAACTGACTGAGCTCTGTAAACACTGAGAATCGCTTAGCTGACCGACTGAGCTCGGTAATCATTGGGAACTACTTTGCTAACTGACTGAGCATGATAAGTGATATGACATTTGTGTGACATCAAAGACAACACATAATTAATCCAACAAACTCCTTCAGACAATTGTATCCAACAATCTCCCTCTTTGGCATTGATGGCAACACAACATGTCATAGCACAATGAAATTTCACAGAACATATCCTTAGCTTCATTCTGATTCTCATCTATGAGAACTCCCTCTATCAGCAAACTTCTCTTTCTGACTGAAAACTTTCCTTATTAACTTCTCAAACTGTCCAAGAAAACTCTCCCTCTTAGAAATCTTAAGAAATTTCTTGAAATATGACAGCAAACTCTCCCTCTTTGACAACACATGCCAAAGACAACACATATCAGGTGAATAGTAATGTACCTTGAGTACTAATTCATATGCAATGATTCCTTGACTAAGCTGCATCAACTGACTAATCTTTAATATGCTCTGGTTGATGCATCACTAAAACTTTATTTAGTGAGCCTCGGATAGGGGAATGACCCCTAACTTACCTCTTAGATACAAGAATGCATCCTTAGGTAGTGGTTTGGTGAATATATCTACAATCTATTCTTTTGTATGAATATATTCCAATCTGATTTCCTTGTCCTGCACTAATTCTCTGACAAAGTGATATTTTATAGCAATGTGCTTGGTTTTGGAATGTATTACTGGATTCTTTGAAATATTTATTGCACTTGTATTATCACAAAATATAACAACTGGTTCTTTGATCTCAACCTTCATGCCTTCCAAATTTATACCACAAGCCATAATCTTCAGTTCCTTTCAAGTATCTCAAGATTCTTTTGATTTCCATCATATGATTTTCTCTGGGTTTTGCTAAGAATCTTGCTACTATACCAACTACTAAGGTAATATCAGGCCTTGTATGAACTACATACTGTAATTTTCCAATCATTGATTTGTATAAGGTCTAATCTACTTCTTTTGAATCGTCATCTTTGGTAAGCTTCAATCCAGTACACATGGGGGTACCAACTGATTTTGCATCTTCCATACCAAACTTCTTAAGTATTTCCTTGATGTATTTAGACTGAGTAATGTAGATACCATTCTTGCTCTACTAAATTTGAAGACCAACAAAGAACTTTATTTGGGTGCTAAAGTAGGATTAATAGACCTTTGTTTTTGCCTAAAAGGTCTAGCATCCTCTTTCAATGGAATAATATGCTAAAACAAATCTTCTCTATAGACCTTTAGGTCATCATATGACCATGAAAAAACATGCCTGAATTTTCTTAGTAATTCAATCAGAGATTTTCTCACATTGTGAGACATGTCCCTACCAATGTATACCTTCTTAGGTGCCTCATGTGTTCCAAGATTTATCTCCTCTAGATTAGCATGATCTTCTCTTTTGATATTTTTCTGAACTCTATCTTGGTTATCAAAGATAGTTTCCAAAACAACAAGCCCCTTGGGCACCTTGTTAGTTCTAAGTTGAATAACTTCATTGCCAAAGACAACCTCCCTTCCTTCTACTAACTCAACCAAGGCTGAACAATCAAATTCCTGACCATGATACTGATCTTCACAACTCATAAACTTCAAAATATCATTATCATCATCAAAAACTTGCCAATTTTCAATATTGTCTGGTATACTAGGCCTAGCCTAAATTTCAACTTTAGAGATACCAACAAAAGTAATATCACTGGGGTTGATTGCAATATTGGCTAACAAATCAGCCATCTTATTGTTACTCCTATCCTTCCACTCAATATTGAAGGCATCAAAATATTCAATCAAATTCCAAACTGCATTCCTATATTGCTTCAACCTCTTGTTCTTGGAAGCATATATTGACTTGACTTGGGACACCACCAACTCAGAATCACCAACAACACTTAAGCACTTAATTCCATATTTTTGTGCCAACCTCAGTCCTAACAACAATGCCTCATATTCTACTATATTGTTGGTACAAAAGAAATTCAATGTGAAAGAAAATTTGTAGGTGTTTCCATTAGGAGAAATAAGTAAAATACTTGCTCCTACTCCATCCTTGCAATTTTCACCATCAAATTACATTACCCACAAATCACCCTTCACAAAATTAACACTTACCTCAACAGAGATAGGTGACAAAATAGGTTCCTTCTCAAGTACAGGGATCTCTGCCCTAAAAGCATTAATATCAGTATCCATAAAACATGTAGTTTCATTATCAATACTTCTCTCAATCATGTGGCATATTCTTGGTTCTCGCTCAATCTTGACAAACTGATCATCAATCTTGAAAGTGGCATAAGACAGATCACACTATAAACTTCCACCCATGACATCACTCCACCTTCTAGATAGTAGCATCCCATAATGAGGAGGGATATCCACCACCAAAACACTCATTGTTAACTCTTTCTTTGGATATACTGCCAACCTATATGGCATTGCATTGATAGTCTGAATAATTGGTACCTCTCTCTGATCCATTGCACAACATCTGCCTTGAATTGTATCAACTTTAAGGCCCAACTTCTCCATGATTTTAAAAGGCATAATAGTATTAGAGGCACCACTATCAATCATACAATTTCTTAACTTCATTCCATTCACAAGGACACTTAAAAAGAATGGATCAATGTTTTCAAGGCTAGCATTGAAAGAATTGTCCAAGTATATAGGAGGAATTTGAGATACAATTCCTTGAGCAACAACACCTTTCAAAGCTTTATCCTGAGATCCATTGCATGCAACATCATTGTTATGAACATTATCTACCCATGCAATAGCTCTGTCCTTGTGTTCAGGGATCCTCAACAATTCTAACAATGGAACCTTAACTATAATTTGGGACAATACAGATAACATATCAACAAGAGAAAAGTGAGGAATCTCAATCTGCATAGCCTTAGTATCCTTTTGCTTATCTGATACATTAGGTGTATTGGCCATCCTCATTTTTTCAATCTTAGCCATTGTGTTAACTGGCTTCTCAACCTCACTAGAAAATCTTTCAACTCCAACTCCCTAAGGCTCATAATTCTTACCTTTTACATTCTTGAATTTCACCATGTGATCACCTTTTGATTTGTTCTCATTAGGCTCTCCAGAGTTGGCACTCTTTATAAATATTTTTGTAGCTTTCCCATTTGTATCCCTTGCCACCATGCCTCTAGTTTGCACTTAGGCAATTATTTTTATAGTAATCCTATTCATCTCTTCTCTAGAAGGTCTTCTTAAATTTACTAGTTCAGAAGAAGAGTTCATGTTACATGTCTTCATATCAATGTCTTCACTATTAGAAAAAACCTCTTGATGAAAAAGGGCCTAAGTGTGTCTCTTCACATTTACATCTACTTCTTCATCAAAATTAGAATCATCTTCATATCCTAGATATGAAGTAGCCATGTTGCATCCAACATCATCTTGATCTTCTTCTTGACCCATCTCATCATTGCCACAATCTTGATTTGTAGCCATAGAATGTGAAACCACACAATGCTCTGTAGAATGAGGGGACTGGCATGCAACACACCAAGGTATGTCCTCCATGAAATTTATTGAAGTCTTTTGTAGAGGTTCAAGGACACCTCTATCATTGTTTCCTCTTACAACAGGGACAACAGGCTTGCCATCCTTCCATTGGGTGTTGTAGGGGTAGTTCTGCAATCTATTATGCTTGTTGAAATTGTTGTTGAATTGAGGCCTTTCATTGGTAGGAGCACTGGTGTTCCTATTTGTAGGTGCCTTCAAATCTTTCAATGCATTGAGCACCTTATCCAATTTATCTTCTTCTTTCCTCCTAGTTCCAACATTCCTATCATTTTCTTTTTTGTATTTCTTGTCCCCAAACAACTTAGGGTCATCTCTCTTCCCACCCAACTTTCCTGATATCTTCATATTGTTCTCAATATTGACAACAATTCTAAAAGCATCTCTAAGAGTTATTAGTTCCTTGTCCCTCAACAAATATCCCATCTTTCCATCAAATGCATTGAACTATGTGGTTAAACAAACATTGTCATCTAACCACATAACTTGGAACAACTTATGCATACCCTTCTGAAATCTCATGTTGAATTCAACTGCAGACTCATTCTGATTTTTCCTTATGGCATTGAATTCATTTAACATGAAACTAGCATTAGGCCTATCACCATACTGCTATTTAAAACATCTCTCAAAAGAATCCCAAGTATCAATACATTTATCAGGAAGTCTCTTAAACCAATCTCTAGCATCCTCCATTAGGGATTGAACAAACAATTTCATTACTACATCCTCATGCTCTACCTCATAATCATTAAACATATCAACAAATAACCTAAGATGCTCCTCACAACTAATAGAGTTGTTACCACAAAACTTAGGTACCTTATCTCTTATATCATTTGGAAAAGCATTTGGGTAGCCTGGTATCCATTCAAAACTAATTTTTCTATAGCCTTCTAATTGCATAGGTCTTCTTTGAAATCCTAAACTAGTGTTCCCACTAGAATTATTATTTTTATCTACATTCCCACCCACTTGCACATTTGACTGTCTATTAGGATCAACAAATGATTTGGTAGATACATTAGGAATTAGATTACTAGTAGTAGCATTGCTAAGTGGAACAGTAGTGTTCATAGATGGCATACCTAGTTCAGTAGCAGAAGGGCCATGAACATTAGCTGATGAAGCCTTCAAGAACTAGATCTTTCTTCTTTTCTCTACAATAGCAGCATCAACTTCAGCTCTTTCCAACTCTTGAGCAAGAGCTTCATCCTCTTTTCTTTCTCTTTCTATCTCTATCTCCCTATTTGATTTAGGTGGTGGGATCCCTAGTATTGTCATTGGTTTTCTTATTTGGACACCCACCATCTTCTGCTTTCCTTTTTCATTAATAACTATAGTAGGTCTAGTGATCTCATGTCCATTCTTACCCTTAGGCAAAGGAGCATAACTTCACACTTGTCTGATCACAGGGCCTTCTTCATCAAACTCATGGTCTTGTAACAAGCATTCCTGCTCACTTCTTAGAGCCTCAAGATCACCAAAAACATCATGCCGCAAAACCCTAGGAGCATAAGCAAGCATCTTGTTTCTCTCCTTCATTTCATTAATTTTTCTAAGAAGAGACTGCCTCTCTAGTAGAGCGTTTACTTTTTCAGCCTCTCTCTCCTCTTGTAACCTTTTGTATATGGCATCCTGCTCCGCCAACTGCAACCTAAGTGCATTTGGGTCATGTGGATCTATCATGTTGTCTTCAGAGCTTGATGACACTTCCATAGAAGTAGGATGCTGACATGGGAAATGCACTTGCTATGGTCTCATGGGCTCCCTTCTGAAATTATCCTCATCAAGATCTAAATCAATCTATAAACCCATCTCTCTGGCTTGTTCATCCTGACCTGCAGGCAATGGACCCTTGTCTTGAAATACATCCTCCGGGGTATCATAAAATCTATCTTCAAAGCGACCACCATCTGATCTAGAAACTCTATCTTGTGAACCTTCCTCACTTGAGGAAACATGTGGTGCTCTACCTCTGGTATTTCTTTGTTCTCTTATGGGAGCACTAGTAGACTCACCATTTCTTCTGATCCAACTCTTCTTCTCCTATCTAGGTAATTGCTCCAGAGTGACCTCTAGATTTTTTCTGACAAAGGACGTAGTATTCCTCCTTTTGTCCATGATTTACAGTATGACACTAGTTCTAACATTTTGAGTCACCACCCACCTAGATGGGAAATCTTTCAATTGAATACAACAGGAAAATAAGAGTGCACTTGAAAACCTTTATCTCTAGACTCTCCCCAGCAGAGTCACCATTTTGTTGGTGACTCGGATGGGTAAATCAATCTAGTCAACAAAAGATTTTGAATATAACAATATAACCCCAACCAGAGATCCTAACAGATATACTTCTTCATTGTTGTTCTCTGCAATAGAGTCACCATTTTGTTGGGAGTTTCCTGTGATCTTCAACTTGTAGATTTATACTTTGATGGATAATTTTAATATTACTTTGACTCTATCACCACTCCAAAGTCTACAAGGAAGAGGGCCAATTAACAAGGATCAACAATGATATCCTCCTCCACTTTGATCTTTAATGATCAAGTGGGTGTACCCTTGATTCACTTCTTCAAAGGAATCACAAAATATTATACAACTATATCCCTTACTAACTGATTGAAATATTTTGACATTTAATTTGTGTGTGTGATTGATGATGATGGACTGCCTCTAGAGAAAGGATCAGTGCCTTAACTAGGGCATAGAGTCACCTAATAGCATACATCAACTAAAAACCCTAACTTAAAAACACTTGAATTCAGGATAAGTTCTTTGCCTATTATCCCTCTCACTCACATATCAGGACATCAAATCCTCATCTAGCCATGAACTCACTGAAACTACCTCAAAGACTTTAATCCTAACTTTGTTAGGAACTTAAAGATAATTTCAAAATACTCTTTTTTTACCATATGCTAACCCACTTTGTGAAATTAACATATATGAGCTCAAGAACAAAAACAACAAGACATACACCACTATGAGATTGGAATTCAACTATATTCTCATTAAGACTTGCAAAATCAATACATTATCAAACAACAAAATGCCAAAGAAACAAACCCAAAATCCAGGCTCTCCTTGCTCAGTATAATACCATCAACAACAACCAGGGACCAAAAAAGAAAGTTTTGGAACCCTTACTAAATCGAAAAAGCTACAATATATACCCCCTAGTCATCTTGGAAACCAAAAATAGGTTGCAACAAAAATAGGTTGCAACAAGCTACAAATGACTAGGGGTAGGGTTTCACCTACCAGACCAACTGAAACAGTCAAGAAATTTAATACAGGGGATGAAAACCAGTAGGCCATGCCTGAGAAAGATTTGCACTTATGATAGATCTCTAAGAAAGTACTACAAATCATGGAATTCTAAATTTGTCAACCCTTTTGGCCACTTGCAACACGCCTTGAGCACAAAAAGAAAACATAGTACAAACCCCTGCAAATGATCATGGCACACCCTGGACCACATTGCAATGGAAAACAAATCATCTCTTACTAGCTCCAGTCAGTTCTGCATTGAATTTTAGTCCTTCTGGTCACAGGAAACCCTCCAAGAAATTTGAATTTGAATTACAACGGTCACTTTATGGTGCCAACAGTGAATCGACAGTCTATATTTAAAACTTGATCAACTTTAAGTCATGACTGTCTGATCCCTCTTTTTCATGGTCTTTATGATTTATCACTTAATAGGACCTTAGCCAAACTTAGTGAACTGGCAACTGAAGAGAATCAGCCATTCATGGAATAGATTATGCCTTCGCCAAATTATTTAGCTATTATGTGAATGCTTGTTTGCTAAGTCGCTAAACCATTTAGAGTACTGCCACCTTTTCACATGAATAAGCAAAACTTTTTGAAAATTTGTCAGGCCCGCATCAAGAAAATTGATAGTTGTCTCATCTTCGCATAGAACTCCAAGATTCCTCTAGATCATAAGACAACCATCAGCTGAAGAATCTTACCCTACCCTAACAACTCTCTAACACTGAAATAGATCAACCACTGTCTTCAATTCGCATGTGTCAGCTAAAACCCATCAGATTACACGCTGACCGTCGATGCTCTACAAGTGTCAGAACCCACTGAACCTCAAAAAACCTAGCCCCACTAACAACATGTCTAGTCACACAATGTGGACCAATCAGATTACAACAAATCAACACACTTGGCATGTAGATAGGCTGCACTTTATCCCCTCTGAAAAATGTTGAATCGATGGTTAGCGCATGATCTTAAACCTCTAACACATCCCATAAGATCATACACGCGTCATTGATCCTCTGACAATGTCAGGACCCTCTGACAAACTTGGAAACCAGGTCCCACTAACAACTGCCACTATAATAATACATGGACCAATTAGAAGTTGCCATTTGTGCATGTGTCATTATGGACCCACAGTCTGAAACGCTCTGTCATAAAGGAAAATCAATGGTCATCGCAAAAGCGCAAGCCTATGACAAAACCCTTGTGCTTTCGTGACAACCGTTGGATCAAGATGGTGTCAGAAAGTTGGGCCCAGGAAAGATTTAAGTTGAAACATAGGAAATATTAAAGGGCATGACTGAGGAAAGTTTAATTTCATCAGGCACGTAGACTAAGGAAATATTAAAGGCCATCGGGGGTAAAAACTTAGGAAAAACACAAATTGTAAACATATAATGAATCTTTGTATTCATCCAGAGATATATAATTGCATTTTTCCCTCTGTAGAAGTACTTAAACCATCAGAACAATGGAAACATATCATGCAGATTCGTATATAGATGGTTGATCAATTTATAATTGAATATATATATGTTTGAAAAATATCTTAGTTACCAATATCGATTCATTTTTGTCTTAGTATTTTCAATATCAATTGAAATATATATTAATAAGTTAATTGTTTTATAATACAATACATAATTATTTGATGATTTTAATTTTGTAATAATCTAAGTTGTTTTTTATTAAGTAAAATAGGTTTTACAGGGATCTTGAAACCCACAACAATTTAAAGTCTAAAGAAAGTTTAGAGAATCAAGCATAGAAAATAGAACATAGTAGCTAGGACAGGCCACCACAGGGCCAAACAAGAAAAAATAGAGAAAATAAAGCATAGCCAAAAGACAGAGCACCATGACCAGTTATGCCAAGCTCCTGAGCATGACAATCGTGTTTCTTTCAAGGGCCTCCATGAGTTGAACTGTGTCTTTGATGTTCTACACTTGGGAGCCTTGTGGATCAATCTTCTCACTGTTCTTCCTTGTTCGAGCCCTGGTTCTTTTACCTAGTCCTTTTGTCAGCTCCTTGTCCTCCTTCATAGTCCTCTGCTCGGTGTTGGGGTCCATTTTTTTTTCCATATTTTTAATTAGCAACTTAAGGTTCTTGTTGGATGTTTTAAGGATGTTAAATTTTTTCTCTGCTATGCCCTTGAGGTATTGTTCTAGACTTATCATTTTGGTTTCCATGTCCATGACTATGGTTTCTAGATTTGGCTTAATCTCTGTGATCTTTTCCTTGTTGTCCATGTTGGGAGTTCCTTGTGATCTTCAACTTGTAGATTTATACTTTGATGGATAATTTTAATATTACTTTGACTCTATCACCACTCTAAAGTCTACACGGAAGAGGGCCAATTAACAAGGATCGACAATGAGATCCTCCTACACTTTGAGCCTTAATGCTTAGGAAGGTGTACCCTTGATTCACTTCTTCAAAAGAATCACAAAATATTATACAACTATATCCCTTATAACTAATTGAAATATTTTATCATTTAATTTGTGTGTGTGATTGATGATGATGGACTACGTCTAGAGAAAGGATCGGTGCCTTAACCAGGGCATAGAGTCACCTAATAGCATACATCAACTGAAAACCCTAACTCAAAAACACTTGAATTCAGGATAAGTGCTTTGCCTATTATCCCTCTCACATATCAGGACATCAAATCCTCATCTAGCCATGAACTCACTGAAACTACCTCAAAGACTTTAATCCTAACTTTGTTAGGAACTTAAAGATAATTTCAAAATACTCTTTGTTTACCATATGCTAATCGACTTTGTGAAATTAACATATATGAGCTCAAGAAAAAAAGAAGACATACACCACTATGAGATTGGAATTCAACTATATTCTCATTAAGACTTGCAGAATCAATACATTATCAAACAACAAAATGCCAAAGAAACAAACCCAAAATCCAGGCTCTCCTTGCTCAGTATGATACCATCAACAACAACCAAGAACCAAAAAAGAAAGTTTTGGAACCCTAACTAAATCAAAAAAGATACAATATATACCCCCTAGTCATCTTGGAAACCCAAAACAGGTTGCAACAAGCTACAGATGACTAGGGGTAGGGTTTCACCCACCAGACCAACTGAAACAGTCAAGAAATTTAATGCAAGGGATGAAAACCAGTAGGCCATGCCTGAGAAAGATTTGCACTTATGATAGATCTCTGAGAAAGTACTACAAATCATAGAATTCCAAATTTGTCAACCCTTTTGGCCACCTGCAACATGCCTCGAGCACAAAAAGAAAACATAGTACAAACCCTTGCAAATGATCATGGCACACCCTAGACCACACTGCAACGACAAACAAATCATCTCTTACCAGCTCCATTCACTTCTAAATTGAATTTTAGTCCTTTTGGTCACAGGAAACCCTCCAAGAAATTTGAATTTGAATTACAATGGTCATTTTATGGCACCGGTAGTGAATCGGTGGTCTATATTTAAAACTCGATCAACTTTAAGTCATGACTGTCTGATCCCTCTTTTTCACAGTCTTTATGATTTATCACTTAATAGGACCTTAGCCAAACTTAGCGAACTGTTGATTGAAGGGAATTGGCCATTCATGGAATACCTTATGCCTTAACCAAATTATTTATCTATTACGTGAATGGTTTTTTTCTAAGTCACTAAACCATTTAGAGTACTGCCACCTTTTCATGTGAATAAGCAAAACCTTTTGAAAATTTTTCAGGCCGCTAAAACCTTGTCCAAACCACCAAAAAGATCGAGAAACTTTACCACACCCACATCAAGAAAATCGACGGTTTTCTCATCTTCGCATAGACCTCCAAGATTCCTCCAAATCATAATACAACCATCAGATGAAGAATCTTACCCTGCCCTAACAACTCTCTAACACCGAAAGAGATCAACGACTATCTTAAGTTCGCATGTGTTAGAGAAAACTTGTCAGATTACACGTCGATCGTCGATGCTCTACAAGTGTCAGAACCCACTGAACCTTGAAAAACCTATCCCTACTGACAACATGTCTAGTCACACAACATGGGCCAATCAAATTACAACAAATCAACACACCTAGCATGTGGACCCGCTGCACTTTATCCCCTCTGAAAAAGGTTGAATCAATGGTGGGTGCATGATCTTAAACCTTTGACACATCCCATAAGATCATACACTCATCGTTGATCCTCTGACAAACTCAGAAACTAGGTCCCACTAACAACTGCCACTGTAATAATACATGGACCAATGAGAAGCCACCATTTGTGCATACATGTCATTATGGACCCACAGTCTGAAACGCTATGTCATAAAGGAAAATCAATGGCCGTCTCAAAAGCACAAGCCTCTAACAAAACCCTTGCACTTTTGTGACAATTGTTGGATGAAGATGGTGTCAGAAAGCCAGGCCCAGGAAAGATTTAAGCCGAAACATAGGAAATATTAAAGGGCATTACTTAGGAAAGTTTAATTTCATCGGGCACGTAGACTTAGGAAATATTAAAGGCCACTGGAGATAAAAACTTAGGAAAAAATTAAACAAGGACCGACCAATAATATAAAGCACGTGCACCTAAAGGTTTTTAAGTGGCCTGAAAAAGTAACTTTAAAAAGAACAGGGCCAGGGCATTACAAAGGGTTTTTATGCAATGGCTATTTTTTCAAAAATTTGAACTAAGGGCTGATGCCAAAGACCTAAAAATAATTGCAGTGACCAGAAGAAAAGGGCTAGAGCCATGAAATTTTTTCAAGGTGCTAATAGTCCAGGCCTTGAATTTTTTCCTTGATGTCCTTGAGCTCATGGTGGAGCCATTTGAAAGATCAGAACTAATCTAGCATACTATTTTTAGTGTTGTTAAGAAAATCCATGTCCTTCTCCCTAGCTTTATCACTGAGCACAACTAGTGCAAGGTCTATCAATTGTTCCTTGTGGACTTTTCCATCATTATCCTCCTAAATCTGAGGATAGATGACTTCCCTTATAATTCCCATGTGCACGGTGTTGATATTAAAATTTCTCCAGACCTTTTTATCCCTCCTGGTGTCCTAGCTATTGTAATCCCCCCTAAGGCTTCTTTGGTCTCATCAATCCTTATGGGGGACTGGTTAGTGCCCTGCTCATTTTTATCTTTAGTCATGGGGGATTGATTTTTAGTGTTAGTGTCTAGGGACTGAGGAGGAAGGGTTTTTCCTCGCTGATAGTGAGATCAACTGACAAGTGGCTAGAAATGTCCTACCTTGGTTTAGGGGTGTCCTCCTCATCTTGTTCATGCATAATAGCGGAATCCAAAATGGGGTTTCCCACATCTTCTTCCGAATCCATTTCTTCCTCTGAGTTAGCCTTCTTCCTATCCTATTTTTTTGAAGGTAATTCCTTCTTGATAGTTTTTAGGGGGCATTTTTTGGATGGGGAGCCCTTGCTCTATTTCTTGAAATCAACTTCCTCACTGTCATCTGAAGGGATGCCCATAGAAGAGCCTGAAGGAACATACTCTAAACCAAAGTACTCACTGATAGCCTTGCTATCCTTGATTTATTTGCCCATGATTTGGGTTTTAAAGAATTCGTATAACAAAAGGATTAATCCTTCATGCAGAGCATGATTAGCAATTTTCTTTTCTCTAAAATCAGTTATATTCTTGTTCATAGAAGAGAAGAGATAATATGGAATGGAAATCTTGATACCATTCCTAAAATGATTAAGCAAGACGAAATGATAATTTCAGATTCTATCAAACCTAGTATCTAGGGTAATGTAGTAGGTGAGGGCCTTCAGAATATACTGCCAGAGTGTCTTCAAACTCCCAGGAAGGTAGTAGGTGCCTGCTTTGACAATGGATTTCATCTCATTCTCATCCCTCGTGAACTTTTTGATGGCCATATCGGAAATTTTTTGGTCTCTGTAGAATTTTTGCTTAGTGATAGGAATGCTAGTTACCAAAGAGATTACCTCCTCTGTGATTGTGAATGACTTTCCATCAATCTCCACAGTCCCATCTTTCCAGGTTTTGACAAAGATTTTGGTGATGTCCTTCCTGCACCCATGAAGATGTTCAATAAAAGTGGTGACTTCCCCATTCTGTAAGGTGTTCTAGATTTTAGTTCGCTTCTTCCATTTCTCACTATCACCCTCTGGCTCCCTTCTTAACCTCTCCCCAACCATGGCTTTAGTGATAGCTCTGGTAAACCTCTGGTTTTGCTGATAATTTATGCTTTCCCTCTTTCTAACTTCAATGGTGCTCTTTCTAAAAGTAGGATTTTTGAAATGAATACAAGATATGGGGAAGGGGGCCCTTGAAGTGTGTGGAGGTGACATGTTATTAAAACTCATGCAAATCCACCACAACTTGCCATGAATGAAATAAATTCACCTAACTAGCTTGTTGCAGAAATAATTATTATTGGGTAAAGCCATGGTACTTTGAATATCACCTCCATCTAGAGAATTCAGCTTGACTTTATGGAAAGTTTCATCAGTGTGCCTTAAGTAGTAAGTTTTCTTGTTGGCAGCTAGTAAAGCAGTCCAATTAGCATCCTAGTTAGCAACATAGATAAGCAAGTGAAAATAGATGCCATCCTCCAAGAAATAGGTCCAAGTGGCACTAAAAATGATGACTAATACAAGATCAAACCCATGTCTACAAACCTAGCTGAGGGAGAACTAGTAGTTGTTGCTTCATTGAGAATCATACATGGCTATCACTATATTTTTAATAGCTACAGAACATAAAAATTTTCTTCGAACAGACAGCTTGAGTGAGCTAATGAGCTCACTGGGATACTTTGAAGTGACTAACATCTCTTACTGGGAGTACAAGCAGCCTGGATGGTTTTCTGGGTTCCATCCGCTATGTTTCTACTTGCTTCCTCTTGCCTTATTTGGCTTGCTTTTTTTCTTCCTCGGGATTTGAGTTTTTCCCCAACATCGGCTCTATTTTTGCTTCTTCTAGCTACAGGAGAAATCAGGGAGGGATCTCTTCTTTTGGATCTCTTTTTGCTCTGAACCTTCATCCATCCCTCTTTTTCCTCTTTGTATTTAGCAAAGAGCACCTCAATCTTGGTGATTTGTTTAGGAGATATAGAACCCAAGAGAAAATCCATTTGTTGGACTTTGTTACAGTCCTGTGTCTCAGGGCAGTTGCATGAGTCTGGGAGGCCACCAGCTGTACCCCTAGCCGGGCTAGAATAGCATTCGTCCAAAGGGGATTCAATGGAATCCATGACCAAGGAGGAAAAGGTAGAGCCATGGCATGAATCACCCCCTTCCCCCTGACCAATGTCATAGGTATCATCAATGGAGTCTTGCAGAATATTGACTTCCAAGTCTATGCCTTTAGACTGGGGAGTCACCTTTCTAAGAGCCAAACTCTCTTGACCTAGTATTGTTTTCTCCTTTGGTTCCCCAATGTGAGGGTTTTGCATGTCTTCTGGTGAGTCTATAACCTCCTAATTTTCCTCAGGCTTATCCTTTTTTTTTTCCATACTCTGTGATTCAATATCTCTGATTCATAATGAGGATTGATAGTCTTTCTTGGAAGGCTTTCCAATTCATTACCTGATTTTTTCTTTTTAACAGCTAGAGCTTTCCTTTCTTTTTCCAAGTTCATGCGCACTAGACATGATCTGGCTTTGTGTCCCACTTTCTTACAATGGAAGCATGCAAAAGGGATACTTTCACAATCCAACTTTTGCAAATTTTTTCCCAATTTAGATTTGAGAACAATGATTTCCAGCATATCTTGACCCTCTTCCACCCCAATGCATATCCTAACATAGGTGAGGTAGCTTTTAGCCATAGTCACAGGGTCAATGGATAATAGAGTACCAAAGGATCTGGCAATACTGTCAAAGACATCTTCTACCTAGAATTCTAAAGGGAGTTCTCGGAGTCGAACATAAAATAGGGGCTAGACGAAGAAGGAATCATTGAGATCTAACTTCAGGGTCCATTTTTGCACCACAAGAGTAGCCTTGCCAATAGACCAGGTGCTCGCATAGACGATTCTGTCTAGGTCTTCTTTGCAGAAAAACTCAAAGGAGAGAAAGCCCTTCACCATGGCCATGATGAAGACTTGCCCCTTTAGCTCCCATTTCTTTTTCACAAAGATTCACACTATATCTATGTTGGGTCTAGACCCTAGAAATTTTCCTATGAGAGTGTGATCCATTGAGGCAATATTGTGATCCACCAGCTCGTCAGGAATTTCTAGAATAAAATTTACTTTCTATTTATCAGAAAGATCCTTTATGGAAGGGAAGGAAGATTTGCCTGAAGGTTGTATGCCAAAAAGGGTTGACCATTGGCGATGAGAGGCTTTACCACTTTGATCCATTGTCTAAGTCTTTGGAGCTGAGGGGGAAGAGGAAGGGTTTCCTTCTCCCACCCCGACCGCCTTACCAGGGTCTTTCTGCTTAACCCTTGGATCCCCTTCGATTTTCTCTTCGTTCCCCACTCCTTGATCTTTAGCGATGCCATTGTTAGAAGCATGCTTAGCCTGCAGCCTTGGATTCCCACCCATGTTCGAATTCAAACTTCCCTCCACTCACCCGTTGTCGCCATTCTAAATCATTCCATAATCATCTAAGTTGTTTTTATTCATGTTTAAAGTAAGTTTTTACAAATATTTTATAATTTTATTATTGATAATAATTTCAATTGTCTTTCTTTTACATGTGATGTATGTCTTTGTGAAAAACTCTTACAAATCATTGAAAATATTTATACATTCAAAATTTCTATTTCTTTAGATTGCAAATGGATTAATCAACTTTTAGATGAATGATTGTGGGATGATTGACTATCGATGGTTGCATGCATTGATGTCCGATGAAGAATATGCCAATGAGTGTCGTATTGCATCTAGTACAAGCTATCAAACTCAAATTTGCACAATTCATGCTCAATCAAAATATAGGGGAATGATAAACCCCTATAATATATATGCACCACTTTGCGCTTCCCATCCAGACCCCATATGGAAACTTTCTACCTTAAGATCTTCAACTTTGTTTGTAAGAAATAACTATGCTTCAGTAGGTTTATTAATTTTCTAGAATCTTTAATAATATTTATTTTATAAGTGTAATAATTTTAGGTCATATCACAAAGTTTACAAAACATAAAGAAATGTTAGCTTATCTCTATTGCAGGCTGATACATCTATGGATGGATTGGATGGATTTGATCCATGTACTCCTAGTTATGTACAATTATATCTTAATGCACATGTAGCGCAAAGTGATCTTCATGCAAATGTGATGAGCTTTCCTTATGCATAGGATGAATGAAAGTAAGATTACATATAAGACTCCTTGAATTAAATGTACTTATTTTATCTTAGGTTTATGACATGCAAAATCATCATTTAAACTATAATTTTCTCATCTTTTTCTTCAAATAGTAATGAAATACATAATATTTACAAGGTCATTCTACAACAATGATGCTCCCAATATATGAAAGAATGATGACATCAAGATTAAGAATACTAGTCTACATGTATTATAAGTGTGAAAAATGATATTTTTGATATTATTAGAAATATATTTTGGATTGTGTTATCTAATAACATGTTATTACTTCCAAATTAATGACGAAGTTATTGGTAAGGTGAAGGGGCTCTCCCTAGAAGGAAAAAAGTATGAAAAAACTAGTAGGATGCCAGACCCAACCAGCCTCAACCAATTCTTCAAGGAGGTGGAGAAACTTGTAAAGAAGTCTGGAGGTTTCAATTGCAAGGAGCTCTCGGAGTTCTGGCCCAAGCTGTTCCTCATTGTGATGAAGTATTTCACCTTGGAAGGTAAATTTATAGTGTTCTACTATTACCATTTACCTTTTCTCAATCATATCAAGAGTAGGATCTCATATCCATTCCCTTTTACCTCCTTCATTCTATTGAAAGTAATATTCTGGATATTAGGGAAAACCCTAAAAAGCCGATCCTTATTCTCCACAAGGGCCTCTTGCTCTATCTGTATAACTTCCATAAGGCCATTTTCCCTCTGCCCCAAGCTCCCCCTGTTATCCAAGAGGTCACCTAGGAGGATTCTCTTTTGAAAACCAACAATCCCACTCAATCCACCTCCCACTCTATCCATGAAATCCTAGAAATGGACCTTGTCCCAAAAGAAGGTAAAAGCCGCAAAAGATGCATGAAAAACCCTTTTAAAAGGGTGGAGGACCTTGAAGAATCCCATGTCTCAAAGTCCTTAGAAGATAAAGATTTGAAGGAGACGGATAGTACCCCTGAGACTGAAAGGAAGCCCAAGCATTGAAATATTTTGGATAGCTAGGTCAAGTTAGAGGTGGATTTGGGGGGCTCTATCCGCCGTTCTAATAGAATTTCTAAGGAGAGATGCAAAACCAGAATCAGGGAAACGGTCTCAAAGGAGAAGTCCCCTTCAGAAAATGACTCCCATACCATTGAGTCAATTGAGGGCTCTTCTAATGACCACCTAAGTTCACATAGGACTGGCACCACTCCCCCCTGAACCCCCAGCAAACCATGGAGATTCCCTGAAGCATTACCCCACCCCTGGCTTCCCCCCATGATCACCAGACCAAGTCCCCCACTACTGAGCACAATTATATGCCTCTGGATGGTAATGATAGGTTTAAGGGCTCCCTTAAGCTAAAGTTCTTGGAACTGGACAATGAGATATTAGGCATCAAACAGGACATGCAGGACATCAAAAACCGCATCATGGATACTACCAATTTTTCTCTCAAGGTCATGCATGCATCGGCTATGACCCTTTGCACTATGTAGGAAAAGTTGGCTGGTGACAAACTAGAGGCTGATGGAGACAACAAAGACCTATTCCTATTCCTGCAGAAGGAGTGGGCCATGACCCTGATGTCCAAACATTTGGATAGGAGATCTTAGCTTCTGCTACTATCATGAGGTCTTTATTTTTTATTAGCCATGTTGGCCCTAGTTTTTCTATGACGCTTTCATGTTTTAAAGATAATCTATCTAGCTCCTGGTCTAGTGCTGCATGGCACGATACTGTTAATTTGATTGCTACTATTTTCTTAAGATACTCTGGTTCAATTTTTTTGAAAAGGACTGTTTTATTTATTTTTGATAGAGGCAGATTAGACTTTGGTTTTTATGCTGACAAACTGATGATAAAATGCTCTAACTAGTGCTATTAATATGTCGTTAATGTGCTTCTAGTCCTTCTATACCATGGAACAGTACCCTCTTGGTGCTTTTATCTATAAAAACATGTACCTTATTTTGCAATGGTGATGTGGATGCAGTAGTCCCAATGGCTAGTACAAGATATTCTATTAATACATTAAATCTTTCAATTGAGAAAAAATGGTATCCATGGATGAATGGAGAAATTGATGTGGGAGGATATATTGTGATTTACAAAGGCTTGATATTTGCAACTATTAGAGGAGCATGACATGAAGTACCTAGCTATCAAACATCTAGAGCCTTGACCATGACCAAATCCTTTTTAGCTGATAAGCCTCTACCATCATAGAAATCTCATATTTAGACATTACTATTGTTAGTTAAAATATTTAATAAGTATTGGTACATTTTTACTATTAGAAAAAATTAACAATGGTTTTCTACTAATTTCTAAATTAAATTTAAAAAATATGAGATTTTAAATTTTATATTTATTTGATTTGTTATGTCCAAAAAATAGAAAGAAAAATGAAAAAATATAAAATAAATTAGTCCATTCATGTATCAAGTTTTATTAGATTATATGAAAATGATGAAAGTTAAATGTTTCTTCTATATAATATTTTTTGTATTTATAAATTTGTAAGTTAGATAAGTAATAATTACATACATGTGAAATTATATAATTGTCAAGATAAATTAATTTTTCCATGATTAGCCTAGGATAATTAGGCAAATGTAAGCAATTAAAGAAAATTAAGATTTATTAATGATAGTTGTGAATAATCAATTAAATAATTATACTTATTATCTTGAAAAACTAAAGTGAAGAGGGATAATTCTAATTATCTCTTTGAATTTTAAATTAATTTTCTATAATGTGGACCTGACTCATATTGTATTTCTATAATATTTAATTATTCTTTCTTTATGGGATATTTTCTGCATTGATAAATATTACATTTAATACACTAAACTAATTTTTTTTATATCACTTTTTCCATGAGTATTTCTAGGAGTCTAGATAGAATGTATGATATTAAAAATAGGACATGTTAAATGTATCTCAACAAATACCTATAAATACAAATATATAGCTCAAATCATATGAAAATGTGTTTAATTATCTCACAATGTATATTCAAATAGGCGAGAATTCTAGCCTTGCGCCATGTGAACTCTTGTGGGGTGATCTTGTGTCGCCCGACCCCTTTTTTGTGAATATGTAATGTTTATATATTGTTTTAATAGAAATGGGACAATTCATAAAAAAAAGGTGAGAATAGCTAAACATGAATTTTAAGATTTAAAAGATATATAGATTAAGTTGAAAATGAATAGGAGTCAACCTTATATCAAAATGAATTAATTAGGCTGGTAGATTAATATGATCTAGGAGAGAAATAAATATCTAAGTATATGTGGTGTCATAAGTGAAGGGTATATTATTAAATGTGTAGTGATGGCTATGGTGTAAGTAAATGTGGATTTTGATAGTTAAAATTTAGGGGACCAATTTCTAAGGTTAAATACTCTCTATAGGTTATGGTCCTATTAGTTGGTCTAGGAAGAAGTAAAATGATATTATTTTATCATATATAAAGGTTAATTACATAGGAGTTGTCAATGCAACTGCTAAGGCTATTTAAATTTAGGGATTGTTCTCTTAGTTTGGCATTCCTTTCAAGTAGTCCAAAGTAATCTCTTATGACAAATAAAGCACCACCTACATATGTAGGAATTCAATCTAGTACCAATAGAGAAATTGACACAGGCAAGGGATGGTGGATCTAATTAATGACAGTCCAAACCTTGGAGCTTCAGAAAAACACAACGAAATAACACAACACAACAAATGTTTCAAACATATTTTCAATAACTTGCCCGGCTGTAAGGCCTTTTGAGTTAGGGCCAATTACAATTAGAAATAATTCTGCAAGATCATCAAGATCCAATACAACTCTAGCTAGTTCAGCTCTAAAGTATCAAAAAATGATGGAAACCCCAAGGCAAATCTAAACTTGAGCTCGCAAGCCTCCAAGCAATCTCCTTATCTCCAAGTGTGCAAACCACTAGCTCTGCTATCACAAACTATCAAAAAAAAATTTGATCTGCAAGATCTCACAGGATCTTTTCCACAACTTCTCTTATCTGCTACCCTCAAATATATTTTTCATGATCTCTCTAAGTCATGCCAAGTGCCCCCTAAACAACTACCCCAAACACCATTAAATACTAGTTATCAACCACAAGTCAGCTAGATGAAACCATTAACTCCTCCTAAGAAATATTAAATGTAATACAAGTCAACTCAAAAATAGCCTTACAATAATTAAATTCAACATGTCAGCCTGTAACAATAGCTACCAACAATAAATGCACCAAGTCAGCCAAAAAAATCACACAGAACTCCCGTTGGTAAATCGGAACAACCAAGCACCAGTGAGATAACCGAGCATGCCAAGCATCACCGAGCACTAGTGTCGACCAAGCACCATAGAAATCATCGAGTAACACTTTCACCAAGCACCAGAGGTTACCGAGTTCCTTCAGTGACTGAGCTTCCTTCAATGACTGAGGTCATCGGTCAAGGCTGCAACCAAGTAACACTGGCCAAGTAACACACCACCATGCAGATTCATCGAGGACCAAGAATGCCCCTACATCAGACACCCTAGGTTGGAAAAGACGTTCATATGTGAGAAGAACATCTTCTAGGATTCAGCACATAAACTCTGAATTGGTTCTTCACATACAAGTCCTCCACCTTTTTACTTTGCATACTCTTCCACTTTAGTTTCCTCTGTCTCTTCCAATCCTTCCTTGATAACACACAGGTTTGTTCTCCAAACTGATCATTCATTCTCCTAGGATCTACCAACTCAACTCGGCTACCAATAGTCAGACTCCTCCTACCGAGTGTTGCATCCAGCAAAGGCATTAGGGAAAACTTCATGTCATCCTTCTCAATAGTAAACACATTCTTCACACAATCATACATAGCTCTACAATCATATTGTGAAGGTCTATCGAGAAATATATGACAACTATTCATCTTTACAATATCACATAAGACAAGATCCTTATACTAGGCAATCTGAACATCAATAAAGCATTGTTCTCTTACTTCTAGAGAATGATCATCTTGCAACCAGCCAATCCTATAAGGATGTGGATGTCTCATTCTATTCAAACCAAGTTTTTGAACCATGTCCTCAGCAACAAGGTTATCAGTACTACCACTATCAACAATAACATCACAAATTTTACCTTTCTACTTGCACCAAGTCCTAAACAAGTTACTCCTCAACAACATTCCTCCTTCATACCGAGAAATTTTTTCCAAAGCAACAAGTTCTCAAATTCAGGTTCATTCTCAACATTTTCATTCACCACAACGGTTCATCAGTCACCAAGCTTCTTCTATGTGCACTCAAAAGAATAGTGTCCTTCTTCACCATAGTTATAACAAGTACCCTTAAAGATAACTCTACATGTATTCTTCTTTGGTTCTACAAGTTTATGTTCATGTTTTGCGGTCATCAATTTATCCTTCACCGAGTGATCAATCTTTTCCTTCCCTCTAGGATTACTATGTTGTTTCCTTTTCAACTTATCTTCTGCCTTCAAAGCATACTGATAAGCATCTTCAATAGAATCAATCTTCAACATAAAAAGCCCATATTGAATATTGAATCTCAAACCATTCACATACTGAACTACCTTTTCCTTACCAAGTTCTCTATGTCCAGACCGAATAGTAAGTTTGTAGAACTCCTCAGTATAATCTTCAATAGACAAATCCTTCTATTTCAGATTCTGCAACTTCTTAAAAAAGTCAAGCTTATAGTTAATAGGTATGAACTTAGCTTTCAACTTATTCACCATCAACCTCCACTGATTGATCTTCATTTCACCTTCATCTTGTCTATCTCTTTGTAATTCTTTCCACCAAAGAGCAGCATGTCCTTTCAACTTTGTCTATGCTAGTCTCACCCAAAGAGAATCTTCAATTTATTCCAGCTCAAAGAAATCTTCAAGTTCAAAAATCTAGTTAATCAAATTCTCAAGCTTCAAAGTACCATAGAGAGTAGAAACTTCCATTCGGTAACTATTACTTAACCAAGCTCTAGCTCTAGGCAACCGAGAAGTTCTATCTTCACCAGATCTATCCCTCCAGTCATCACCACTAGATCCAGCAGGTTCACAGTCTTCAACAGCTTCCCCATAACCATCTTCAATACCAACATTCTGAGCTACACCAGCAACAACTCTCGTGATCTTAGTGACCATGTCAATCTTCATCAACTCCATGTCAGATCCAAAATCTAATTTCACCTTCTCTTTAATCCTAGATTCCATAGTATCACATAAATATGCAATCACTCTAGGGTCCAATCTTCTTAGAGGCATCCTTAGAGATAAGAGAAACCCTCTTAAACAAACCCTACATCGACCATCTTGTGACAAATTCCAAGTTGTAAGCAAGTCAGATCAACCTGCCACCTTGCACAAAAAACTAGGGCAAGATTCCACAAGTTCAGTGCCATGGATCTGCAACTCAAATCATACGATTTCTTCTCCGGCAAGATCAACTTCGCAAGATCAGCCTTGCAAGGTCAACCTTCACTCCACAAGATAAACTCAACTCTAATACCCCCTGACATAGGCAAGGGATGGCAGATCCAATTAAGGACAGTCCAAACCTTGTAACTTTAGAACAACACAACGGAATAACATAACACAAATTGTTTCAAGCATATTTTCAATAACATGCCCAGTTGTAAGGCCTTTTGGGTTAGGACCAATTATAATAAAAAACAATTCTACAAGATCATCAAGATCCAATACAACTCCAGCTAGTTCATCTCTAAACTATCAGCAATTGATGGAAACCCCAAGGCAGATCTAAACTTGAGATTGGAAGCCTCGAAGCAATTTCCTTGTCTCCAAGTGTGCAAACCACTAGCTCTGCTATCACAAACTATCAGAAAAAAATCTGATCTGCAAGATCTCACAGGATCTTTTCCACAACTTCACTTATCTTCTACCCTTAGATCTTCTTTTCATGATCTCTCTAAGTCATGCCAAGTCCCCCCTAAACAACTACCCCAAACACCCTTAAATACTAGTCATCAACCACAAGTCAACTGGATGAAACCATTAACTCCTCCTAACAAATATTAAATGTAATACAAGTCGGCTCACAAATAGCCTTACAATAATTAAATTCAACATGTCAGCCTATAACAATAGGTACAAATAATAAATGCACCAAGTCAGCCAAACAAATCACGTAGAACTCTAGTCGATAAACCAAAACAACCGAACACTAGTGAGATAATCGAGCATGCCAAGCATCGCCATGGACCATTGTTGACCGAGCACCACTAGCATTACTGAGTAACACTTTCACTGAGCACCAAAGGTTACCGAGTTCCCTTAGTGACTGAGCTCCTTCAATGATCGATGTTGTCGGTCAAGGTTGCAATCGAGTAACATCGGCCAAGTAAAACACCACCATGCAGATTCATCGAGGACCAAGAATGCCCCTACATCAGACACTCTAGGTTTGAAAAGATGTTCATATGTGAGAAGAACATCTTCCAGGATTCAACACAAACCCTAATTTAGTTCTTCACATACAAGTCCTCCACCTTTTCACTTTGCATTTTCTTCCACTTCAATTTCCTCTGTCTCTTCAAGTCCTTCCTTGATAACACATAGGACTGTTCTCCAAACTAATCATTCATTCTCTTAGGATCTACCAACTCAACTTGGCTACCAATACTCAGACTCCTCCCACCGAGTGTTGTATCTAGCAAAAGCATTAGGGAAAACTTCCTATCATCCTTCTCAACAGTAAACACATTCTTCACATAATCATACATAACTTTGCAATAATATTGCCAAGGTCTACCATGCAATATATGACAACTATTCATCTTCACAATATCACATAAGAAAAGATCCTTATACTGGCCAATCTGAACATCAATAAAGCATTGTTCTCTTACTTTTAGAGCATGATCATCTTGCAACTAGCCAATCCTATAAGGATGTGGATGTCTCATTCTATTCAAACCAAGTTTCTGAACCATGTCCTCAGCAATGAGGTTATCAGTAGTACCACTATCAATAATAACATCACAAAGTTTACCTCTCTACTTGCACCGAGTCCTAAACAAGTTACTCCTCTAACAAGGTTCCTCCTTTGTACCGAGCAATGTTCACAGAAGCAGCATGTTCTCAGATTTAGGTTCATTCTCAACATTTTCATTCACCACAGTAGTTCATCGGTCACCAAGCTTCTTCTGTGTGCACTCAAAAGAATGGTGTCCTTCTTCACCACAGTTATAGCAAGTACCCTTAAAGATAACTCTACCTATCTTCTTCTTCGGTTCTACAGGTTTCTATTCATCTTCTACAGTCATCAGTTGATCCTTCACTGAGTGATCAATCTTTCCCTTCCCTCTGAGATTACTATGTTGTTTCCTTTTCAACTTATCTTCTACCTTCAGAGCATACTGATAATCATCTTCAATAGAATCAATCTTCAACATACCAAGCTCATCCTGAATATTGAATCTCAAACCATTCACATACTAAGCTACCTTTTCCTTAGCAAGTTCTTTGTGTCCAAACTAAATAGTAACTTTGTAGAACTCCTCGGTATAATCTTCAACAGACAAATCTTTTTGTTTCAGATTCTGTAACTTCTTAAACAAGTCAAGCTTATAGTCAAGAGGTATGAAATTAGCTTTCAACTTAGTCACCATCAACCTCCACCGATTGATCTTCATTTCACCTTCATTTTCTCCATCTCTTTGTAATTCTTTCCACCAAAGAGTAGCATGTCCTTTCAACTTTGTCTATGCTAGTCTCACCCAAAGAGGATCTTCAATTTCTTCCAACTCAAAGAAATCTTCAAGTTCACCAATCCAATCAATCAAATTATTTAGGTGTGACCCAGTTAAGGGATTTACCTCACATTTATTAGGATCTTCACCTTGTTAGGAGTGGCCTTGTTAGAGGACTTTAAACACTCTTTTATAATGTCACCTTTCTCAAGGATTTATAATAAGATTGTTAAATCCACTTTGTTAAGAGTTTTCTCTTTTACAAATGATAATAATAAAGAGTAATAAAAATGACCTGTAGATGTGCAACTATGTTTGCTCAATCAGATCCTTATGTGCTCTTTAATGTTCACTTCAATGCTTCATCTTCCACTAGCATCAACACTTCATCAAATCACTGTTTTCCTGCTCGGAATCTCTTTGTTCATTCTTCTCTACAATAGTTGGTAACCCTTCAGCTATTAGTTTTCTATCCAATTATCCATACAAGATAATCCTTTATATAGACAATTTTTTCCTCTTAATCTCATCTATTAAGTTTTCCTTTAATCAATCTTGACCGTTCAATTCATTATTCATCAGATCTAGATCTTAGTAACACGTTTCCTTTTCACCTAGGAACTTGAACTTTTCTTGTAATTTGTTCCATCTCTTTTTTCTGCTTAGATCACACCATAGATCATCATCTTGAATTTTCAAAAGTGTAGATCTCTTGTAACTAACTTTCCTCATCATCATCATTATCCAACTCATTATAGATAATCATTAAATATCGATTCCATCTATATTTAATACCTTTTTTCTTTCTTGGTGTTCTTCACTTAGAATTTCAGTTACATCACTCGGTGCCTAAACCTTTCCTCTTTACTGAGTGACCAAATTTTTCTCTTTACCTTACTGATTGAATTTTCCATCATGGTAGCCATAACAACTTATCTTATTGAGTTATCAAAACTTCATCAAAATACTTTACCAAATTAACATAATCATATGTTAGGTAGAAAATAGTCATGCCAACATAATCAAATCATTGTCCAATCTGTACCAGTTTCCCATTTATGTTCTACAACTTCTTATCTTCTCATTTCTTCTTCTCCTTAACTCATTCATCTTATATCATTACCAAATGATATGGCAACATAATATAAACCAAAAATCTATTGCTTGACATCAATGACAAGACTATAACTGATCTAATCATTCTACTCACATCATGTATACCTTTGATCTTGGTCGCTCTTCATCATCATCTCCATTAGATAAACAATCATCAACATTATTATTAGTTATGATAACATCATCTTCTTTTGTCTCTTTTGGGGAGAGTTCTTTCCCTTGAGCTTTCTCATTTTCTTCATCTTATGGAATTCACACATGTCCTCACACTTCCCTCATGTTAGATAATATGCGTTAATTAGTGAGGAGTCCATTATTTAGTCCTACGTTTATCCCTATTCTTCATTGCCTTTATATGCAAGAAATGAATTTTTAATTTTACACACCCTTATTTTTAATGATAGATATGATTTTATTCCCACTATTCAGTTATGAGAGAATTCATTAAATTTGCATTCTAACAATAGTTACTCCAACAAAGGTAGGTTTGATGATTGATGTATTAAGAGTCGGGTAAGATTTGTTTGTAATCTATATATGTATGCTAGGTTAACGGAAGTCATCCATAAGAATACAAAATTGGTTATGCCTTTGGTTATGTGTGTAAGATTGTTTAAATCTATTTGATCTATGTCTTCAAGGTCTAGTTATAGTTTCTTGGACACAACAAGGTTATGAATGAGATCTAATATTTCATCTACTTGACATGAATCTTGTCATATTGCTCTCAAGTTAGAAGCTATTCATTTTACCTTTTGTGAAAGTCCACTTTCCCTCCTCAATGAACACTTGTTATTATAATTACAATCTAATGATGTAATGATAAATATTCTCTAAAATAAAGAAAAAATTTATAATTATAAAGTTGAATGACTTTTATAATGTCATTATATAAAAATATTATTCATAATTTAATATTCTTAAGTAGACATGCACTCTTTGATTGTCTGACTGATAAGGGATATAGTTAATATTTTTTTCTCTTAGACAATTCTTTGAAGAATAATTGGGGCTATGCAATGACAAAGGTGAGAAAATTTACTTTTTACCATATGATTTTGTCCCTTGAAAATGAAGGCCTGTACTTTGATGGGATCTGGCTACTAAGCGTTGTGATATTTGAGGGGTTATGGCTTAGATTTCAGCAATCACAAGATTGATAAAATCAAATATTCCCTAAAAAATGAATGTAGGTAAACCAAATAGTGATCAATGGCTTGTTGGATTATTTTTGTGTTTGTCTGCCATTGAATATAGTCTACAACTGCATTAGTTTTCTCTATATAATGTATCCCGTGGGATATTTACTCTAAATTAATCTTTATTTATAACTCTTCCGAGTAATCTCTATGTGTGGAACCAAGGTCTTCTTTTTATTTTCTATATGCCAACTCTCATTTCATTCTTCTCTTCACAATTGATAGTTCTTGTTAACTTTCACTTTGATCTATTATTTTGCAGTCTCAAACATGTTTTTGGAATCACGTATTGCAATTAGTTTTTATACTCCAATACTACCTTTGATTAAGATATTGCCAATGATGTCAACACTAGTATTTTGGATTGAGATTTCTTTTGATTAGATCAATCAAGAGGAGGATTGAACTGAAACATCATGTGAAAAGGTAAAAGAAAAGTGAGGAACTAACAAGTAGTGAGACCACCAAAACCAGTAAAGAGAATTACGTTTACTAAAGAAAATAATTTTGAATGGAATAATAACTGGTGGGAAAAAAAACCTAACCCCAGAAGTATCACATAATAGAATCAAGAGTAGAGGGGTTTACGTGGCAACCCCAAACCATAAAACTAAAAAAAAAGCCCATAAATAACTGGGGGCATCCAAACAAACTTGTGGAAAACTTAGACAAAGGGTTTTAAACTTGACATCCCTAAACCTTTTTCTAGTAGAAATACCTACATACATAGCATCATGAACCATTGACAAATAGGTTCATTATCAACATAACTACTAAAAAAAATAGATCTTTTGAAAGGCATTTTCGAACCTAAAGTCTAGGAGGTTCTGAGAGGCACCCTCAAATCCTTTACAAATAATACCACTACAAATAATTAAGTTTGTAGAAAGAGACAAGGTTGACAATAAGTCCAACCACAACCGAGAAGATTCAACTTCAAATATAGATAAACCTAAACTTCCACCTTAAAAGGAGATGGGGGAAGAAGGGATACCAAAAAAAGATCAATTGCAACAAAGGAAACAACATTTCCCAAATAGTGTCATAAAAAAGAATGCTGAGCACATTAGAGCCATGACAAAAACAATAAAGACCAAGGTAGATCTACAAAAAAATAGTTGTCAATACTCAAAGAAACCCCAACAAAGATGCATGATCTTAACGCATACCACAGCAAAGTTAGGAGAAAAAAATATTGTTCCTTCCACACACAGGGGCAAGAGACCAAGAACAAACTTTACACCACTAGGGTAAAAAAAAGGGTCCCCTTAGAAATAACTATAGGAAGAGAGAACCACTAAAGCCCAAGCCACCCAAGCAAAGGGAACCACTAACCAAAATTTGAGAAAATTGTGCCTCTATCCACACCCCAAAAATGTAAAACCATAGATGCAATAATGACCACTCTATTAGGTACCCAACCAACACCAACACCAAAGAAAGTGAGAATAAGGGAGAGTCCTTACCACATGAAGTCACACACTACACCAAACCCCCCAAGACAACAGAGCCAAAAACTAAATGGAATTAAGGTGAAATATTTTCCAAAGAACTATAATCATGAAACCCTCTATATTCTAAAAAAGGTTGTTGGTAGAATAAACCTTATAGACCACTGCAATAGCATACCCAATCCCAAGAATCTCCACCTTAAAAGGAGATGGAGGAAGAAGGGCTACCAAAATTAGAGAAATCACAACAAAGGAAACAATATTACCCAAATAGATCGATAAAAAATAAAATAGAGCACATTAGAGCCATGAAAAAGTAAACAAAGACCAAGGTAGATCTACAAAAAAATATGAGTCAATGCTCAAAGAAACCTCAACATAGGAACATGATCTTAACCTATACCACACCAAAGTTAGGAGCAAAACATATTGTCCCTTCCACACACAGGAGCAAGAGATAAAGAAAAACCTTCATACCACTAGGGTAACAACAAGGCTAAGTCCTTCCCACATGAAGTCACATACTACACCGAAACCCCCAAGCCAACATAGTCAACAACTAAATGGAATGGAGGGAAAAGAGTTTCCAAATAAAAATAATCATGGAACCCTCTATGTTCTAAAAAATATGTATAGTAGAAGGGATAGAAACTAGAGGGACAAGAGGATTGTAGAGGGAAAATATGCTCAGCAACCTAAATAGGAAAAAAAGGTCAGAGCTCAAAGAATTTACCAAGAGAAGAACCAAAGACTAGTAGGGAGAATGTTTCCTCTAGATCCATGGCCTCAATGACCAAAGATGACATAGAAACCTGAGGAAACCCCACTATTACTATACCCACTGCTCCCACTTCCCATCGCTAAAGATCTTGAATTAATGTATTAGATTGAGTTTTGTTATAAGCATGAATTCATACCAATTTATCTTTCGAAATTTTATTTTAGTATTAGTAATACACAATATATTTTTGATATGATGGGTAAAAACAATAGCTCAGATTTTTTTGTTTTTCTTTTGAATTGGGTTGAGAGGTTTCCACAATATAAGAATGATGAATTTTATGTACTATAGGGGAAATCTATGTTGGTAAGTCTCACAACACTCTCATATCTGAATATAGAAAAATAAATAATAATTTCTTTTTTAATCTTTTTTGTGTGGGCTTCTATATCCTTGAATTGGTAGGCATGATTATTAAGAATAATAATTCTCATACATCAATTATAAATCTCCATAGGAGATCATAATTATTTCTCTAAAAGATTGAGAGGATGAACCAAATAGAGTAAAATAGGAGTGAAAGAAAATCAACCAAACAAAGGAAAAATTATATAAAATACTTGGGAACAAGTGGAATAGCATTCCATCAAAACTGCATAACCTAAGATAGTTGAGACATCATAGATCCACAAATCTATTATTCCATGTGTCAATTTTTTGCATTGTCTCTTTGAAATTTGTTAGGAGTAACATGTGCTAGAAGAAAATAAATTAAATAACTAAAAATAGAAACAATGATTACACATGATACAAAAAAAAATGTAATAGAAAGCAATCAAGATCTTAGCAAAATCAATACTAATCATAATCAATTTAGATACTGAAAGTATAATATATAGAAAAAAATGCCAAATAGATCCATAAACTAGTCTATCAGATATTTTCTTTGTATTAAGCTTTTTATCCCTAAAAATGTCATAATATATTTTGAGTTAGGTGAGGCTCAATGCTTAAAACCCCACATACAAGCTTGTTTAGGATACCACCTTGTATGTTGGAGAAGTTCATAGAATATGAGTCTAGAGAGTCTTTGAACATAGGTTTGGTTCTAGTTCTCCAAATTTATTCCATGGTCATCTCCTGCACATCTCAAACCGAACATCTATAGCTCAAGAAATTATATGCATGATAATATATGAAATACACATCAATCAAACATATATCAATTATCCAATATTTTTTTTTCATGTAGAATTTCTCAATTTAATTTACCATAACAATTTCATCACTTTCTTCATGAGATTATTTGCATGAATGAGAATTATTAAATCTTTCCACCATCTGATTCCAAATAAGATCATTAGTCTTTATAATTAAATCAACTACCATTTCATAAATTATCCACACGAGGAACATGGCATAATTATGGTATTCATGTGTAAAGAAAATAAATTTGATGCAACATAATACTTCATAAATTCATTATTGTAAATGCATAAACATTCTAAAAGATAGGTGTGTCAAAATTGGATATGGTCAATCCCCATCATATAAGTAGTATAAATCCAACATGTAGGTTCAAAATATTAAGTTTATATGGCTAGTACAAGAAAAGATTAAATAGCTTGGGGTTGGGCCTCACATCCTCCCCCCTAGGCATGAACTTCCTCATGGAGTTCATCTAAAAGGTGTGGGTAGTGATATTATATATGTGCAACATCCTCCCATGAGGTTGTGACCTCATCATAACAATCCTACTAGATTCTAACTTGGTCTAACTCCTTGCCTCAAAGACCTGAAGCCTAACATGCTAAAATATGAATAGGCTCCAACGCTAGATTCTCATCTGACTCCACCTATGGCCTTTGTGATTGTGGCATGATGTTCTACCTGACAGTTATCAACTATTGCAAAATACCTATAAGATCTACCCATGTCTCCCATTGTGGGCTCTGATGTAGCTATTCTCTCACTACCAACTTTCTGCCCCATCGGACAATCCCTAGCTATATGTCTCATGGCACCACATGTTTAGCAAGGTCCTTATGCCTAATTTTGTACTCCCTGAGTTCTAGTAAAATGTGATCCATCTGTCCTGCTCGACCCACTGAAATCACTTTGGGTGGACTATTGAGTCCAAGCCAACAATGTATCTGTGCCCTCTAGTGACCTTTGTCTTTGATTCTATTGAGAATGTTTCTAAGGGAGTGGGGCTTTGTGGAACCTTGATGACTGACTATGTTTCCCCTTCCACTAGGGTATCTGATATCCAAAAGTTTGAGGTGTGGAATTATTTTCTAATACATATCTTGTGATTCATGTGATTTATTATCAATCTCCTAAGCTATTATGACCCTCTCAATAGTAAAATGTAGATCTCCTAGAGGTACCATGTGTATCCTATCTGATATAGCATGATTCAAATCTTTAATGAAATGGTTGACTAGTAGTTTCTTTTCCTTCATGTAATCTACATATGGAAGGATCTCGAGAAACTTACTCTCATACTCGACCACTGTGAGTCTCTTATGTTGAAGGTCATGTAACTCGTCTATATGATACTATCTGAAATGTTGAGACATATATATGGCTCTAAATCTCTCTAAGAATATCTCCCAAGTAAGGGTGTCTATTACCAAATGACCCTTATACTCCTCTTGCCTCCACCATTTAGAAGAAGTCCCTCACAACATGTGTACAAAAAATCATTCTTTTAGGTTTATCCCATATGGGCATAACCCAAAGCAACGCTCCAAGATCAAGAGCCAAGCTTCAACCTCAATTCCATCTGTAGATCCTATAATAGGTGGTGGATGAAGGTGTAGAAGATCCCTAATATGATCCCCTATATCATGAGGTGCTCTTTACACTATATTAGGTGGTAGCTATGGCATATGAACTAACTCAACCTCATTGTCTTTCTGGCCTTCTATATGTCTAGGAGGAGGGCTCTTACTTCACTTTTGGGCTACTGCTTATTGGCCCCCCTGGTGGTAGCCTATGTATAATAATCCTAGCGAGATTCTAAAGTTCATTCAATGTCTATGTTTCTCACTGACACCCTCTATCTCTTGTTCTACATTTCCTCATGTTGCACGGTCACGCCTAGGAATCTGCCCACACTTGCAAGATGGTTGAGTAAAGGGAGACATTCTATAAGCACTAGTAGATTTTTTTAGATAATGAGTTAATACATAATGGGTTTAGGTTCTCAATGTTGAAAGCATGCTCTAATAACAAAATGTCATGCCCAAAATTTACAAGGCAAAACACACCAAAAAATTCACCAACAATTCATTTTTTTTCTAAGATAATAATATGTTTACACTACATTCTCTACTTTGCAATATAAAAGGCCACATTATTAATTTTTTATTTTATGTATTTATCTAGTTAGTTTTATCTATTATTTACTTATAGAACAACACATAACTATCATTCGTCTCATTATTGGAGTCTTCAGAAAATGGAAACTGTAACTACTACCTTGAAAACCACCTTTTAAGGAATAAGGGTATGAGCGCTCAATAATAAATTGGACACTAACAATTAAATCTTAAAAGAAAAGTAAATCATGCCACATGTCCTCATTCTATTGCACATTCTTAAAGGAGAATATGTTTTCCACAATTTGGCCTGAAATGCATCATGGATTGTAGATCTCATGTTTCATCTTGAGGTAGTCATTAGTGGGTAACGAATGTTGTGGGCCCCACTCAAGACACACATCCTCTTTCCAAAGATCATTTCCAAAAGGAGGAAGTTCTTTCTCAAATAGGCCTGAAATACATCTTGGTCATGGATCTTATGCTCATCTTATGGCTGATGATAGTTGATGACAGATGTTGAGGGTCCCACTCAAGACACGTGTCTTCTTTTCAGAGAAATTTTCCAAAAGGAGGAGGTTATTCCTCCAATCGGCCTGAAATGCTATGTGGGCCATTGATCTAAAGTTCATCCAATGACTGTTAACACTTGATGATGGGTGTTGTGGACCCCACTTACTTTTTTCATAATAAAGTCATTACATTCATCGAAAAAGGATGAAGAAAGAAGACACCACCGATGAAGTAAAAGAGTTCAAGTTTCATACTTCCTAACGACAAAGTTCGACACTTCAAAAAAGGGTGCTAGGAGGTACATGTGTTTTAGGATATTGAAGAGGAACAATGGTCTTTTTTGAAACTCTAACGGATAGACTAAATTAGTTTAAGTCATTTTATCATCGAAAAATGGAATCACTTCCATTTAGGATTGGTTTAGCACTCTGAGTAAGTGGTCTGGGGTCATGTCAAATGCCTTGAATGGGTCTTTGACTTGGATATGGCTTTTTCCCCCTATTCTGCTTCTCTTTCCACCTTTTTCCAACCTATTTATGGCACCTGATCCTGAGAATTTGAGGTTATTGAGATTAGGGTCAAGGTCAACCTTTTGGGTCAAGGTTGACCTCAACCTTGACCTAGGTCAATGTCAACCTTGACCCTAAACCTGGGTCTAGATTTTAAGTTCTGGAAGTTTCTGAATGTCGAGTTTTGGAAAGTTTTATTTTCCACTTCTAGATCGGATGTTTTGGATTTTGGAACGGTAAACTCTTAAATTATATTTAATTTATGTCTATTTCTAGGGGTTAAGGTTTAAATGGGAATTTAATTCTCCTAAGTAGGCCTCTCTAAAAGTTTGTGCCCTAGGCTTGTATAAAAGGAAGCCTTCTCCTCTAATTTGATCATCCATTATTCACATAAGAACTCAAGCAATCAAGAAAGAAAGAAAGAAGGAGAAAGAAATAATTCAAGCATTCCTTCATCTTCAAGAATTCAAGTATTAAAGATCCAATTCATCAAGGAGATCCATTGGTAGCCATTGAAGGATTCAATCTCTATGGAGCCCCTTTGTTGAAGATTCTACATCCATTTCCATTGAAGCTTATTCTATTTCAAGATCCATTCAAGATTGGTGTTAAAGATCTAATGAAATTGATTTGAGACATCCTACATACAATTCTACATTCATTTCAAGCATCCATACTTGTGGATTCAAGGATTCGAATCCTCCACAAGGGTTTCAACATAAGCAAGGTGAATTATTCCATTTAATTTGTTTATTGTTGCAATTTCAATTATATTTCAAGGTTAATTCTAAAACTAGGGTTTGACCAAAGAAAACCCCTCATCGAATGAACAAAACCCTTTTTCTTGTAGGTACATGTGTGAGACATCGAATCACAGATCAAATCTAAGTACCCTTTTTGGCAAACTTTCAAGATCCACGAATAGATTTTCCGTTAGAACAGTAGAGGTCAAGGTCGACATAAAAGTTACCCCAGGGTAAGATCTTACTCCTATTTTGGGTCAAGGTCAACCTTTCTCAAAACAACAGAAGGTTTTTGGTTTTTCTTTGTCTCTGTGTTTTTAGGCCAAATCTAGTTGCAGAATTTCTCAAAAATGAGTACATACACCAAAAAACAACATTTTCTAGATCTGTCATATTTTGAGGTTAGTATTTGTCTTTAAATTCAGTTAAGATTTCAATACTTCCTTTCCATAATGAAATATAAGGTTTTCTCCTTTCTTCATATTCTTCATCGATTGATTCATTTGTGCATTGACCATTCTCTTTTGGTTGATCATTTGGATCTTTCCTTTGGGAATTTTGGGTATTGAGGAGGATCTTATCTTCCACAATCCTATATCACTCTAACACACATCATCTTCACATTGTAATACCCCAAAAATGGGCTATAAGTTCATTAACCTCCTACATCTACAAATCGAATGAAATCGACATCAAAGTCCTAATCTAAGGCACATCTGCACATCATCGATCCTAATTGATTATCTTAAATTCTGCATCGAGGAATATTCCTAGCAATATTCTTAATTATCTTAATTATCTTTAATTTAATGATTATTTGGCGATAAATCACATTTATCCTAAGTTTGATTAATTGAATATTTTCATATTTAATTAATTAGATTTAATATCTTGCCACTTAATTGTGTAATTAAATTTAATTCTATCTATTATTAATTGTATTATTTAATTTTGACAATAAATCTAATATCCTATGAATAATTGATTAAATTCTTATTTAATTGATTAATGCAAGTTGTCATTATTTAATAATATAGTTTTTAATAAAAGTTTGATTAAATAATTGATTAACCCATAAATCAATTATTTATTTTAAAAAATCAGTTAAGTTGAGCATAAATCACTTTAATTATTAAATTAAGTCATAAATAAATCATGAACAATCATAAAAGAAAACAACTATCAATTATCAATTAAAGCTAAACTCTATTTTGAGTTAAAACTTAGCTTTTGCATGTTTTTGTGAATTAAATTATCTTTATTATCAGATAACTCAAAAATCAAGCTGAGTTAATTTGAGTAATTTATGGCTTTCTTCCATGCACCTCCAAAGCCCTGGATTTCTATAAAACCAAGGCTCAGCTCTTCATAATATATCTCGCAAATTGCAAACTTACTCTATAGGAATCATAGCATATCAGATTTGGAGAATTTGCACAATTGGAGCTTGAAAGATAAATTTGAGGATTCAAAGCTTTGTGAGATCAATTTCAAATTCATAGCTTTCATATTATTGTTATAATTTTCATTCTCATATCATATCATTTCTAGATTAGCATTGCATATCAATTTTCATTTAGCATAGATTTCATATCAGTTTTCATTATTATTGCATAGAAAATACTAAAAAAAATAGATTAATTGCATTCAATTCATATCTAGATCAATTGCATTCAAATCCTTCATTTAGGTGTCATCTAGGTCACTGATCTCAATAACAATCTGAGAACATTAATCTCGCACCTACTAGAAGGCAGTAAATCACTTGGTTAAATTAGATTTCAATTTTGCACGATTTTGATTTTTGCTAACCTCTAATGTTTTACTGAAGTGTTGTGTCTACAGATCAGATACAATTTTCACAGACACATTTCTGGCACCCACCGTGGGGCCCGTAAACGGGTTTCCAATTCAATTATATCAAATTTTGTCTTTTTCTCCTCGGTTTCTATGCAAAAATGATTTTTATTTTTTGTCCATACAATCTTCGTATGATTTTTTGACAAAAGTTGTATGATTTTGAACTCACTGTCGTACGACAGTTGACCGAGTGTCATTTCATCAGGCACCCACTATCGTTTGGAGGCTGGATTGTCGTTTCATCAGACACCTAGTGTCATACGAGTTTCTGGACTGTCGTCTGGTAATAGACCCAGTGTCGTACGAGTTTCGACTTCAGGTTTCAACTGTCATCTGGTAATAGACCCAGTGTCGTACAAGTTTCAGTGCTAGATTTCAACTGTCATTTCATTTTTGCAGTCAGTTTGTCAGATTTGATTTTTTGGATTTTGACCGATAGCTAACCCTAACAATTGAAATTTACTATTTCTGATTGATTTCTGCTGGTTTTGATTGGAAAAAATGCAAGAATTGCTCAAAATCAGGTAAACATCTACTAAGCACGTTGCGAGAATCTCAGGTATTCCACTTGTGCTGATAATATTTCAATTTGGGGCTTAAAATAAATCTCTCATGTGTTTGGCTTGAGTGTTTTCTTTGCATGCTTTTCTTCAAATTTTCATAATTGATACTAGGTTGTGACCCCTTAAGCATTCATTAAGTAATCTTAGATACTTGTGATTGATTTTGATTGCTATCTTGGGTTATTGGACTTGCTAATATGTCGGCCCCTCATTCTGCCCCGTGGTTGCAATCTTAGCGCCATTAAGGGGAGGGGTCAATAGGATAGAAGTGTTAAGTGTTCCACTTGGCAACCCTTTTGTGCTTTTAGGAACTCACTTGTTTTCTAAGTTGGGGACTCATTTTCAGCTTGTGTGAGGTGTTAAGTGTTCTACTTTGTGGACTCATCTCATATTCACTTTAAGTGTTAAGTGTTCCTCTTTCTGCTTTTTTGGATACTTTTGGTAGATTTTCTTTTGGAAACATACATCTGTGCTCACATAGTAATTAGGCCCCATGAACACTATTCATGATTCTTGAGAGATTGGATTCCTAGCAAAATCCTTCTTGATGATAGAATCCTTGTAGGTAGGGAGGATACTTACTGTATTTCACATTCAACTTGGTTAGTGCATCTTCTCTTATTGATCGATACATTCTCTCCTAGGAGAGGTTGATAGATCACGTGGAGTAGACATCATGAGCTTTGGTGAATCAAAATTGGTTAGTGCATCTTCCCTTATTGATTGATACATTCTCTCTCTGGAGGGGTTGATAGATCATGTGGGGTTGATATCATAGACCTTGGTGAGACAAACTTTGTCTTAGCGTGTCAGATTAATCTGCTTGCTTTGTTTGGGTTAAAAGTGAAGAGGCATCAAAACCTTGGATCTAGAGCCAAGTCCCCTTGTGGTATACTATTGTGAGTCACCTTGAGAGAGGGTTAACTGTAGTGGACAATCCCTTCACAGGGCAAACTGCGTTGAGGGAACCTCAAGCGGTAATAGCCATTTTCACCGTGGTAGTGACAGCCGCTATATAAATGTCCTTGTGGAAAAAATCTCCATAGGTATGGTTCATTGTTGGGCTGTCAGATCTTTCTAGTAGCTCCTGAAGATTAAGTTCTCAGACTGTGTCAAAACCCTGGTGCACCGGGATTGGAGTTCACCCCTTTAGATCATAAAAGTTGTAGAGTCAAACCATTACTAAAAACCCTAGCGAGGCCAAATTTTCATTTTATAGAGTATATGTGCATTATTGCAAAACATTTTTGGAACATACATAATTAACGCTTCTGAGGATTAGAACGAATAAGTCACTTGATTGTTCATGTGCAAGGTTGCTTTTGCCCTTGTTCATTATTTTCAGACATGCTTGAAATCACTTGCCTGCTATTTTGCATGCTTGTTTATCTATCTGGTTATTGAAAATAGAAAAATCTGTTAAAATCCTCAAATCTGGACATTGAAATTTGCAAACAATTCAAATCTGAAAACTCAAAATTTGCAAAATCTGAAGTAAAATCCTTTTCTGGAGTCAAAAGTCATCTCAGGAGGTCAGAAAGTCATACGAGTTTCTATCAAGTGTCATTTCATTCCTACCCATCTGTCGTATGATTGAGTACCCAGTGTCATACGAGTTTCCATGTTAGCAAATTCTCAAAGTCAAAATCTTGCAATTGTCGTATGCGATTTCAAACTGTCATTTCATTGCTATCCAACTATCGTATGAGATTTTCAACTGTCATTTCATTGCTACCCAACTGTCGTGTGATAACCCACCCAGTGTCGTACGAGTTTTGATGCCAGAAAATTCCAAGAGTCAAAATCTTGCTTGCAATTGTCGTACGAGTTTTGCAACTGTCGTTTCATAGCATACCCACTGTTGTACGAGTTTGCAGAGTGTCGTTTGGGAAATTTTTGAAAGTTGTCAAAAAATTGTCAAAATTGCCAAATATTTAGCTTTTCAGCCTAATTTCAGAATCTGTTGAAGGAATCACTGTGTCAGGAACAAAGCAGTAGCTATTAAAGAATCCAATCATTTTCCTAAAGTGGCCTTTTGAATCTGATTCAACCTTCTGTTTAATCAATTTGAGTCCTTATCATCCTATGTCAAAACTTTGTCATAACTATCAATCTTCAATCAATCAATCATCAAAACTACTAAATGTTGTGATATCTTATCCGCTATCTTTTGGGAACCTACCCATACATCCAAGGCACAGTATCCTTCATCCACGTCTAATCAAATCTTCAAATCAATCAAACCTTGACAAGGTTGCGTCATCTGATCATCTTGATTCAATTCATTCTTCAGTTATCTGGATCTTATTCTTTTGTTTCACTTGAGGTGAATGGTGGAGACTAGAGCTTCCTCTCACAAGAAATCTATCACCACTCTCCACTCTCCACACTCCAACTCTTAAGCAACTCATCAATTCTGGTCTTTACAAGGATGATGGTCTTGGCAACTATTGATTGAAATCTGGTTACATACCTCCTCCATCAACTCACGAAGGTACTCAACATACCCCTCATCAATCTAATCCAGGGAGTCCACAAACTCCTACCATGTCTCAAGCAGGGACAAATTTTGGCTCTCAAGGAGCTCAATCTCAACATGGTGTAGATCAAGAACCCACACCTGAAGAAATTGCTCAATATCAAAACGATGATAACTTCAAATGAATGATGAAGCATTTCTTGAAAGAAGATAGAGAAGCATACTTTTTACAATTATCTCATCAAGGAGCTAAACTTCCTCCCAACTTTAATGTTGAAGACATCATTACACATGAGGAAGAGAATCCACTCACAGCTATGACGAAACAGATACATGTTTTACAAGTCAAATTTAATAGCCTTGAGAAAGAAAAGGAACTCAAAGAGTTCTCCATGGAAGCTCTATGCCCTTTTCCATTTGACAAAGACCTGTATATGCCACCATTTACAAAAAGAGTGGAGATGCCAAAGTATGATAAGTATGATGGACACTCTGATCCTCAAGATCATGTTAGAGAGTTCTGTACGCAATCCATGGAATTCATGCATGAACCAACCTATCTGATGCGACTCTTCCCTTGATCTCTAGGGAGAGCAGCCATCCATTGGTTCTCTAGACTACCTTCTACTATCAAAACTTTTGAGGAGTTGATCAAATTGTTTTATCATCAATACTCCTACAATATTCAGCACCCGGTCACCATGATCGATATCTATAATCTCAAGCAATATCCAGGGGAACCATTCCTAACATTTCTCAAGAGATGGAGGAAGAAGTTCTCTCTATATACCAGATCTATTCCAGAAATAGAAAAATTGGAAATCTTCATCAACAACCTTGTTCCAGAAATCAATTATCCTTTACAAATGCAAGATCATACATCTTTTGATAAGATGGTGGATAATTCTATCAAAATTGAAAAAGTGCTTGTAAAAAAAGGAGAAATCACACTTCAAAAAGACAAGTACGAATCAGGATCAAGTTCTAAAGACAAGAACAAAAATTGGAACAAGAACAAAGGCATCATCACAGATGGCATTGTTGACACTGTCCATGCCCCATCAAAGGCACCGGTCTACAATCTCACTCTTGGTACTCAAGCCATTAAAGCTTCAGAGAAAAAGTCTTCTCAACCATCTCAAAGGAAGCCAGAATTCAAAAAATGGGATAAACATAAAAAATTTACTCCTCTAGGAGAGTCTTTAGAATCAGCTATGAAAACTCTACTAGCTGATAACATCATCTCTTTACCACCAATCCGATCGAATGCTCAAGACCCCAAACTGATATGGTGGAAGGAAAATGAATTTTGTGATTTCCATTGGAGTAAAGGTCACAAAACTAGTAGTTGCTATCACTTGAAGCATACCATTCAAGATCTGATCGATAGTGGAGCCATCACAATTGAAAATCCCATGAGAAACAATGATCATACAGCATTCACAAAATCGTTTCTAAAACATGGTCAAGAAGTTTCAACTTCTCAGCCTAATATGGGGGCAAAAGTCAACTATGCCTACCCTGGAAATAATGTTGTCATCAATATGGTTGAACCATGTCTCTCTGAAAGTTGCAATGTCATCACAATTGTACAAAGAGACAGAGATCATTCCTCAGCTAATGCAGTTACTCAATCACAAGCTCCAATGCATCTGAAAGGACAAATCTCAAATTCATCAAATGTCCCTAAGGTGCCCTTCAATATTTCATCTACTTCTAAACAGAAGGCTGCTTCCAAATCTTCCAATCCAAAGGATACAAGGCCTATGTCTTATAGCATTGTTCAACAACTCCAGCACACTAATGCGAAAATCTCCATGTTTGAGTTGCTTCGAATATCTCCCGCTCATAGAGCCATTATTGATAAAGCTTTGCTCGGTTCCAATGCTCCTGATGACCTTGATTTAGATAGGTTCCAGACTATGGTTGGACATCTTACATCTCTGCAATATATCTCCTTTTCAGAGGAAGATGACAACTCCTTGAGTCACCCACATAATCAGCCTCTGCATATAGAAGTCTTGATCCAGAACAGTAGAGTCAAACGTGTGTTGATAGATGGGGGCACTGGCCTAAACATTTGTTCTTACAGCTTGATCACACAATTGGGATTTTCAGAATTGGCTATTGTTCCTAGAAAGAAAATAACTATCAAGGCCTATGATGAACAAGAAAGATCTTGTAAAGGAACCATTATCTTACCTATCAGAGTGGGTCTAGTTATCAAAGATACCATTTGTCAAGTGCTTGATCTACCTTTGGCCTACAACGTCCTTCTAGGGAGACCATGGATACATGAAATGCAAGCTATTCCTTCTATGTACCATCAATGTTTGAAGTTTCCTTATGAAGGAGTAGAGGTTACTATCTCCACAGATCTAAATACAACTTGTAACACCTTGAAGGAAAGTGCAGATAAGCTTGTACCTAATAACAGAGAATCTTCTATTGAACCAACTAAAGAAACATCCACATCTAAAATGGAAGATCTTGCAAAAGAGGTTAATATCAAAGAAAATAGTATGGGAGAATATACTATCGAGCCAGTCTTATCTTTGACATCTCTCCCTATCTCGCCTAAGTCTTATGGGCAATCTTTGAAACAATCCAAACCAGACTCATATAAAAATAATTTTGTGGCAGAACAAGTATCCAAGTAAGAATTTGAAGAGGATGAGGCTATGCTATCATGGATGTACAAAGATGAACCTGAATCTCAAGTTGTTCAAACTGGTGACTCTGCAATCTCCAAACTCCCTTCCAAGTCATATGGTCTAGGAGATAAATTAATAGCTAAGATGGGATATTTAGGTAACAGACCTTTAGGAGTCAGAGGAAAAGGTCTCGTGATCCCTCTCCCACATACTGGTAGAGAAAATAAAAACAAAGTTGGCTTAGGCTTTAAAAAGAAACCCTATCACCTCCAAGGTAATTGCTCTCATGTCATAGAGAAGATCACACCAGGGGAACCTATTCTTAAGAAAGAAGAAATAGAATCATCAGATAGTGATTCAGATAGTTCAAAACTCATCCCCTATGAAAAATTGTCTAAAGAGATCAAAGACCTTCTTGATGATAAAGATGATCCTATCAAAAGAATTAATGTAGTAGAAACACAAGAACCTACTATCAATCAAGAGATAGTTGCAACACAAGAACCAGCTAATCTTGAAAATAATCAAGAAGAGAGAAGTGGTAGTGATTCTGAGACAGATTCTCATGAGTATGAATACAAATTAGAATCAGAGGGTAACCCTTCTTGGGGTATTCACCCTGACTTTACTCATGTTCTAAGATTTCCTAGAGATCCTGAATCAGAAGATGAATCTAATGACTATGAATGGGGAGTCATCCCAAAACTAGATGAGCTTATCACAGAGAAACATGTTGATGTTATTCACCAATATGCACCTCAAACTAATGTAAGTCTAGAGCGAAATGATGAACCTATTGAGTCTGATCCACCTATGGCTGAATTGGACTCCCATGATGACATTGAGCCTATTCATGAATTGGATGTCTTAAGTTGTAGTATCACCTTTGAACTCAAGCATCAGGTTAGGACCAATGATGACAGATCCATATCCGTAAACACTATCTCCCAATCTTTCCCTACTTTGACTATCAAATATCCTAAACTTATTGATCAAACCTCCATGAATCCGAGCCATGGTATTTATACCTTCTTGAATGACTATGCCCTTTCTTGCTACCTCAATGCAGTTGAGCCTATGAGTACTTCCATCAGTGAACCGAGCATCAGCATGATCGAGTCGGACATGAAATATCTTACTCAGAAAAACAAGAATAAAAAGAAAAAAGAAAAAGAGTTATGAGGGTGAAAACCACTTTGTGGCAGTCTCAGAACCTACAAAAGTAAAAATAAAAGACGTATCCAAAGGTGAAAACCTCTTAGAGGCATCTAAGGATGAGATATTTGATGTCCTTTCGAGTCATTTATAGGACAGATCTCTAGTTCTAATTGAGCCCACTCAACCCATCAATTTGGGTACAATAGAGGAACCACAATTGGTACATGTAGCACAATCATTATCAGAAGAAGAGAAGCAAAAATTTACAACATTCCTAACAGAGAAGAAGATCAACTTTGCATGGAAATATTCAGATATGCCAAGATTGGATCCTAATCTTATAATGCATCATTTATCTATTGCTCCAAATGTCAAACCTGTCAAGCAAAAATTGAGAAAGATGCATCCTCACATTGCACTCTTGGTAAAAACTGAATTAGAGAAGCTCCTGAATGCCGGATTCATCTGAGTTATTGACTATGCAGAGTGGATCTCTAATATTGTACCTATTTCAAAACCAGATGGGTCAATTAGAGTGTGCACAGACTTTAGAGATGTGAATAGAGCATGCCCTAAGGATGACTTTCCACTACCTAACATTGATATGATAGTGGACATGACTGCGGGTTTCAAGATGTATTCCTTAATGGATGGTTTCTCTGGATATAACCAAATAAAAATTGATCTGGAGGACCAAGAGAAAACTACTTTCACATGTGCATGGGGCACCTTCTATTGGAATGTCATGCCATTTGGGCTTAAAAATGCTAGAGCTACATATCAAAGAGCAATGACATCTATTTCCCATGACATGATGCATCGAACTATGGAAGATTATGTTGATGATATATTGGCAAAATCTATGATTAGAACTGAACATCTAAAGGACTTGAGCATGATCCTAGATAGAATGGAAAATTTTAGTCTCTGACTAAATCCTAAGAAGTGTGCTTTTGGTGTCACTTCTGGAAATCTCCTGGGATACATAGTTTCAAAGAAGGGCATTGAAGTTGATCTGGCTAAAGTCAAGGCTATAATATAGATGCAACCTCCCACAAATATTAGTCAAATGAGGATGTTGCAAGGAAGAGTTCAATCTATCAGAAGATTCATATCAGAACTAGCGGACATATCACAGCCTTTTACAAAAACATTACATAAAGGTGTGACCTTTGCATGGAATGAAGAATGTGAGAACAACTTTAACCACATCAAGAAGTATCTATCAAATCCGCCTATCTTGATGCCTCCTATTGATGGGAAGCCATTGATCTTATATGTCTCCACAACAGCCACATCACTGGGGGCATTGCTAGCACAACATGATGAAGAGAAAAAGGAAAGAGTCATTTATTATATAAGTAGAACATTGGTGACATATGAAAAGAACTATTCTATGATTGGGAAAGCTTGTCTCGCTATGATCTTTCCATCACAGAAACTGAGACACTATATGTTAGCTCATACCGTGCATCTAGTAGCAAAAATTGATCCACTAAAATACCTACTAAGCAAGGCTTCCCTCACAGGTAGATTGGCTAAATGGTTCATGCTTCTAAGCAAATTTAACATTGAATATGTTGAAAGAAAAGCTATAAAAGTTCAAGTTATTGCTGATCAACTAGCGGATGCACCCATATTTGATGACACACCAGTGCAAATAGAATTTCCATACTCCTCTATTATGCACCTATCTTCTAGAGAATGGCAATTGTTCTTTGATGGCTCCTATACATAGAATGGATCTGGAGCAGGCATATTGTTCATAACTCCTCAAGGATACTCCATCCCAAAAGCATTTAGACTGAAGTTCCCTTGCACGAACAATATTGCAGAATATGAAGCCCTTTTGAATGGTATGAAACTAGCAATTGAATGGATAGTAACAGAGCTACACATTCATGGAGACTCTCAACTTGTTATTCATCAAGTCAATGATGTGTACCAAAATAAAGATGAAAAGCTCATTCCTTACAAGAGAATGGTAGATGATCTTAAGAAATATTTCATATTTATCACATTTGAGAAAATTCCTAGAATGGAGAACAAGGTTGCCGATGCAATGGCAACACTATCTACTTTATTACAGTAGCCTAAACATGAGCTGCGCTATGAGTTTCTGGTGGAAGCACTATCTTATCTTGCATATGACTCCCCCAAAACCCGCATGATCTGCACTATTGTAGGTCATGATTCATCCTGATATAAAAACCTATTTTCCTATCTCCAGGACCAAATCATCCCCGATACCTTCAACCACCATGAAAAGAGATACCTTATCCATAATGCCTCCTGATATGTCATCATTGGTAATGATCTATACAAACAAGGTCTAGATGGTATGCTACTTAGATGTTTAGAATGGGAAGAGTCTCAACATGCATTAGAGGAAGTCCATGATGGTATTTGTGGGTCACACTCAAACGGTTTAACACTAGCTCGAAAACTTATTAGGGCTGGGTACTATTGGCCTGAAATGGAGAAAGAGGCTATCAAATTTGCTAAGAATTGTCAAAAGTGTCAAGTACATGGCAACCTAATTCATGCTCTAGGGAGGGATCTAATCCCCTTTACAACACAATGGCCTTTCCATCAATGGGCATTTGATCTTTTCGGGATGATTCATCCTCATTCTTCTAATGAACATACCCATATAATCACAACGACAGATTATTTTACAAAATGGGTAGAGGCGGTACCTTTGACACAAGCAATAGGGAAATAGATATCTATGTTCATATTGAACTATATCATATGCAGATATGGGATACCTCATTCCATAATCATAGATAACGGTGGATAATTTAGGAATAAAAACCTCGATGATCTATGCGCCAAGTTCAAAATCACCCAACATTGGTCTTCTATCTACTATCCACAAGGGAATGGCCAAGCAGAGACTTCTAACAAAAATCTATTAAAGATCTTGCACAGAATAGTAAACAAAACTGGCAGAGATTGGCATCTCATGATTAATCCAGCTCTATGGGCCTACAGAACAAGTATTAGAACACCTATAGGGGCTACACCTTTCACTTTAGTTTATGGGTTTGAAGCGGTACTACCTATTGAGGTTGAAATCCCATCACTCAGAATTAAAATGCATGGTCTAGTAACTGATGATGACTACAGAGTGTCTAGGTTACAAGAACTGGAACTACTAGATGAGTGCAGACAAGCAGCGTATGATCATCTCAGAGTATATCAGAAGAGAATGTCTAGAGGCTACAACAAGAAAGTCAAACACAGAGAATTTTAGGTTGGCGATCTAGTCTTGAGAGAAAATCATAAAAATCAATCCCATCGAGAATGCAAGGGGAAGTTCGAACCCAATTGGATGGGTCCCTTTGTAATCACTACTACTTTTGGCTCTGGTGCCTATCAACTCTCAACGACTAAAGGAGAATAGCTCCGAGAACCAATCAACATTCTCCATCTAAAGAAATTCTACGCCTAAGGCATTCAGTCTATGGTAAAATGTCCTAAAAAAATTTATAAAAATCAGAAAAAGTCCTGAAAAAATGAACATCTTGGTGAAAACCTAGCAATAGGTGCCTTGATGATTCAAAAATAAATCAAAAAAATATCATAAGTACAAAAAAAAAAATTGAAAAAAATGAAAAATACAAAAAAAAATGAAAAAAAGAGAAAAAGTACCTTGGTAAAATCCTGGAAACAGGCGCCTTGGTAACAAAAATAGAATCTCTACCAAGATGGTGAAAACCTAGAAAACGGGTGCCACTTGTTTCAAAATGCTCCATCTATCAATGCAATCTTGGTCTTTCCCAACTTTTAGTCTTGCTTTAGTTTGTACATATCTCCCGATTTGTTTTTGCATTTCCAGTTTTCAATAAGTTGGTCTGTACACCAATCAACTCCAGTGTCTGTATCCTATCAATGCTTAACACTTGGGGGAAATCAATGTCATATCCTATGGTCTCTAGTATACTTTAGACGTGTCATATCTAGTCAAAGTCCTTTGAAACTTCATTTGAGTCAGTCAAGTCTGTCTTGTCTCTAGAAAGGATTTTGCATCTACAACAACGCAATCAAATATCACACTAAAAATGATGTATGCTTTTTTACATGCTTTTATCTCCTTGTATGCTTACTGATTCCATTGAGATTTTTGCATATTGTGTCCCTTCGAGCTCTTCGATGATGTCCTTTATAGGATTTAGAGAGTGATGACTGAGGGCATAATCTTTTCTTTGTTTTCTGCTTGTATGTGAAAATCTAAGAACTTTAGAAATTCTGGATTGAAATGGTGTCCAACTGTAAGAGCCTCTATCTCAAATTGGATAGCCATGCGTACCTCAACCATTGATACCCAGAAAATTCAAGGAAGTTTGATCTAACTATTGTCTTTTTGAGTGAGTTCTTTCTCCTACTATGAAACACAATCTTACCTAAGGCTGTGAATGATAAAGGGTCACTACGGGTAATTCACATTGGACTTAGAATAATCTCTTAGCTATTTGATGTGTTTGTAATACAAGGCATATTCAAGTCATCATGATGTTTATGTTTTTATACTTATACAAATTGCTATATCAAAATGGACATGATATTCAGGTCATCCTGGCATTTATGCCTTGGTGCTTATATCTAATCTGACATTCCAAAAATAAAATCAATATTCGTATATCCATGGTTGTTGGCCAGTGGGTGTTGTATTGATTCTTGTGCATACAAATCGATATTCATATGTCTATGGTTTCATAGCTAGTGGGCATTGTATTGATTTATCCGGTTACCTACAAGTTCAATGATGATAACAAATCGACACATGATCAGTGACTAGGTCCTAGGTCTTAGGTTGCATTTCAGTTTACATGTCTCTTTGCATATAGCATGTTGCATGATCTCACAATGGCTAAACAAACTTCAAAAGCTTAAACAATTCTTCATATCAATTCTTCACATCTAACGCGAGCTGAGTCTCATTCGAAGGTCTCTTCATCAAACCGTGAGTAGTAACCCTCCAGGGTTAAACATCCTTTTGACATAAGATTGAGTACTTGTCTTCATCAACCTACAAAAACATATCATGTGTATCACTTCATTTACATCTTATATCATTATCATTTGTTACCATACATTACATTCATTTCATAAGCATAAACCATACATACATCTTTTCATAATCAATTACATTTGCATAACATCCATACATATGAAAGAAATCATTGCATTCCATTGATCCATACACACATTCTACACTAATCATAGCATAAGCATAGCATGATATCATCATAAATGCATATCATGACAAGTACAAATGAAGTCATAATCAAAATATCGATCTCATATGTATCAAAAATCTTGAAATGTGTCAAGGGTGCACTACAGGCACAATGTACAAAAGAATGAGCTCCAGCAAGTTATCAAAATTAGAATGGTATCTCAGTGATAAAGAAGAACATAATATATCAAAACATGGCCATAGGAATCAACTCTCAGCATGCTCCTTGGTATCTGGTGAAGGAGGTGGTGGTGCATCTAGTATGACCTCTACCCTCGGTGCCCTAGCTCCCTCTGAGGCTGCCATGTACTCAGAGTACGTAGGTACTCTCTGCTCAGCAGGAACAATAGCATAGTATGCAGACACATAATAGGAGGCCCGTGAGGTTTGATGGGTCACCTCTGTTTGTAATCTCCAAACCTCTAAGCGAAGCTCTGCACGAAGCTCAGTGCATTGCCTGTCTACCTCCCGAAACCTCTCCTCCCATCTGGCACTCTGTACCTTCCCATCCCAGACCTGAGCTCTGAGTTGTCTAATCATCTTTGCAGAAGTGAGAGGAATAGTAGGCTCTACTGCAACTGCTAGCATCTCTGTATCCTGTGTTGGCTGCTGTCCAGTGGTCTCTGATCTACGTGCCTTACGGCGTCAAACCTCCACACCCAAATCAAAGGTGGTGTCTACCTATGTAGGATCTGCATCACCACCTACAAATTGCTCACCTACCAACACCTCATCTGTCACACCGATACTGCCCAAAGTACCCCTCTCACCCCTGGATTGTCTATGTGACCCTGTGGATGTACCTATGGGAGAAGTAGAAGGACGAGGAGGCCTCATATGCCCAGATGATCTCTGTAATGGAGCTGTCACTCTCTATCTGGGTGGTGTAGGATGCACTACCTATGGTCTCGAACCCTGTACCGTAGGGGCACTTGTAACATCCATCGCCTCCTCCATGGAGGGTATCAACTCTGTAGGATCTGAGAATCTATGGATGGGATGCTCTATAAGCCATGCAATGTATCCGTTTGTCACTCCTGCATCGACAACCTATGGCTGGTAGTCCCAATCTCTGCCTATAATGGCACTGTACTCCTCCGCACATAAGGAATAGGAGAGCCTTGGTGTCCATCCGAGCCCAATCTCACGCACAATGCGAGCATATGCAGTGTAGTCTCATGGGGTATCCTATCTGCCTCCATACTGACGCCACACTCTGCTAATAAAAAATCTCTCCAAAATAGTGGGAGAGTGGCCAATAAGTACTCGACTCTAGAAAAGAAAACTAGACTGCTCCCTCGCAGTGGGCTAGACCTCTATCTACAAATATGGCCTCCAAAGAACAAAATTCATGTCATCTAGACATCACCGGAAGTACTCGGTATGACCCATCTGGACTTGTGTGACATAACCAGCATAGGCATATATCACTGGCTCCTGTGGCTACTGCTATGTCTAAAAAACTAGTCTCAATACTGGGATATGCTCCCAGGCCCATATCTGTAATACAAGAGCTCCTGAAGAAAAGCTCTTGCAATCCTGATAAATGATCTCATGCATCTCTGAAAACATATGTGCCAAGAGGCACTGACCCCAAGCAAGCTCAGTGGGCGTAGCCATAAGAAGTGCTACCATTGGAGCCCATCCCATCAAAAAGCCATTCTGTTGATGGCCTGGCATGATAAGCTCCCCGATCATACCAGCAATAATGCACTCTAAACAGTGCATCTGACCATATCATTGTACAAGGTTCTCCCAAGAAATGGACCCCGTCAACTGTGTCTCATCTCCAAACAGACGCCTAAAGGCATGAAGACCACCCTGACCAGAACTCACATACTCAGGATGCCGACTGCTATGAAACGGAATGCGCAATATCCTATAGATGTCCTATGGAGTCACGGTCATCTCTCCAGTAGGTAAATGAAACATTTATGTCTCTGAATGGAATCTTTTAATCAAGGTAGTCAAAAGGCCATGATTTACCCTAATGTCGGGTAAATGAATCAAATACTCAAATCCACAGGCAACAAGATTAACCCTCATCGGGTCCGGAAGCACAACACATAATCTTTGGGTGGTCGGGTATGAATGTCGAACATGTACATTTGGATATGTCACCTATATCATACAAAAATAGGGCATTCTATCAGAAATTGGGTTCAATAATAGGCTAATAGTACAGAAATTGGACAGTTAGGTACTTCAGAAGGTAGGTCAACCAGTCAGATATCAGCATCAGGCATCAAAAAAGTCAAAATTTGGCCCTAAAAGTCATTTTTCTACACTCTGTTGTTCATAGGACAGTCCAGATTGGCATCAAATGTTGTACGACACTCCACAGTATACCAAACGACAATTGATGGTCATACGACACTGCGCCCCGGGATCATACGAGTTTCGAGGGACCCGGTGAAATGTCGTACGACACAAGGGTTTCTCTCATATGACACTTGGATGGACTTGAAATGACAAAGCAAATTCAAATGAAGTGTTGTATGAGTCTAGGTGGAGACTCGTACGAGTTTTCAAACATGCAAAAATTAAAAAGCAAAACACGTACGAAAAATATTTAAAAATGCTATGAAACATGAAAATTTTGCATTTTCAGAGGGGAACAGAGGTCCACCTACCGGATGTCCATATTGTCAGGGTCTCTGGTATCTTCGGCTATGCTCAAATCGATGTGAACTCATAGGAACCTTCAGATCTCGCTATTCTACCATTTTCTCACTCAGAGGGCTCCACACAATTTCCAAACTCAAATGGTTGAAATGAATTGAAAATGACCCTTCAGGCCTTTATATAGCATTTGACCTAATTTTCAAAAGTGCTCTATTTTTCATGAAAATTGCACCCCTAGCTAATTTCGACGTTCTGAATCCATTTTCAGGATCAAAATTCAAATTTGAGATCATTCATATTATTAACTACTTGCATATTCGACCTTCAATCATCACAGAAATCCAGTATTCAACTTAACTGATTATCTTACATCAAACTATCAAAATTTTAACTTGGTCAACTCATAGTTTCACCTCGTCAAACTTGGTCTTTTGGACCTCCAAACGATGCAAAATGTGTTCTCAAACGTATTTAACCACTTCCCAAATCAATTAACATGCTTCTAAACTATCAACGCTGACTTTTCTTGTCAGATTTCAATTTCAATCCTGAAGGGGGCATGGTATTGCACATCATTCAAGTCTGTAAATCTAATTTTATTTGGAATCTATTATCTTCCTCAGTAATCAAGACAACAACCATGTCTAGTTACTGATTCATCAAAAAAGACCTCATCGCTCAGGGAAAATCTATCATCACTTGGGGCATATCAGATTCGTCGATCCATATCAATCTGGTATTCTCCTAATCTTGTAAACTGTATCAATTTTTGCAACCATCAGATCATAGTGTTCTTTCCTTGGTTCTTCGGCAACTGAAGGATTCGAATGTGATACCTGCTAGTTCTGCTAAGACAATCGAGTCTAGAACCGGTCACTCACTTCTTCACAATCATAAGGTTTGGAATCAGGCATTTTGACACTCTTTCACAATCATCTGTTCATTGCTGCTACAGTGAACATTATCTTTGGTCATTCAGGACCTATTATCTCCATATCAAATCAATCAGATGTGATACCTGCTAGTTCTGCTAAGACAATCGAGTCTAGAACAGGTCACTCACTTCTTCGCAATCATAAGGTTTGGAATCAGACATTTTGACACTCTTTCGCAATCATTGGTTCATCGCTGCTACAGTGAACATTACCTTTGGTCATTCAGGACCTATTATCTCCATGTCAAATCAATATCAATCAGCTTCTGTCTCATATCAATTATCAATTTTGAATCAGTTTCATATCTCTATCAAACACAGACTGTCTTTGAACCACTGCGCTTTGCACAGTAATTCAAAGAGAGGCAAAATGTAATACCCCAAAAATGGGCTATAAGTTCATTAACCTCTTACATCTACAAATTGAATGAGATCAACATCAAAGTCCTAATCTAAGGCACATCTGCACATCATCGATCCTAATTGATTATCTTAAATTCTACATTGGGGAATATTCCTAGCAATATTCTTAATTATCTTAATTATCTTTAATTTAATGATTATTTGGCGATAAATCACATTTATCCTAAGTTTGATTAATTGAATATTTTCATATTTAATTAATTAGATTTAATATCTTGCCACTTAATTATGTAATTAAATTTAATTCTATCTATTATTAATTGTATTATTTAATTTTGACAATAAATCTAATATCCTATGAATAATTGATTAAATTCTTATTTAATTAATTAATGCAAGTTGTCATTATTTAATAATATAGTTTTTAATAAAAGTTTGATTAAATAATTGATTAACCCATAAATCAATTATTTATTTTCAAAAATCAGTTAAGTTGAGCATAAATCACTTTAATTATTAAATTAATTCATAAATAAATCATGCACAATCATAAAAGCAGACAACTATCAATTATCAATTAAAGCTAAACTCTATTTTGAGTTAAAACTTAGCTTTTGCATGTTTTTGTGAATTAAATTATCTTTATTATCAGATAACTCAAAAATCAAGTTGAGTTAATTTGAGTAATTTATGGCTTTCTTCCATGCACCTTCAAAGCCCTGGATTTCTATAAAACCAAGGCTCAGCTCTTCATAATATATCTCGCAAATTGCAAACTTACTCTACATGAATCATAGCATATCAGATTTGGAGAATTTGCACAATTGGAGCTTGAAAGATAAATTTGAGGATTCGAAGCTTTGTGAGATCAATTTCAAATTCATAGCTTTCATATTATTGTTAGAATTTTCATTCTCATATCATATCATTTCTAGATTAGCATTGCATATCAATTTTCATTTAGCATAGATTTCATATCAGTTTTCATTATTATTGCATAGAAAATACCAAAAAAAATAGATTAATTGCATTCAATTCATATCTAGATCATGCATTCAAATCCTTCATTTAGGTGTCGTCTAGGTCACTGATCTCGATAACAATCTGATAACATTAATCTCGCACCTACTAGAAGGCAGTAAATCGCTTGGTTAAATTAGATTTCAATTTTGCATATTTTAATTTTTGCTAACCTCTAATATTTTACTGAAGTGTTGTGTCTACAGATAAGGTACAATTTTCACACACACACACACATAATATTAATTTTTAACCACATAGATATATATCTTACATTTTTATAACATTACAATTTGGTGAACCCACAATAGACAACTCTTTCTTTTTGGTGTTAGATTTCCCTTTGTATTACCTTGTGTGATCACCTTCATTACATTTTGGTGAACCCACAATAGACAACTCTTTATTTTATGGTGCTATATCTTATTAACCTTCTTTTATGTGTTTGCATTTACATTTCTTATAAAGAAAAAATACAAAAACATATATTTGTTCATGCTTTGTGTTTTCCATAGTTTAGTTCATTTTCATCACATTGGTATATGAGCTTTACTACCTCTAGTCCTACTTATAATATTATGGTTAGAAGAAGTCATGGACTTATGGGTTTCTTTGATCCTGATTCTTCCTCTCCTCTCCTTAGGATCCCAGATGAAAATTTGATTATTCATGATTCTAATCCTACTATGGAGCACAACTCTTCTCACTCATCTCATGATGAGGATGATGCTTTAAGAATTCCTCCTAAACAAGATTAAAAACCTTCAACTGAACTTGATAAAATGGGAAATTGGCTTACTCAAGAGAACCATAATCAAGTTTTTTTTCAAGCTATAGATGCTCTTAAGAAATTCCTTCATGATAGTGATCAAGGTGTTAATCTCTTGCGTAATATTACTCATCTTGTGAATTCAAATGTTAAACCTTTAGCTCAAGAAGCTCAAGATTTAGGATTCACTGCTCTTGTCACTAGTGTGGAACTTTCTTCCATTCCTTTACCTAGCATTCCTACTCATACTCCTCCTTTATTGACTACGTCGGTTCCCTCTCTTCCTATGAGTGTTCCTCCCGTGTGTCTACCAACTTCAAAACCTTCTATCATAATGTTCCTTTTACTTATTCCAATCCTCTTCCAACTGTGGTTCCAAGTGTTCCTCCAATTGTGTCTTCCATTCCTACCACTTCATACACTTTACCTAGTGTTTCAAGTGTGTCTATGCTTCCTATCTCATCTAATGATTCAAAAATCATTAGTTTGGCTCAAAATGTGTCCTCTTTACAATAAAAACTTGCATCTTTAACTCTATCCAAGTTTACCATTCCTACATGTGACATGGGCAATCCTTTATCCCTAGACATTATTCGTGTTCCTTTTCCTTAGCAAGCCAATATGCCTCATCTTGAGAATTACAATGGTAAGGGAGACCATATTACTCATGTTAAAACATTTCAAATCCTGTGTAGTGACTATGCTCATGACCATAGGATTTTAGCCAATTTGTTTGCTAGAAATTTTCATGATAAGGCCTTGCAATGGTATTGTTTCGTGCCTCCTTATTCTATTGATTCCTTTCCAAAACTTACTAATGCCTTTATTCAACAATTGATTGAATTTATTGGTAGATTTAAAAGAATTTGTATGCTCACATTTCTTTTCCTATTTCTGATATTCAGCATATGTTTATCTCAAATTTACAAAATGATATTAGAGATAAGATTTTTCTTACTAAATTTACCTCTTTTCAACAACTTTGTGCAACACTTTATTATTATCAATTAAAAGTGAGTCAATTTGAGAGAAACACTCCAATGGCTCTTGTCCCAATTGATAAGAGTGACGCTGCTCCAAATCCCAACAAGTTTAAAAAACTTAACAATTATGTCAAGATAAATAAATAAGTGAATGTAGTTGCTGATGAAGTTGTTACATCCAATAATGCCACTTTTGCATCCACTGCTTTTTCGATGAATCATACGTTTACTCCTCTTTCTGAATCTTTGCATTCTATTATGAGTAAATTGTTGATTGCTAATATTATTACTTTACCTCCTATTTGACCTCTTTTACCTACTACGGTGGCATCCAAATCTTTTGATTCCAAAGCCTTTTGTCAATACCATCATCAAAATGGCCATGATACTGAGAATTTTTAATCTTTAAAACATAAGGTTCAAGATTTAATTGATTCTAATGTTCTTTCTATTGATAATTTTGATGGTAGTGGGAACAAATCTGTCTCTCCTCCTAATCAAAACCTCCAAATCTATACGAATCCTTTGCCTACACATGATACTAATACCATTGTTTAGCCATCTTCTATGGATATTATTTATGATTCAAAGATGAATTATCTTAATCACATTGTTAACCATGTGGACCATGCTATTTTGTCTCAATCCATATCTTCACCCTAGCCTTAATCACAATCTCAACTTCAAGTTCAACCTAAACCTCAACCTAAACCTCGAAAACAACCTAAGAATAAAAGACCTAGGGAACTCTTGATTACCTTTGACGATTATGAGACTATTAAAGCTACTGATGGTCCCCTTTACATCTATGCTAGGATTTCTAAGATACCTACACGCGGTTGTCTTATTGATCCTACATCCTTAGTCAATGTTATTACTGAGGAAACTATTTTTATGAAGAACTTACAAAGTGATTCTTACGATACATTAGATGTGTGGATTCAAACTTGTAATGGTTTTGTTTATCCATCATTTGGCTCTATTAATGGCCTATTGAACTGTGGTAAAATTGTGGACACTACCTTTGTTGTTGTTCCTACTTCTGATCAGTTTCAAGTTAAGTTAGGTTTTCCTTGGTTGAATGCCATGCATGTCATTGCTCCTCCTATCTATAAGTGTCTTAAATTCATTCATGATGAAGAAGTGAAGATGATTAATCATAGTTAATATCAACCTTCTAGGCCCAGGGATTGTGCTACACTTGACTTCTTTTGGCCTTCATTACCTAATTCATGTCCTTCTTGACATGATAATATTTTTTGCTCATATCAAGCCTATAAGCATCGCAAGATTCTTGAGTTAAGCATGCATCAAATGGATCTTAACCTTGGTCTTTTGCCTCTGCCTTCCCTACCTCCTTTATCTATGGATACTAGTTTTGTTAATCAAGATCCTAGTGTTTCTTTTCAGCCTACCAAGAATCCGACTGATCCTCCTATAGAACATATGAAGGAACTAGTGGTTGTCCCTCCTAGTTCTCAACATATTTAAAATAATACAAAATGTAATCAATCTTCTAATGAACATCGTAAGAAGTGTTGAGCTCAAGCTAAAGCCCATGTCTCTATTCTTCCAGTTTATTTACCTTCTTTTGAACAACCTATGCATGATGTGTTAGAAAAAGTTAATAATAATAATGATGTTAAGATGCATGATTATGATGATTCTATTCGTATCATAGATCCTATTTTGATGAATCTTAATGAAGAAGATACTCTTTATGATACTAATGATGTTAATGATGAATATGAGACTATCAACATTGACATTGATTTACCTAATATGCTTTCAACACAACTGATAATTACACCTAGTATCAAACATTATGATTCTCAAAAGGATCCTTGTTTGGAACTGGCTATCATTCCTACTTTATAGGATATAGTCCCTCTTGCAAGTTTCCCATCTTTCCAAAATGATATAGAACAAGATGGGGAGAGTAGGCGATGTTCTTGATTGGCTTGTCCTTGATGGTAGCATTTTGTGTGTTTTCCTATTGTATTGTGCTTCTCCCGTGATGTATTTGCTAAATGTTTATTAGATTCTTTTATTCGACCCCTATTACTTTGTTGGTCCAAGGTGATAAAGGAATCGAACCAATTGTACAATTTCTCTATATGTGTCTCTATTCTTCTATATGTTTTTTTCATGTTATGTTGTGCCTATGCTATTGTTCGTGAATTTTTTCCTTGTGTAGGCCTCTTGGATTCGCAATTTGGTAGCACTGAATCTTTTTGGTCTCCATGTTGTGGTCTGAAAAGACTCTTCTTAGTAACTCTTATGTTTTCTTTCCTCCATTATGATTGTAGTTCTACTTTCTTTGGGGAATGATATCAATTCATTCGCAATAATATCATATATAAATATTATCTTATGATCATATTGACCCCACAGCAGGTAGATCCTTCTGTGTTCTCTATATGTGTTTGTGGTATTCCCTTGATTTGTCTTCACTTGGGGGCATCTCATAGTGGAAACATAATTACTAGAGTTGTTTATGTTTCCATCAAGCCATTACTCCTGTTAAAGTGTTAGCAATGACTTTAATGTGGGGGCATACACTCTTCTCACTTTTTTCACACACACACTTTCAATATACATATATTTTTCAAAGATCTTTTCTCCCTTTATGGATTAGTGACTAATCCTTAAAGCATGAATTTTTATCTTATAGGATCTCTTGATCCCTTCAGTTTCAAATTTCAAAATTTTGATCCCTTAAGGTCAGAGGTGTCCTAAAGATTGGATCTGTTTTGTTTTTGGCTTTTCTCTTTGGGAATAGAACATTCCTAAGGGTGAATCCTTCATGGGTTGGCTAGTGAGTAGCCACATTCACTAGGCAGTTCAACTCCATCTTTTCAGTTGCATTTTTTCCTTGTGTGATTCATAATGGGACATAAGTTCTCATTGGGCATGGAAATCACACCCACTTCTCTCTCTTTTTTAGAGATGTCTCTCTCATTGTAATCTTGGAGTTGATGAAGACTTGAGTCTTTAGGGACTTGATGATTCCTTTGTCCCTTTGATTTCAATAATATTACCTTTTTCATTGTGATCTACTTTACCACGAGTTTGCATCGAGTCCATACTCTTCCTAAAGTGGGGGCTAAATGTATTTTTAGAAAATGGAAGCACTTCCATTTAGGACCAGTTTAGCCCTCCAAGTGGTATGGGGTCATGTCAAATGCTTTGAATGGGTCTTTGTCTTGGATCTAATTTTACCCCTATTTTGCTTCTCTTTCCACCTTTTTGTAGCCTTTTTCTGGCACCTGATCCTGAGAATTTGAGGTTCTTGACCTTAGGGTCAACATCAACCTTCTAGGTCAAGTTCGACCTTGAACTTGACCTAGGTCAAAGTCAACCTTGACCCTGACCTTGGGTCCAAATTTCAAGTTCTGGAAGTTTTTGGATGTCGGGTTTCAGAAAGTTTTATTTCCCATTTTTTAGTCAGTTGTTTCGAATTTCGACATGGTAAACTCTTAAATTATATTTAATTTAGGTCCATTTTTAGGGGTTAAAGTTTAAATGAGAATTTAATTCTCCTATGTAGGCCTCTCTAGAAGTTTGTGCCCTAGGCTTGTATAAAAGGAAGCCTTCTCCTCTCATTTGATCATCTATTATTCACATAAGCAATCAAGAAATCAAGAAGAAAAAAAAAAGGAGAAAGAAAGCTTTCAATAATTCATTCATCTTCAAGCATTCACGCATTCAAGATCCAATTCATCAAGGAGATCCATTGATAGCCATTGGAGGATTCAATCTCTATGGAGCCCCTTTGTTGAGGATTCTACATCCATTTCCATTCAAGGTTCTTCTACTTTAAGATCCATCCAAGATTGGTGTTGAAGATCTAATACAATTGATTTGAGACATCCTACATACAACTCTACATTTATTTAGAGAATCCATACTTGTGGATTCAAGGATTCAAATCCTCCACAAGGGTTTTAACATAAGCAAGGTGAATTATTCCATTTACTTTGTTTATTGCTGCAATTTAAATTATATTTCAAGGTTAATTCCAAAACTAGGGTTTGACCAAGGCAAACCCCTCATCCAACAAACAAAACCATTTTTCTTGCAGTTACAGGTGCAAGAGAAAAAATCGCAGATCAGATCTAAGTACCCTTTTCGGTAAAATTTTGGGATCCATGAATAGATTTTCCGTTAGAATAGTAAGATTGTGCCTCAGGGTAAGATCTTACCCCTCTATTGGGTCAAGGTTGACCTTTCTCATAACAGCCAAAGGTTTCTAGGTTTTCTCTATCTTTGTGTTTCTAGGCCAGATCTAGTTATAGAATTTCCTGAAACTAATTACAGACACCAAAAAATAACATTTTCCAGATCTATCATATTTTGAGGTTAGTACTTGTCTTTAAATTCAATTAAGATTTCAATACTTCCTTTCCATAACGGAATATAAATTTTTCTGCTTTCTTCATATTCTTCGTCGATTGATTCATTTGTGCATTGACCATTCTCTTTTGGTTGATCAATTTGGATCTTTCCTTTGGGAATTTGGGGTATTGAAGAGGATCTTATCTTCCTGAATCCTATATCACTCTACCACACATCATCTTCACATCATATTCATTGTTAACCACATACATATATATCTTACATTTTTAGAACATTACAGTCATTTGTAAGGTATGGCTAACATTGGTAAAGAAGCCAATGAAGTGCCAAACTTCATAAATAGAGGCTAAGGGTTTCGATTCCTGATTTTTCAAAACAACGGAGAAGAAATTCCAAAAGATCAGAAAGGTATAAGTCCTTCCTTGACTCAGAGATAACATAAATTAAGGGAAAAATATTCTAAAGGTTATCAAAGGTGGAAAAGCTAGGTGGAAGGGACGAATTTGATATTTTGACCACCCTCAAAAGAAAACATATAGTTACGTTCTAAGGCTAGAACTTAAAAGAAGGATAAGCCTGGGCCATTGCCCCTGGCTTAAGTAAGTCTCTAAGAACTACACAAGGAAGATTTCTGACATATAGGGAGGCTAAAAATCAATTATGATACAAAATTTATATCTTTGAAAATAAAGAACTACAAATTTCAAAGGCATGAACAATTTCCATTAAGTGAAATATTAAAGCCAAAATTTTGTCCTCTTGATTAAAACTAGTAATATTTGTAAATGAAAGACTATTATGTCCTACTAACTTAGATATGCATAAGATTCTTTTTTTCCTTTACAATAGAAAAATTCAATGATGCAAGGCTTTTCCAGAGATGGTTCAATCACAATGATTTCTTACTTACGCTTGCTACAACTTTATTTAAGGAAAAAGGGTAGAAAGTATCATTTTCTTTCTCAGCTTAGCATACCCAAATTAATTCATTATGCAAGACTACATGTCATGTTCAAATAAATAAGATATACACAATACTCTTTTCTTTTCATTAACCAAATCAGATATTACAAAACCAAAATTCAAATTCTTACAATGAATAAACATCATGTAACACTTTTAGCTTAACATCTTTCTGTTCAATCAATTACCTTAAGATTTCAAAATATAGGGATACAACATGGATAATAATTGCAACATAAATTACACATGACTAGAGTTTAAGATTAAAATAATAGGTAACTGTAATGTATAAAATATGAGAGATTTAAAATATGTGTACAAAATATGGTGTGTGTGAGTAGGTATGTGGGAAAAGTAAGATCTTCTTCTTAACCCCAAATTCCTAAAGGAAAGATCCAAATTGATCAACCAAAAGAAAATGGTCAATGCACAAATGAATCAATCGATGAATAATATGAAGAAAGGAGAAAAACTTATATTCCATTATGGAAAGGAAATATACAAAAATATTAATTGAATTGAAGATAAGTACTAACCTCAAAATATGACAGATCTGGAAAATACTATTTTTTGGTGTCTACAGTACTTAGTTTCAGGAAATTATGCAATCAGATCTAGCCCGAAAATACAAAAATAGAGAAAACCCAGAAAACTTCTATTGTTCTGAGAAAGGTCAACCTTGACCCAAAATAGGGGTAAGATCTTACCTCGGGCACAATCTTACACCTTTATGTCGACCTTGACCTGCACTATTCTCATGGAAATTCTATTCACGGATCTTGGAAGTTTGCCAAAAAGGGTACTCAGATCTGATCTGTGAGTCATTGTCCCACACCTATACCTAGAAGAAAAATGGTTTTTTTTTTTGGATGAGGGGTTTTCCTTAGTCAAACCCTGGTTTGGAATCAACCTTAAAATGTAATTGAAATTGTAGTAAATAAACAAATTAAATGGAATATAATTCACCTTGCTTATGTTAAAACCCTTGTGGAGGATTCAAATCCTTGAATCCACAAGTATGGAAGCTCCAAATGAATGTAGAATTGTATGTTGGATGTCTCAAATCAATTGCATTAGATCTTCAACACCAATATTGAATGGATCTTAGAATAGGAAGAAGCTTGAATGGAAATGTGGATAGAGAAATATTCAACAAAGGGGGCTCCATAGAGATTGAATCCTTCAATGGCTTCCAATGGATCTCCTTGATGAATTGGATCTTGAATACTTGAATGCTTGAAGATGAATTAATACTTGAATTCTTTCCTTCTCCTTCTTGCTTTCTTGATTGCTTGATTTCTCTTTCTTGAGATGGATACGATAGATGGCAAAAGATGCTTGATAATGGATGTGAAAATGAGAGAGGAAGACTAACTTTTATACTAGTCTAGGGAAAAAACTTCTAGAGAGGCCTACATAGGAGAATTAAATTCCCATTTAAACCTTAACCCATAGAAATGGACCTAGATTAAATATAATTTAAGATTTTACCATTCTGAAATCTGAAATAGCTGACTCGAAAGCAGGAAAATAAACTTTCTAAAGCTTGACATCCAGAAACTTTTGGAACTTGAAATCTAGACCCAGGGTCATGGTCGAGGTCGACTATGACCTAGGTCAGGGTCTAGGTCAACCTTGACCTAGAAGATTGAATTTGACCCTGAGGTCAAGAATCTCAATTCTCAGGTTCAGGTGGTAGAAACATGCTGGAAATAGGTGGAAAGAGAAGCATAATAGGGGAAAAAGCTAGATCCAAGTCAAAGACCCATTCAAAGAATTTGACATGACCCCAGACCACTTACTCAGAGGGCTAAACTGGTCCTAAATGGAAATTATTCCATTTTCCAATGATATATTTATCCCCCACTTTAGCAAGAGTATGGACTCGATGCAAACTCTTGGTAAAGTAGATCACAATGAAAAAGATAATCATATTGAAATCAAAGGGACAAAGAAATCCTCAATCCCTCAGGGGACTCAAGTCTTCGTCAACTCCAAGATTACAATAAGAGAGACATCTCTAGAAAATAGAGAGAGAAGAGGGTGTGATTACCTCACCCAATGAGAACTTATGTCCCATTATGAACCACACAAGGAAACAACACAACTAGAAAAATGGAATTGGACCATCTAGTGAATTTGGCTACTCACTAGTCAACCCATCAAGGATTCACCCTTAGGAATATTCTATTTCGAAAGAGAAAAGCCAAAAATAAAAGAGATCCTGTCTTAAGGACACCTCTGACCTTAAGGGATCAAAATTTTGAAAATTTGAAACTAGAGGGATCAAGAGATCCTATCAGATAATAATCTTTTCTTTAAGGATTAGTCACTAATCCATAAAAGAAGAAAAGTGCCTTGAAAAATATATTTATTGAAAGTGCGTGCAAAAAGTGAGTAGAGTGTATGCCCCCACGTTAAAGTCATTGCTAACACTTTAACGGGAGAAATGACTTGAACACAAATATAAACAACTGCACTGATTACGTTTCCACTACGAGATGCCTCCAAGCGAAGACAAATCAAGGGAAATACCACATAAACATACACATAACACATAAAGGATCTACCTACCGTGGGGTTAGCATGATCATAAGATAATATATATATGATATTATTGCAAATGAATTGACATCATTCCCCAAAGAAAGTATAACTACAATCACAATGGAGGAAAGAACACATAAGAGTTATGAAGAAGAGTCTTTTCAGACCACAACATGGAGACCAAAAAGAATCAATGCTACCAAGTCGCAAATCCAAGTAGAATACACAAGGAAACATTTACGAATAATAGCACAGGTACAACATAACATGAAAACAACATATAGAAGAGTAAAGATAGATATAGAGGAATTGTACAATAGGTTCAATTCCTTTATCACCTTGCACCAACAAAGTAACAAGGGTCATATAAAAGAATCTAACAAACATTTAGCAAACACATTACGGGAGAAGCACAATACAATAGGAAAACACACAAAAAGCTACCATGAAGGACAAGCCAATTAAGCATGTCTCCTACCCTCCCCATCTCATTCTATATCATTTTGGGAAGGTGGGAAACTCGCAAGAGGGACTATATCCAATACAGTAGGACTAATAGCTAGTTCCAAACAAGGATCCTCAATTGTGATTAAAGTATATTAGGTAAATAAATATCAATGTCAATGGTTTCATATTCATCATTAACATCATTAGTATCATCAAGAGTATCTTCTTCATCCAAATTAATCAAAATAGGATCTAAGATATGAATAGAATCATCATAATCATGCATCTTAACATCATTATTAGTATGAACTTCTTCTAACACATCATCCATAGGCTGGTCAAAAGAAGGTAAAGAACTTTGAATAACAAAGGTATGGGCCTTAGCTTGAGCTCGACACTTCTTACGACATTCATTAGAACATCAATTATGTTTTTTCTTGTTTGAAATTGAATAGTGGTAATTTGGAATCGCCACTATTTGTGTATGTGTGTGGGGAAAATGTAAGATTCACTCCTAAATCCAAATTTCCAAAAGAGAGATCCAATTTGATCAACCAAGAGGTTAATACACAATCGAATCAATCTATGAAGAATATGAAAGAAAGAATAAATCATATACTTCCCTATAGTTGGATTAAGCTTGAAATCTGAAATAATTGAAGTGCAAATACTAACCTTGAATTAGGGTAGATCTAGAAAATGCTGAATTCTGGCTTCTATATGAACTTTATGAAGATTTTGTCACCTATTTTGGACTAGAAATCTCGAGGCAGACAAAACCTAGAAATCTTTTCTCCAAATTCACACAGGTCAACTTTGACCTTTTAAAAGGTCAAAGACCACATTATTTATTTGAAGTCCGATTCTGATTCTATTCGCAAATCCTGAAAGATTGTTGAAAAGGGTATCTGAATTCTCTCTCAGATCTGAGATTTCACACCTGTACCTACAAGAAAATGGAGATTTTTGGTTGTATGGGGGGTTTGCCTTAGTCAAACCCCAATTTAGGAATTAACCTTGAAATTGAATTGAAATATATGGTGCATAAACAAAGTAATTGAAAAATATCACCTCACTTATGTTGAAGTCCTTGTAGAGGATTTGAATCCTCAAATCCAAAGTAAGAATGCTTCAATGATTGGAGGATGTCTCTAATCAATGGTATTTTGATCTTCAACACCAATCTTGATTTGATCTTTGCATATGAGAAGGTTTGAATGAATGGAAAAGGAGGGATCTTCAAGGGGGCTCCAAGGAGATTGAATCCTTCAATAGCTAACAATGGAACTCCTTGATGGATGAATTCTTGAACACTTGAATGCTTGAATGTTTGAAGAGTTGTTTGATTGAGTCATGTCAACTTGATATCAAAAATGAGAGAGGAAGGCCTCCTTTTATAGTGATCTAGGGCACACTCCTCTAGATGGGCCACCTTGAAGAATTAAATCCCAATTAGGTCCTCACCTTTAGAAAATATACCTTGATTAAATACCACTAAAGGATTTACCATTTCGGAGCTCGAAACAGCCGACCCGAAAGTGGAAAATAACTTTCCTGAAAACTAAATTATCGGCAAATGAAACTTTGAAATTTTGGCAGGAAGAGGTCAAGGTCAAGGTTGACCCTGACCTAGTTAGGGTCAAGGTCAACCCTAACCTAGTCAGGGTTGAGGTCAACTTTAACCTCAAACCCTAACTTTGCCAGATTCTGCAACAGGAGTTCCAGGGGTGCCAGAAATGCAGAATTTGTTGTCTGAGCGGGACCCAGTGTTAGGAATAGATAGAAAATCCTTGGAATGATGTGATGAAGGACTAGGAGATCTCATTTCTGAACCCTACCTAAAAAATAGAGCCATAGAAGAAGGAAAATCAGGAAAGTCCTTAAGACCTTAACCCTAATTTCACCTAGAATGAAGAAATCAAGTGCGGAGAAGAAGTGGAAAGCAGGGAAAAAGCCAAATACATGAAAAGACCCAATCAAGGTGCTTAACATGACCCCAAACCACTTACTCAGAGGGCTAAATGCTCTTAACGTGGAAGTGCTTCTATTTTAAGATGATACATTAAGCCCCCACTTTAGCAAGAGTATGGACTCGATGCAAACTCTTGGTAAAGGAGATAAAAATAACAAGATAATCTTATCTTAATCTAAGGGACAAAGAGAAATCCCAAGCCCCCAAGGACTCAAGTCTTCATCGACTCTTAGATCACATATAAGAGAGACATCTCTAAAGAGAAAAAGAAAAAGTGTGATTACCTCGCCCAATGAGAACTTATGTCCCATTGTGAACTACACATGAAAAAGGTGTAACTGGAAAGATGGAATTGAGCCGCCTAGTGAATGTGGCTACTCACTAGTCAACCCATCAAGGATTTATCCTTAGGAATATTCTATTCCATAAGAATAAATAAAAAACAAAATAGATCCAATCTTAAGGACACTTCCGACCTTAAGGGATCACAATATATGTGTATTTGAAACTGGATGGATCAAGAGATCCTAATATAAATCCATACTTTAAGGATTAGTTCCTAATCCAAAAAGAAAGATTGAAAAGTAAATTTAAAGTGCGTGTCTTGCTCAGGATTTAGCAACTTATGTGCGTTACCTTTAGAAGATTTAGCATGTTTTAAATTTTTTTTTTTTTATAAGTGCATGTGTGTAATAAATGAGTAGAGCGTATGCCCCCGTGTTAAAGTCATTACTGACACTTTAATAGGAACAATGGCTTTAACGGAAACATAAACAACTCCACTGATTATGTTTCCACGTCGAGATGGCCCCAGATGAAGACAAATCAAGGGAAAACATACAGAGAACATGAAAGGGATCTACCTACCATGGGGTCAATATGATCATAACATTATATATATATATATATATATATATATATATATATATATATATATATATATATATATATATATATATATATATATATATATATGATATTATTGCAAATGAATTGACATCATTCCCCAAAGGAAGTAGAACTACAATCACAAAGGAGAAAAGATCACATAATATATATGAAGAAGAATCTTTTCAGACCATGACATGGAGACCAAAAAGATTTAGTGCTACCATATCTTGAATCCAAGCAGATTACACAAGGAAACATTTACGAACAATAGCACAGTTACAACATAACATTGAACAATGCATAGAAGAATAGAGATACATATAGAGGAATTTTAACAATAGTTTTGATTCCTTCATCACCTTGTACCGAGTAACAAGGATCGCATAAAAGAATCTAACAACATTTAACAAATACATTACAGGAGAAGCACAATACAACAGGCAAGCACACAACAAAACTACCATGAAGGAGAAGCCGATCAAGCATGCCGCCTACTTTCCCCATCTCATTGTATATCATTTAGGGTAGGTGGGTAAGTCGCAAGAGGGACTATATCCAATATAGTAGGAATGATAGCTAATTCTAAACAAGGATCCTCTTGAGAATCACTATGTTCAATACTAGGTGTAAGAGTTAATTGAGATGAAAGCATATTCAAAAAATCAATGTCAATGTCAATAGTTTCATATTCATCAATAACATTATCAGTATCATCAAGAGTATCTTCATCATCCAAATTAATCAAAATAGGATCTAAGATACAAATAGAATCATCATAATCATGCATGTGAACATCATTATTAGTAACAACATTATGCATAGGTGTATCCGCAGAAAGTAGAGATCTTTTAGCTTTAGCATGAGCATGATGCTTTTTACGATGTTCATTAGTAGATCGGTTACATTTTGATTTATTTTAAATAGGTTGAGAACTAGGAGGAACAATCATAGGATCCTTCATAGGTTCTGTAGGAAGATCAATAGGATTATCAACCATAGGAGGAGCAATCACAGGATCTTTGATAGATTTAGTAGGAGGAACTTGATTAATAGAACAAGAAGCCATAGTTGAAGGAGGTATCGAAGGTGTAGGTAAGAGACCATGATTAAGATCCATAGGAGGTATGCTTAATTGAAGAATCTTATGATGCTTATAGGCTTGATATGATTGAAAAAGATTATCAGGGTGAGGAGGACATGAATTAGGTAATGAAGGCCAAAAGAAATCTAGAGCAGCACAATCTCTAGGCCTAGAAGGTCGATATAGACTATGATTGATCATCTTTACTTCACCATCATGAATGAACTTAAGACACTTATGTATAGGTGAAGCAATAGCATGCATGGCTGTTAACCAAGGCAAACCTAGCTTAACTTGAAATTGATCAGAAGTAGGAACCACAACAAAGGTAGTGTTCACAAGTTTTGCAAAAAGTTCAACCGAAAAAGTAATAGAACCAAATGAGGGATAAAGAAAACCATTACAAGTTTGAATCCACACATCTGATGTATCATAGAAGTCACGTTGTAAGCTTTTCATAAAAATATTTTCTTCAGTGATAACATTGACTAATGAGGTAGGATCAACAAGACAACCACAAGTAGGTATGTGAGCAACCCTAGCAGCAATGTAAAGGGGACCATCAGGAGCCTTAATAATCTCAGAATCAGCAAAGGTAATCAAAAGTTCTTGAGGTCTTTTATCCTGAAATTGTTGTCAATGTTTAGGTTGAGGTTTTACTTTAGGTTTAGGTTTATCTTGAGGTTGAGATTGAACTTGAGGTGAAGGTTGAGGTGTAGATATAGACTTAGCAACATGCTCCACTTGATTAACGACATGATTAAGATCATCCATCTTTGAATCATATACAATTTCCATAGCAGATGGTTGAGCAATAGTATTAGTATCATGCATAGGTAAAGGATTTGTATAGATTTGAAGGTTCTGATTAGGAGGAGAGACAGATTGATTCCCACTACTATCCAGAGTATCAACAGATAAAGCTTTAGCATCAATGAGATCTTGGACCTTATGTTTTAAAGAATAACATCTCTCAGTATCATGACCATTCTGACGATGATATTGACAAAAAGCATTTTGATCAAAAGATTTAGATGCAATCCTAGTAGCTAAAAGAGGTCGAATAGGAGGTAAAGTAATCATATTAGCAGCTAACAACCTATTCATAATAGCATGTAAAGTTTTAGAAAGAGGAGTAAACGTATGATTTAATCAAAAAGCAGTGGATGTAGAAGTGGCATTATGAGATGCAACAACAACCTGATCAGCAACTGCATTCACTTGTTTGTTTATCTTGACATAATTATTGAATTTTTGAAACTTATTTGGATTAGGAGCAACATCACTCTTATCAACGGGAATAGGAGCCATTGGAGTGTTTCTCTCAAACTGACTCACTTGTAATTGATAATGATGAAGCGCTACACAAAGTTGTTGAAAAGAGGTAAATTCAGTGAGCACAATCTTATCTCTAATATCTTTTTGCAAATTTGAAATAAACATACGTTGAATATCAATATCAGGAACATGATAAGAAATCTGAGCAATAGGAGTAGCAACATTAGACACACTAGGTAAAGTGTAAGAAGCTGTAGGAATAGAAGACACAACTGGAGGAACACTAGGAACTACAGTTGGAAGCGGAGTGGAATAAGTGAAAGGAACACTATGATATGAAGGTTGTGATGTAGGATGGGACATGGGAGGAATACTCATAGCAATAGAGGGAACCATCATAGTCACCAAAGGAGGAGTATAGATAGGAATACTAGGTAAAGGATTAGAAGGAGGTTCAACACTAGTGATAGGAGCAGTGAAACCTAAATCTTGAGCCTCTTGAGTTAAAGGTTTAACATTGGAATGCACAAGATGAGTAATACCACACAAGAGGTTAACACCTTGATCACTATCATGAAGAACTTTCTTAAGAGCCTCTATAGCTTGAATAGAATCTTGACCATGTTTTTCTTGAAGAAGCCAATTACCCATTTTATCAAGTTCAGTGGAAAGTTTTTGGACTTGTTCATGAGGAACCCTTAAAGCATCATCCTCATCATGAGATGAGTGAGAAGAGTTTTTCTCCGTAGTAGGATTAGAATCATGAAGAATCAAGTTATCGTCGGGGATCCTAAGGAAAGGAGAAGATTCAGGCTCAAAGGCACCCATGAGTCTACGACTTCTTCTAACCGGAATGTTATAAGTAGGACTAGTGGTAGTAAATCTCATAAACCAATATAATGTAAATGAACTAAACTAAGAACACATAATGCATGAACATGAAATCTAATTAGCATACAAGATCAATCACAAAGGACAAATCTAATACTAACAAGATAAAAAGAAATCTAACACCAAAAAAAAAAAGAGTAAGCTAGTCGGGTTCACCAAAATGAATAGTGGTAATTAGGAATCACCACTATTTGTGTATGTGTGTGGGGAAAAAGTAAGATTCACATCTAAATCCAAATTCTCAAAAGAGAGATCCAATTTGATCAACCAAGAGGTTAATACACAATCGAATCAATCTATGAAGAATATGAAAGAAAGAATAAATCCTATACTTCCCTATAGTTGGATTATGCTTGAAATCTGAAATAATTAAAGTGCAAATACTAACTTTGAATTAGGGAAGATCTAGAAAATGCTGAATTCTGGCTTCTGTATGAACTTTCTGAAGATTCCATCACCTGTTTTGGACTAGAAATGTCGAGGCGGACAAAACCCATAAATCTTTTCTCCAAATTCACACAAGTTGACTTTGACCTTTTAAAAGGTCAAAGACCACATTATTTATTTGAAGTTTGATTATGATTCTATTCGTAGATCCTGAAAGATTACCGAAAAGGGTATTCAAATTCTCTCTCAGATCTAAGATTTCGCACCTGTACCTGCAAGAAAATGGGGGTTTTTGGTTGTATGGGGGGTTTGCCTTAGTCAAACCCCAATTTAGAAATTAACCTTGAAATTGAATTGAAATATATTGTGCATAAACAAAGTAATTGAAACAAATCACCTCGCTTATGTTGAAGTCCTTGTAGAGGATTTGAATCCTCAAATCCACAAGTAAGAATGCTTCAATGAATGTAGGATGTCTCTAATCAATGGTATTTTGATCTTCAACACCAATCTTGATTTGATCTTTGCATATGAGAAGGTTTGAATGAATGGAAAAGGAGGGATCTTCAAGGGGGCTCCAAGGAGATTGAATCCTTCAATAGCTAACAATGGAACTCCTTGATGGATGAATTCTTGAACATTTGAATGCTTGAAGACTTGCTTGAATGAGTCATGTCAACTTGATATCAAAAATGAGAGAGGAAGGCCTCCTTTTATAGTGATCTAGGGAACACTCCTCTAGATGGTCCACCTTGAAGAATTAAATCCCAATTAGGTCCTCACTTTTAGAAAATATACCTTAATTAAATACCATTAAAGGATTTACCGTTTCAGAGCCCGAAACAGCCAACCCGGAAGCGGGAAATAACTTTCCCAAAAATTAAATTACCAGCAAATGAAACTCTGAAATTCTAGCAGGAAGAGTTCAAGGTCGAGGTTGACCCTGACTTGGTCAAGGTCAAGGTCAACCTTGACCTAGTCAGGGTCGAGGTCAACTTTGACCTCAAACCCTAACTTTGCCAAATTCTGCAACAGGAGTTCGAGGGGTGCCAGAAATGTAGAATTTGATATCTGAGCAGGACCTAGTGTTAGGAATAGATAGAAAATCCTCAGAATGATGTGATGAAGGACTAGGAGATCTCATTTCTGAACCCTACCTAGAAAATAGAGCCATAGAAAAAGGAAAATCAAGAAAGTCCTTAAGACCTTAACCCTAATTTCACCTAGAATGAAGAAATCAAGTGCAGAGAAGAAGTGAAAAGTGGGGAGAAACCCAAATACATGTAAAGACCCAATCAAGGTGCTTAACATGACCCCAAACCACTTACTCAGAGGGCTAAATGCTCTTAACATGGAAGTGCTTCCATTTTAAGATGATACAGAAATATGTTGAGAACTAGGAGGAACAACAACTGATTCCTTCATAGGTTCTATAGGAGGATCAGTATAGTTCTTAGTAGACTAAAAAGCAACACTTGGAGCTTGATTAATAGAACTAGAAGCCATAGATAAAAGGGATATGGAAGGCATAGGTAAAAGACCATGGTTAAGATGCATCTGAGGCATGCTTAACTCAAGAATCTTGTAATGCTTATAGGCTCGATATGATTGAAAAAGATTATCAGGTCGAGAAGTACATGGATCAGGTAATGAAGGCCAAAAGAAGTAAAGCATAGCACAATCCTTGGGCTTAGAAGGTTGATATAAACTATAATTAATCATCTTCACTTATTCATCATGAATGAATTTAAGATACTTATGGATAGGAGAAGTAATGACATGCATGACATTCAACTAAGGCAAACCAAGCTTAACTTGAAACTAATCAAAAGTAGGAACAACAACAAAGGTAGTATCCACAACTTTACCAAAAAGTTCTACAAGTAAGTTAATAGAACCAAATGATGGATAAAGAAAAGCATTAAAAGTTTGAATCCACACATTCAATGTATCATAAGAATCGTGTTGTAAGTTTTTTATAAAAATATTTTCTTCAATAATAATATTGACTAAGGATGTAGGATAAACAAGACAACCGCATGTAGGTATGTTGGAAACCCTAGCATAAATGTAGAGGGGACCATGAGGAGCTTTAATAGTCTCAGAATCATCAAAGGTAATCAAGAGTTCCCAAGGTCTTTTATTCTTAAGTTGTTTTCGAGGTTTAGGTTGAGGTTTCAGTTTAGGCTTAGGTTGAGTTGGAACTTGAAGTTGAGGTTGAGATTGAGGCTGGGGTGGAGATTTAGATTGAGACAAAACAACATGCTCCACATGGTTAACAATGTGATTGAGATCATCCATCTTTGAATCATAAATAATATCCATAAAATATGGTTGAATAATGGTATTAGTATCATGTGTAGGCAAAGGATTTTTATAGATTTGGAGGTTTTGATTAGGAGGAGAGACAAACTTGTATCCACTACCACCAAAATTATCAACAAATAAAACATTAGAATCAATTAAGTCTTGAACCTTATGTTTTAAAGAGTAACATTTCTCAGTATCATGGCCATTCTGATGATGGTATTGACAAAAAGCTTTGGAATCAAAGGATTTGGATGCCACTATAGTAGGTAAAAGAGGTCGAATAGGAGGTAAAGTAATCATATTAGCAGTCAACAATTTATTCATAATAGAATGAAAAAAATAAGAAAGAGGAGTAAATGTACGATTCAAACGAAAAGTAGTGGATGTAGAAGTAACATTATTGGATGTAACAACTTGATCAGCGACTGCATTCACTTGTTTATTTATCTTGACATAGTTGTTAGGTTTTTGAAACTTGTTTGGATTAGGAGTAGTATCACTCTTATCAACTAGGATAGGATCCATTGGAGTGTTTCTCTCAAATTGACTCACTTGTAATTGATAATGATGAAGCGCTACACAAAGTTGTTGAAAAGAGGTAAATTTAGTAAGCGGAATCTTATCTCTAACATCCTTTTGTAAATTTTAAATAAACATACATTGAATATGAATATCAGGAACATGATAAGAAATTTGAGCATGTAAATGCTTAAATCTACCAATAAATTCAATTATTTTTTCTTTATTATTATTTTTAGAATGCATCAAATCAATTAAGGACACTTGCAGACCAATTTTATTTTGAAATTGTTGAATAAAGGAATTGGCAAGTTTTGGAAAAGAATCAATAAAATAAGGAGGAAAGGAACAATACCATTGCAAGGCCTTATCATGAAAAGTTCTAGCAAAAAACTTGGCTAAAATCCTATGGTCATGAGCATAATCACTACAAAGAATTTGAAATATTTTAACATAAGTAACAGGGTCTCCCTTACCATTGTAATTCTCAAGATGAGGCATATCGGCTTGTTGAGGAACAAAAGCATGAATACTGTCTAGGGATAAAGGAATTCCCATGTCACATGTAGGAATGGTAAACTTTGATTGAGTTAAAGACGCAATTTGTTATTGTAAAGAGGACATAGTTTGAGCCAAACTGATGATTGTTGAATCATTAGATTAAATAGGAGGTATAGACACACTAGAAACACTAGATAAAGTGTATGAAGTGGTAGGAATGGAAGAGACAACTAGATGAACACTTGGAACCACAACTGGAAGAGGATTAGAATAAGTAAAAGGAACATTATGATAAGAGGGTTTTGAAGTAGGGACGGACACAAGAGGAACACTCATAGGAAGAGAGGGAACTAATGTAGTCACCAAAGGAGGAGTATAAGTAGGAATGCTAGGTAAATGAATGGAAGAAGGTTTCACACTAGTAATAGGAGGAGTGCATCTTAAATCTTGAGCTTCTTGGGCTAAAGGTTTAACATTTGAATGCACAATATGAGTAATATCATGCAAGAGATTAACACCTTCACCACTATCATGAAGTACTTTCTTAAGAGCATCTATAGCTTGAATAAAATATTGATTATGGTTCTCTTGAGTAAGCCAATTTCCCATTTTATCAAGTTCAGTTGAAATTTTTTGGACTTGTTTAGGAGGAACTCTTAAATCATCATCCCCATCATAAGATGAGTGAGAAGAGTTATCCTCCATAGTAGGATTAGAATCATGAATAATCAAATTGTCATCTGGAATCCTAAGGAAAGGAGATGAAGACTTTGGATCAAAGGCGCCCATAATTCTATAACTTCATCTAACCAGAATATTATAAGTAGGAATAGAGGTAGTAAAGCTCATATGCCAATGTAATGCAAAAATGAACTAAACTAGGAAAACACAAAGCATAAACACATAAATGTTTTTGTATTTTTACTTTATATGAAATATAAATGCAAGATCTAACACCATAAAAGAAAGAGTTCACCAAACTGGTTCACCAAACTGTAATGTATAAAATATAGATGATATAAGAAATGGTGTATAAAATATGGTGTGTGAGTAAGTATGTGGGAAAAGTAAGATCTTCTTCTTAACCCCAAATTCTTAAAGGAAAGATCCAAATTGATCAACCAAAAGAAAATGGTCAATGCATAAATGAATCAATTGATGAAGAATATTAAGAAAGGAGAAAACCTTATATTCTGTTATGGAAAGGAAATATAAAAAATATTAATTGAATTGAAGACAAGTACTAACCTCAACATATGAAAGATCTAGAAAATACTATTTTCTGGTCTCTGTACTCAGTTTCGGGAAATTCTGCAACCAGATCTGGCCTAGAAACACATAAATGGAGAAAAATCAGAAACCTTCTCATGTTATGAGAAAGGTCGACCTTGACCCAAAATAGCCTTGTAAGATCTTATCCTAGGGTACAATCTTACCTTTTTTGTCGACCTTGACTTGCACTGTTCTGATAGAAATTCTATTCATGGATCTTGGAAGTTCACTGAAAAGGGTACTCAGATCTGATCTGTGATTCACTATCCCGCACCTGTACCTACAAGAAAAAGGGTTTTGTTTGTTGGATGAGGTATTTTCCTTGGTCAAACCCCAGTTCAGAATCAACCTTCAAATGTAATTGAAATTGCAAAAAATAAACAAAGTAAATGGAATAACTCACCTTGCTTATGTTGAAACTTTGTGGAGGATTCGAATCCTTGAATCCACAAGTAGAGATGCTCCAAATGAATGTAGAATTATATGTAGGATGTCTCAAATCAATTGCATTAGATCTTCAACACCAATCTTGAATGGATCTTAGAATAGGAAGAAGCTTGAATGGAAATGTGGATGGATAAATCTTCAACAAAGGGCCTCCATAGAGATTGAATCCTTCAATGGCTTCCAATGGATCTCCTTGATGAATTAGATCTTGAATACTTGAATGCTTGAACATGAATGAATGCTTGAATTATTTCCTTCTCCTTCTTGCTTGCTTGATTTATTGATTTCTCTTGCTTGAGATGGATATGATAGATGGCAAAAGATGCTTGATAATGGATGTGAAAATGAGAGAGGAAGACTTCCTTTTATACTAGTCTAGGGCATAAAATTCTAGAGAGGCCTACATAGGAGAATTAAATTCTCATTTAAACCTTAACCCCTAGAAATGGACCTAGATTAAATATAATTTAAGAATTTACCATTTTGAAATCTGAAATAGCTAACTTGGAAGTGGGAAAATAAACTTTCCGAAGCTTGACATCTGGAAACTTCTGGAACATGAAATTTGGACCCAGGGTCAGGGTCGAGGTTGACCTAGACCTAGGTCAGGGTCAAGGTTGACCTTGACCCTAAGGTCAAGAATCTCAATTCTCAGGATTAGGATCTAGAAATAGGCTGGAAATAGGTGGAAAGAGAAGCACAATAGGGGTTAAAAGCAAGATCCAAGTCAAAGACCCATTCAATGCATTTGACGTGACCCCAAACCACTTACTCAGAGGGCTAAACTAGTCCTAAATAGAAGTGCTTCCATTTTCTGACGATACAGTAACGTAGGATCTTTCCAAATACATAGTGCTCAATAACAAGTGTAACAATAATAATTAATAAATATCACTATCACATAAAAAAGTTATAGAAGGCTTATGCATGCAAGGTTCTTCTATTGGGATTTAAACCATACACAAGGTTTGGAAATACAAGTGTACAATTCCATCCCTTTGGCTCCACAAAATCCTTTGTATCTTGGATTATCTTGAAGCAAGGACCTACAATAAAACAAGGTTAACCATAGAGGCTCACCTCCTAACCTAGGCCTTTACAAGGCCACCCCTGAGCTAGGAGAACTAGAAACAAAATAGGTAATAGACAAGCATGGAGCACATGAAACATTTAACATAGATAAAAAAGGAACATACAAGAGTTTCTCAATCCAAGGCTTAACACAAAGTAATTTAACTAAATTAATATAGGGTGAAGGTGGAAAAAGTTTCCATGAGGAGAAAGATGTGAAAATAACAAACAATGCCTTCACAAGACAGCACATAACTTACTTTTCAACATCCTGTTGAATCCCCTATCAAGCCTTATGCCCCACAAATGGCCTAAGTCCCATAACTCTCGTTATGCCCCCTATTTTGCAACAAGAAAAAAACTACATAGAAACCATAATCCATGCTTCTTCCTTCTCTTCCTAGAAGAGAGACTCTACACTCGATCGACTGTCTCGAGACCCTTAACCCAAAAAATTACACAAAGTCAGTAAACTTGGCTAAACTCTGGGATGAAGGTGGACCAAGTATCCATGATGCTTAACTCTTTTCATCTTTAGAGAAGGGATAACCACTCATATGGATTGTCTAGAGACCCTTCATCCCAAGGCTTACACTTCCCTCCCCAGGGTAAGTTTTGGCCTTACTCTCCAATGAAAAAACAACACAAAAGAGAGATCACAAAAATGTAAACAAGACATAAGTCACAACAACATGACTTTATTCACATCACAAGTGCAATCATAGGGTCATACAATACACAAATTACATGATATGAAAGATGCATTTCTTACTCTACACATGTGGAGGTAAACCAACCTATACCTAGTTGTGACAAGCTGATGGTTGAAGAAGAGCTATCCAAACTGAGTAATTTTCCATTGCAATTATGCTTTAGAAACTAGACATCTCCAAAAAATGGAGAGTGCGTGATCGATCTAAAAAGTCCAAGAAGTCTCCCTCAATAGGCTTCTACCGACTCCCACCACTTTCTAGGTTTAGACCTAAATTTGATCCACCACCTATCCCCAGGGCCATCCTCTCCAAAATATAATCTTACAAAACCTAATCTTTCAAAATCTAATATGATCGCATTAACTTCTTCCTAAGATTCTATCTTGGGTTCATGCTTGGAACATACTCAAGGTTCTTGTTGTCATATTTTTGACACATTTTGAAAACCTAGTTACTAGATGAGCTACTATAACCTAGTTTGTGTTATTAGGTGATCTGGATTAAATTTGTGTTCATTTCATTGCAATACATGGAAAAGAAAAGAAATGAATAGTAGCTGCATCTATACATACATCTATCCGTATCATTTTGTTCTAAGCAGAGAAGTAAAAAGAGCTGAAAAGAAAGAACATCTATCTAGGCTCACACAAGCTGTGAGCATAGCCTTTACTAGAAGTAAATGAATGAGTGTAAATATACATAGAATAAGATGTGGTATTGGGGTACCAGACATTGCCTGGTTGTGTAGGTCTGAGGCCGTCCTGTCTAGAAGCTCCTGTGATCCAGAACCTGCAGAAGAAGAAGGGGATTTGGGTTAGATCCAATGGATCTAAGCAATGACTGATATCATAATACAATAATGCATATACACACTCAACCATGCACCTCTCATAAAGGCTATGCTCAAAGCTATGTACCAGACTCAAAAACAAGGAGACATCATGTTTTCACTGACGTGTTTGTTTCATGTGTAGATACAGGGGAGCTGATTCATAATGATTCTGTGAATGACCTAGGCCCTTGATGCAGATCATGATAGAAAAAATCTAGGTTTCCTATCAGGTGATTGCATCAAGGGCCAAGAGTATACACTGTGTGAACATATAGAGGAACATTCAGATGATCTAGCATCAAGAACATAAAAAATTATAGAGGGTTTCATGGCATCAAGTACAGAACAGAGCTATTTGTAGAGTACACAAGACTATGAGCCAGACATGGCACTCTGTTGCATAGATGTTCATATTGTATAGTTGAGGGTACACATCCACAAGCTCAAAAAAAGGTACAACAGATGATATTTAAAGATAAATTCAATGCATTGCATTTAGGGCATTCATATGTTTCAAATCTGCATTCTGTGATGATACTACAACATGAAAATCATGATAATCTGAAAATCATTACCTAGGCCTGTTATCTATAACATTCACCACGATGGCACAAATCAAATGGCAGAGGACTAGAGAGGGCATAGGTGAAAGACTGCTGATAATAGTTTCATTATGTCATGCTATATAATCAGGTGGGCATACCAATATCAATATAACAGGGTATATACATGATGATCAATGAGCAGTAGCCCAACATTTGCACAAAATGATGATACCAGTACATATATCTCACTAGCATGGAGGTAGGAAACATATAGTAAGGTCATCACATATTATTACTTTCTCATTCTCAGGTTTACTCAAATAGAGGAAATATGATGAATAGAATAGTGAATCCAGTATGGTATGTCATGTCAAATAATCAAGTTTGTATTCTTGGTAAACAGATTCAATACATGTTTCAAAATTTGATGCATGCATGCAAAAATTACATAATCCAGTGAGCATAATGATTAAATGAGATGGTTTTAATAATTCTATTTGCCCTCGATGAATGCCATGCACCCTCGGGTGTCTTCATCAGTAAACCATCTACAAGGACAAAACTATATGTGCTAACAACTAAATGCCCTCGATGAACACTAGTTTTTGGGCTTTCCAAATGAAGAAATGAAATACTATAATAACATTTTCTTTCAGGTTTGATATCATATAGAGATCATATGCACAGGCCTCAAGCACACTGTGGTGTTCAAACATACAAGAAATGCAGAGAACAGAGCACGATATCCTCATTATCGGGTGTCACAAACAAGATGCAAATGGATGGCATAGTAATGCAATAGCAACAATAACAGTCAACATGCCATGGTCAAGGATGAACAATCAATACATTCACGGGCCTCCAAGTTTATAAACAATAAATGGAACAAAGATACAACACATATAAACTGGTGACAATGATGCCATAACAGGGAATAAAGATCTACAATAGATATATGCCGTGATTCATGGTAAATGGATGCCTAGTTGTGTTCTACCATCATATCTATTCACTGGCCCCATAAACTTACAAGAGATGTTTACTTCAATAAAATATGACAGTGAATTCATGGCATGATGTCAGAATGACAAGAAATCCACAATGATATAAAAAAGAAAAACAGAGCATGATGTTTCAACAATGTCATCAATGCAATCACAGTACCATGTTCCTGTGTATGATTGGGATTGAATACAAAGGGCATGGTAATCACATGCATCAACAGTCATAGAAACCCATAGATGTGAGTGCCATCAAAACAACAGTGCCTTCAAGAATCTACAAATAGTGCAGAATACAAAGATATATGTGATACTCTAGCTGTTAATAAAAGAAAGGAACCATGATGCCCGGATCGCAAAGCAACAATGCTACATCAAATTCATAATCATTGATGCCCTCGAAAATCAAGAGGAAGCATGTTTGTAAGAAAGCACGACACCAAACATCAAATAGTAAGCATTGAAGAATCAAACATGGCCATGTAAACATGCTGAGAAGATACGGGTTCAACTGTGCCCTCATTTTCATCTCACAGAGAATGGTAAGAAAATCATCAATTCCCTAATGTCATGAGCTAACACTAGGGCATCGATTCCATAGTGCACCCATTTCTCATGCCCTAGCTCATCAAAATGCAATACCCTATTCAAATTCAGTAAGAAACATATGCTACAGTTCCCTAATACATTTTGCAGAGATGTGATCCGCTATTTTGTGCTGCGGACTATGAAAGAACAGACAACCAAATGTAGTGAACACATGCCCTAGTTCTCAGGCTATAAGCAAAGGAGTAGCAAAGATATGCAATGAAACGGTGCCTATGCCCTAATAATAAGAGCACAAGTTGGTAAACAGTAAAATATTCAACAGTACCGAACACAGAATACAGAGATGCATTCGAGCAATGCCTTAACATAATGCAGAAAGAACAATAACCAGTGAGTGCAATGAATAAAGAAATCGATACCTACCTCCAAGCATTTTGTTGAGATGAGGTTACTGTTTCCAATTTGAGAAGGAGGTTTCCATTCAAAGCTTCAGTGGGTTTTAGAAGTTGCTAGATGCTGTGATTGCAGAGTTGCCTTTCGAATGAGGGTTTTTTATTTTAGAATCTTTCTTTATGTCTCCCCTTTTAGGGTCGAGCATCTTTTTGGATCCCTTTGCTATACTATTCACAGCCATGATTTATATTGTAAAGCATTAATATAATTATCTCTCTTAGGTAATTATATTAATCATATTCATTGCCATAGGTTCCCTAATTAGAGTCATTGTTGACTAAGAGAGATAGATGTTATATTGTAATCATGTGAGGGAGGCTTTTGTTTTAGAATTTTTATGCCATGTGGATATGTATTAAATGTAAATACTTTAGGATTTTCTTCTCATTTTTGAGTTGAGACTATCTTAAGTATATTTTTGAATCCACTATTTTTGGTTTAATAAGAGGGGAATAGTTTTCTAAATGTTACAAGTCAATGCAAGAATTTCATTGTAAGGTATTTTGACATGTGGTGTTCTTATAAACCACTGTCAGAATATCATTATTCTGCATGACTTAGTGGGTCCTAGGTCTTCTTTGACTAAGTCTATTCTAGGGACTCCATTTTTTTCGCTTCCCCTATATTCTCGAGAGTGTGGCATCTGAATTTCAGAGTGATGGGATCATGGTTGAGGCTTTTCTATTCTTGGCAGGGTGGTGGTCTTCATTACAGATTCTCCAGATTTCCTATATATGCCTCTCACTTTTGTGATAGAAGGGAGTTCTTCATTCCCTCATTCTCACGAGGTGAATTTTGTAGCTCCTTTTATTCCAGTTAATAGAAAAATTGTTCCCTTCTTTTCTATAGTTTGTGAGTTGGTTGATGAACTTAGTTTTATGTATTGTGATTGATTCTAATCCTTTACATGATAGTATGCTCATTTGATTATTTTGCAAGCATTGATCTTCTTTAAGGTTTTCAAATCTGTGTGCATCTAACTGTGTTGAGTTGTGAAAATTATCTTTCCTTCTCATTCACAATAAACACCTGATTGTTTTCTAAGGGGAAAATCAAATTTGGAAGAGTTGTGGAGTTCTTGTTATGTGTTGGGGTTATATTGTGAGTCTATTTTCAATTTGTGGATCCATTCAGTTTGGTGAATCACCTTAGTTAGATTTAGCAATTTCCAGTTTTATGCAATCTCCCTATCCCTTTTCCTTCAAAGTTAGTACAGTTCAGGTGATACAAATGGGGAAGCCAACCCTTAATCCAAAGGTCTATTCTCAAGAAGCAATCCCACATCTTGAGAGTATTCCCATGCTTCACGGGATTGTTGGGTTTTATACTTAGCCATCATGGGTGCAATCCCTAGTGACAACAGTTCTCTTTCCTAGAAATCTTATAGGGATTCTACAAGGGTAGAAGGAATGCATCAATTAGAAATTCTCCCCCAAATAATACATCGATGCCAACACATACACATTACAAGTGTCAATTGACACCATAAAATGCACATAACTTAAAATATACTTGACATGCCCCTTGATTCATACATGCAATACAAAATGCACTAGCATAAACATGCCAGAATTCAGATTACAAAATAAAACACATTACAATAAGGTTTTGTCTCTTCATTAGACACAACCTTGGCTTCCACTATTTTTGACTGTACTTTCATACATAGGTTTGGTTCTAGTTCTCTAAATTTATTTCATGGTCATCTCTTGCACATCTCAAACCAAACATCAGTAGCTCAAGAAATCATATACATGATAAGATATGAAATACACATCAATCAGGCATATATCAATTATTAAACATTTTTTTTTCATGTAGAATTTCTCAATTCAGTTTACCATAACAATTTCATCACTTTCTTCATGAGATTATTTGTATGAATGAAAATCATTAAATTTTTCTACCATCCAATTTCCAATAAGATCATTAATATTTATAATTAAATCAACTTCCATTTCCTAAATTATCGACACAAGAAACACGACATAATCATGGTATTCATGTAAATCAAATAACCTTGATGCAACATAATGGTTCACAAAGTCATTTTTCTAAATACATAAACATTCTAAAAAATAGGTGTGTCAAAATTGGATGTGGTCAATCCCTGTCATATATGTAGTATAAATCCAACATGTAGTTTTAAAATATTAAGTTTATCTGGCTAGTACAAAAAAATATTAAATGAGTTGGAGTCGGGCCCCATAACAAGGTTAAATGTAATCATAGACAAAACATGACAGAAGGAAAGGATGGTTATTAGAGATGGTTCTGGGAATATAAACTCGAGTTTATAAACATGCTTGGCCTGGTGACTTCTTCTCTAAGTAAGATTTAGGTTATGATATGAAACTAAAATAAAATTGAAAAGAGGTTTTATATCGACTTTGGATGGGAGAATATGATAAAAAATATTTTTTTAAAAAGAAGGTAGGACTTCAACAAGGAAAAGAAAACCTCTACCAAAAGAACATGTAGTTGATAGAAAAGATTTGGTTGTAGATGAGAAAAAATAATGAAATAACAAATTATTGATATTTATATAGGAGGAACAACTTACCAAAAACTTAAAAAATAAATAGGAAGAAAAACTCTTCAAATCTATAATTATTCATTTCTATAGAAACCACTGAAAAGACACCCACGATAAGATACATGAACAAACAATTGATTTATTTATATTTTAAACCTTTCAAATTCCATTCTCTAAAATAATATATTTCATTATTATTATGTTCATATCCTACTAAATTTAGTTTCCTAGTTTATAGGAAAAGTCAAACTAAAAATTATAAACATAGAAATCCAATCTATTACTTATTTAATTAACTACATAAGACTTTTAAAATTATAATAGTATAAAATGGAACTAATATTATAAATAAGATTATCAACTCTTACAAAATTTAAAAATCACATAAAAGCTAGATACCACTCAATTTTTAATTTTTTTTATTAATTACTATTACAAAAGAGCCCGAGACATAATATTAATAGATATTAACAAATTGCTTAATATCTTATTAAGCATAAGCACATAATAATTAAGTTACATTAATTTATGGATTAATGTAACATGTCGATCAATCTTTACCCTGTTGACATCAATATTTTATAATTAGCTGATAGGCTTTTAATTGTGAGCTTGTCCTTGTAGTTTTATGCCAGAAAACTTGTCTCACATTATAAGACTACCCAAGAAAGCCACAAAACATGTTTTCCTAAACCACCAAATGTCTTCATGATAATTGACAAACCTCTTTATGACAAAGCTATCCATTGGTTTGCTTTATTTGTGCTTTATTTTTTAACATATAAATTTGATCGATAAAAAATATTATAATAATTTTAAAGTCCTTAAAAAATAAAAAAAAATATGTATGTTTAGATAGCATCACTAAGAAAAAAATACGCACCAAAAGAAAATTCTATATTTCATTATTTCTTATTTTCTTAATAATATCTTTTAATATTATCTTCTTTTATTAGGATATTCTATCTTTTTTAATGTTTCAAAAATGAAGAAAGAAAAGTTATTAAAAAGGAAGATAAATAATAATTAAAATCTTCATTAAAAAATTCTTTTCAATATTCACAGATAAGATTGTGATGATTTTGTAGTGCTTAAAAAATAAATATTTAAATATTATTACTAAGAAAAAGAATGTGAATCTATTTTTTATTATTATCTTCTTTTTATAAGAATATCTTTGAATATTATCTTATGTTATTAATCTATCTTTTTTAGAATTATAAAAATAATTAAAAAATAAGATAAATATTAATAAAATATATGAGAATTTACTATCTATATTCTTGAATAAGAAATGAAAAATATGAAAAAAAATGTTTGTCGTATTTGTTTTTCTTTTAAGACAATAATTTGTGATTCACACACATACAATAGTCATGTTTTTTCTTCTTTTAAAATAATAATTTAAGATTCACATACACTCCATGAAAGAAGCATTTTTACTTTTAAATCTTCAATCCTATTGATTATGCATTTTACACATTTTATTTTATTAGTTTCTAAACGCAAATCTTTTGATTTTTGAAAAGATAAGTTTTTATTGAAATGTAGTAGAGATAAACAAGAGTCTAAGTATTAAATATCACTTTCGGAAGTGGATCAAACACATGTTAGAAAAGTGCAGATTTGATTAGGTATCTATAGCCACTTATTTTTTATTTCAATACATTAAACAATGTGTTTTTTATTGCAGGAAAAAACAAGTTATAAAGGGGACCCAAAACCCCATACAAGTTGAGATCAAATGATTACATCATTAAGCATACTAAAAAGAAACAGGATTGGGATCCAGTCCAATAGAACCAAGGCTAGCAAAAAAAGCCAAAAAACTAGAAATCAGTAAAACCACCAGCAACCAAGGAAACCTAAAAAGAGAATAGCACCAGGACCCAGGAGAACCTAAGAAAACTCCTTGCAAGTTTCATCCGCTTCCTTCTTCGCCTTCGAGATCTTCTTGATGGAAGCATTGAAGTCAGAGAGCTCGAGGATCCTATCTTGGATTTTTTTCCTTTTAGCAGACCAAGTGCATTTAGCAGGACCCTCATCACCCACATCCTCATTGTCCTCCTCAAGTTTCTTGCTAGGGGAACCAACATCAAGCTCCACTTTGATAGACATAAAACACTCCATGGACAATCCCATGAACAGGTTGTTATCCTGCATATGCTTCTTCATTGCATTCTCTAGATTATCAACTTTAACTTGCATATCCTGCATTTTCTTTTCCCTATCATTGTCCTTATTTTCATCCAATCCCTTAGGACCAGTCTCTAAGATCTCCTGCAAGGAGTCAACCTTAGCAGAGATAGAGTAACATTTTAAATTAAGATTTTTAATTTCTTGAAAAAGCCATTTCAACAAGTGAAATGAGTACATAGAGGCTGCCTTCACAGTCCGGAGGACCCCGAAAGGAGGGTCAATTTTGTCATCCATGTCTTCTTTGAGCACTTGCACATTCTGTTCTTGTAAATCAACTATTTTGACAAAGGGGATGTTCTGAGAGGAGGAGGGAACATTTTCCATCTCAACAATAGGGGAGTCCTTCTTCTGATCCAAGTGGACCTCCATAATCACTTCCAATTTGGGGGAAATTGGAACATCATGTTCCTCTAAGCTATCATAGTCAACCAAAATGGGGACCGAATCACCACCCACATGCTCCTCTTTTTTGTCATCCTCATTGTTATCCTTGACATCGGGGCTATTCTCCACATCCATAGTTTCGACAACATACTCCTCTTTATTCTCATTATCCCCTTAGACAATATTCAACACTGACAGAGAAGCTTCACTATCCTCCTTAGATGAATTAGCCATGGCAACATAACCCTCAACACTTTCCCCAGAAGAATCTATCTCCATACCAGCATCCTTATCTAATTTTATTTTTTTTCTAGAAGAAATCTCCTCTTTACAAATCGTTTCCCTAATATGTTTCTTAGCCAAGCTAGAGGCTTTAGGCAAGGAGATGATAGGGCTAGAAATGGACTTCTTCTTGATATGTTCCACAATGAGGAGAATAAGCCCCTCATGCAGAATGGGCTTATTCTCTTTCTTCCCATGGTCAATGATACTAAGGCAGAGAAACCCTAATCTTGTGATGGAAGTGACAAAGCAGCACAAAGTGGTAAGAGTGGGCTCGTTTATACCTATCATCCAGGGTGATATACTCCATGATTGTAGTCATGACCTTCACCCAAATTTCCTTGAAGGAATCAACATCATAGTAGCCGCTCGAATCTTTCACCAAACTCTATGCCTCAACTTTGCTTTTGGGGAATCGTTGAATGTCCTTTTGAGAAACTTTCTTATCTCTATAAAATTTACCCTTAAGGCTCATCCTGAACACCTCAGCAATGTGTTGTTGTTTTAGTAATGTTTTGATTAAGCATGCATACCTTTATTGACAATTTTCCATAATTTTAAATACTATTCATAGTAATTTTCTAAAATATTGGATACATACCAAAGAAGATTGTTGTAAAAGACTTGCATTTCTTTTCTGGACCATAAACATAGACATGTATTCAACTAGCTTTACTCTCTCTACAATCTCCAAACTTTGAGGAATGAAATGAACCCTTATGTGTGAGGATCGATTAGAGGGAACACATGATCTTAAAATTATCCACTCCTAGTCCATAAACCATGGTTGCATGCTTAATTGCATGCATCCTCTTTGTTTTCATGTTTATAAATATTGTATTTGGTTGAATATTTCTAATTCAAGTTGAGATTTTGTAAAATCCCTTCTAATAAATTATAAATATTCTATGACTAAACCATTGTACTTCATGAAATAATAATCAATTATATCATATTATTCATGCACCCTATTTGAAGTTTACACATTTTGCATGCATGTCTATTAAAGATTTCATAGCTGTAATATCTACAACCCATCAACCCTTCCCTGTCTTGACAAATTCTCATGCTCTAAATCATCTCGGTCAAGTCTCTTACAATGATTGAAGAAATTTGATTTTATTTTATTTCATTAAATCTATTTTGTGCATGACCTCTAAGTATTTTTATGAAATGATAGATGTACAAAAAAAAATATTAGAGTTAATTTAATTATAAATTATTTTATTAATATTTTAACTAATATAGAAAATTTATATTTTTATAGAAAAATCAATTTTTTTTATTTTTCACATTTAAATTATAACTATAATTTCCTACCGGCTTATCCCTTGAACCTCCTATATATTTTAATCCAACAAATAATGTAATGATAATCATTTAAATCTAATTAATTAAGTAATATTAACATGTTGATCAAACTATATTTGACTTCATTAAATATTATGTTTCAATTTTATAAAGATGGTTTGTTATGTACTCATATTTATTCATTTAACCATCAAAATAGAAACAAACATATAGTCATGTACTACCAATACACAAAGTCAAACATAATCATAGGCCGAACACAACAAAAGGAAAGGGAAGGTATTATAAATTGTTCTCGAATATAAACCTATTTTTATAAACATGTTTGGCTTAGTGACTTTTACTCTATGTAGGATTTAAGTTACCATATGAAACTAAAATAAAATTGAAAATAGGTTTTATATCTGCTCTTGATAGGAGCATTTGATAAATAATATTGTTTTAAATAGAAGGTAGTAGTTCAAAAAAGACAAGAAAACCTCAACTAGAAGAACATGTTGTTGATACAAAAGATTTGGTTGTAGTTGAGCAAAAACCAGTGAAATAACTAATTATTTCTATTTATATTCACAATGTGTCAATTTGTGATATTGCTATCAAGATTTAACTATGTATCTTTTGAGTCAAACTCATTGACCCATGTTGCCATCTCTCATGAGAATGAAAGGAAACCTTAGCACTCATTGTATTTATGTGATGTTCACAAAGGTGAAGCACGAAGACTTCCCTTAAATGATGAACATAGAAAATGGAAACAAATCTAGAAATAAAATTGAACTTTGATTGGCTACTAGAGATTTTCTTGATTATTGTTCAAAGATGCCTCCTCTGCTATAGTTCTCGGAAGAAACTAGTATTACAGTTTGGTAGTTTGAAGCAAATGGTTTGGTTACAATCAAAGCATAACTACAAACATGTTTGACTTGTATAAATATAAATGTTGCCACAATTTTCTATTGCCCATTTTAAGAGATTTCAAATCAGTTTTATAGGACACAAAATGCAATGGTTTAAGTTTTTAGGAATTTTAATTAAAAAAGAAAGAAAATGAATTTGCATTTATAAGGAAGATTTAGAAATTCATCTTGGTTGGTTTATTTGTTTCTATTACTTTTGACTTGTATGGAGGTTCAAGGTTTTTTAAGGGAGAGGATTTAATTTCTAATTTAGTTTTCTAATTTTGTGCCTTCAAATATTTTGCGTGACAATTTCAAATTAGTTTTATGTGGGAGTTTTTGGGATAGTTCTTTACTTATAACTAAATCTTTAAGTCCATATAATCAAATGTGATGCTACATTAGCATGCTTTTAGTTCAGGACTGTAGAATGACCGAAAGAAATTATATGGATAGTTATACACGAAGTAATATTTTATTCTTGTGGTGATGTAGCATCATATATTATCAATATATCTATGATCAACACTAACGATTTTAGAATCACAATTACTACTATTCTAATATTAAAAATATTTATCATTTAAGAAAATCTATATTAAATAATTATTAAAATCTATTTAACTACCTAATTCTCTTCTTTAACAATATAGTAATCCATTCAATTAGTGACTCTTATCTCTTATATAATAATCCATTGAAATAGTGGATCCTCTTCCTTAAAATTATAATAATCTATGCACTAGTCAAACAAATATAATTATCCATCCAAATAGTGAATCATGTTACCCCATGTCTCCATGTGGCTGCTTAAATGTCATTTTTGCTTAATCTTAAGAAGGATGAGTGTTCCCATGGAATTTTTAAAGTGTAGAGAAAGGATAAATTAGAATATTAAATTATTTTAGTGGAGGGGCTATAATTGAGGAATTGAAAATAAGCATTGAAAAAATATGAAGAGCTGAAAATAAGCAGTAACTCCTTATTAAAAAAAAATTGATGTGACTTCACAAAATATTGTTGCTAATTTTACTAAAAATACAATTAAAAATAAAATAAGCATCATAGAACTAGCTCTACAAAATACTGCAAAAAAAAATTGAGCAGCATAAGGACCGCCCTTATAAATATAATAATCTATACACCCAGTCAAACAAGTAATTATTCATTCAAAGAGTGAATCATCTTAGAAATATGATAATCTATACACCCAGCCAAACTGGAAAACTTAGAAGCTGAAAGCTCTATGACGCATTTGGGCAGGTAAGTCGAAGTAGAACATTTCTTTTTAAGGTCTATTGTTTTTTATTGTCATCATGCTTTTCAGTCACAATTGAAAAAGCTTACTTATTCAAGATACCCAAATTTTAGGGCTAAATCTATTTCCTTCTAATTTCCTAGTTATGTATGATTTTTCACTCTCAATCAATCAAAATGAGGGTTGTTATGCCAATGTTCTCTTATTGCTCTTGTCAATGTCAGTTTTAGCTCTGTTGATAGCCCATTCTACCCAGCTCAGTCAGCATCTAGCTTTCTCTGAATTGTTAGAGAAATGGAGGAAAACTCAAGAATGGATGGCTTCTTTCAATAATTTCAATCATATTTATGCTCCAGATTGTTGGATTTTCAAATCAAATCTGATTGTCTTTAGCCTCCATATTTGACTTTATTTTTTTATAAAGTTTGAAGTCTATTTTTTATGTGGACTTTGAAAGATAAGTTCAAATCAGATTGGGGGAAATCTGATTTCTTCTATAGACTTCTTCTTTCTTCCTTCTTCTTCTTTTGGACAACAATTTTTTTATAAAGGAAAGAATAACTTTATTCTTTCATAAGTAAGCATGAATGTAATTTCTCTTTTATGCAGCAGCAAAGAGATGTTTTTGAATACTCTATTTTTATCAGAGATATGAATGATTATTCTATTAAGCAGTGATTGCTTCAGATAATCTTGTAAGAGTTTTGTGAAGCTCATATTTTGTATGCAGCTCCAGTAGTTGCAAGTTTAATTTCTTATTGTAGAAAGTGTTTTTGTTTGAATAGAAGCAAGTAGATTCTTGCATAATTTCTCTAGCTCTTATGTTTGCCCTGTTTCTAGGAATTTTTGAATTTCTTCATTGCTAAAATAGAGCTTTTTTGTGCATTTCCAAAATTTAGTCTTCTTCTAAATTCTTTACATGGTATCAGAGCTGATTGGCCTTCAATCCTTGTGAATTTGTCCATTTGTTTTTTCTGGGTATTTGTTTATCTTGCATAGGAGACATGGCTGGAGATGTAGGAAGGAGTTGGTAGTAGCCACCATCCTTCAATGGACAAAATTATGATGTTTGGGCAAAGAAGATGAGGACTGCTATGACAACAAATGATTTGTGGAAGCTTGTGGTCAATGGATTCACGAATGTGACCGACCCAGTTCAGTTTGTTTCCCTCACAAACAATCAAAAGAATCAGTAGAAGGAGTTAAGGAGGAAAGATGCAAAAGCTTTAAGCTTGATTGAGACTGCCTTGATAGAGGCAATCTTTCCCAGAATAGCAGCAGGTGATTATTCCAAAGAAGCTTGGGATATTCTTCACACAAGTTTTAAAGGGACTGAGAAAGTTCATTTGGTGAAGCTCCAAATGCTTCGAAGAGAGTTTGAAACTCTCCTTATGAAGGATAATGAGTCCATTTTAGATTTCAGCTCAAGACTCTTTGGTTTGATAAACCAGTTGAGAACCAATGGAGAAACCATGGATGAGCAAAGAATAGTAGAAAAAGTTTTGAGAAGTCTGCCCTCAAAATTTGATAATTTAGTTATTGCCATTGAAGAGGCAAAGGATCTCTCATTAATGACTGTTGATGATTTGATGGGTTCTTTCCAAACCCATGAGCATCGCATTAATAGATCAGCAAATTATTCTCAAGAGAAAGCTTTTAGAGCTCAAGCCAATGCAAGAGGCAGGGGAAGAGGAAGAAACAACTCTGGAAGAGGTTTAAGAGGCAGAGGTCATGGTAACTCCAGACAACAAAATGCTAGAGGAGAAAGCTTAGAACGAGCAGCCACAAATGAGTGAGCTAGCAGCTCTCAGAATAATTCTAGAGGTAAGAAGAAATATAGTTCAGACAAGAGTAATATTGAGTGTTATTATTGTTATAAATTTGGGCATTATGCTAGTGAATGCTGGAAAAAGCAAGGAAATCAGTCAAAACAAAGTGCAAATGTTGCTTATATGAAAGTGGGTGATGGAAATAATCCCATAGCCTTCATCATGTGCAATGTTGGTGAAGAAGGTAGCCCCGAAGTCTGGTATTTAGACAGCGGTTGTAGTAACCACATGAGTGGTAATGAAAGTCTTTTTTCTTTCATTGATAAAAACATAAAGTCTGAAATTAGAATGGGGAACAATGGAGTTGTTCCAGTTGTGGGAAAAGGATCTATTATGATCCGCACCAAGCAAGGTGAGAAACAAGAAATTCAGAATGTTTATTTTGCCCCAGGAATAAAGCACAATTTGATGAGTGTTGGACAGCTCACTCAAAATGGTTACAAACTGCTAATGGAAAATGACCAATGTATCATTTATGAGAAGGATGGGAGAAAGAAAATTGTTGCAACAATTCAAATGACAAAGAATCAAATGTTTCCTTTGAAGATAGAGACATGTTTCTCTTCACAATCAACAACTCCACCTTCCAAGAAAGAATGTACAGCAGTACAACAATCAGCCTTCAAGAGCATGATTGAAGACCCCTCCAAGCTATGGCATTTAAGGTATGGACATCTTGGTTATGCTGGTTTAAATGTATTGTCCAAGAAATATATGGTAGATGATTTGCCATGTATTAAAGAGTTTAGTAACAAGTGTGAGGCTTGTATTTTGGGTAAGCAACATAGGCTGCCCTTTAATTCTGGAAACTCTAGAAGGGCAAGAGCACCATTAGAGCTGGTGCATACCGACTTAGTTGGCCCTATGAAAATCACTTCCATTGGGGGGAGTACTTATTTTATGACCTTCATAGATGATTTCAGTCGTAGAACATGAGTTTACTTTATGAAAAATAAATCTGAAGCTTTTGATAAGTTTTTAGAATTTAAAGCCCAGACTGAAAAATGAACGTGGACACAATCTTAAAGTCCTAAGGTCAGATAGAGGGGGGGGAATATAACACCAATATTTTTGTAAATTTTTGTAGGTAGAATGGCATAAAGAAAGAGCTTACAACCAGTTATACTCCGCAGCAAAATAGAGTGGCTGAAAGAAAAAATAGAACCATTGTTGAGATGACAAGAAGTATGATGAAAGAAAAAGGACTCCCAATTGAATATTAGGGAGAGGCTGTAGCAACAACAATATACTTAATCAATAGAAGTCCTACAAAAGTAGTCCATGACAAGATTCCAATGGAAGCATGGACAAAGCATAGATGGACGGTTGAACACTTGAGAGTGTTTGGGTGTGTAGCATATGCACACATGCCAAAAGAACAAAGGAAAAAGTTTGATGAAAAAGGAGTAAAGTGTGTGTTTACTGGTTATAGTTTAGAATCCAAGGCATACAGATTATATGATCCAGTTGGAAAGAAGATCATCATTTCAAGAGACATGGAGTTCATTGAGAATGAGTCATGGGATGGCTCGGTGGACACATCTTCAAGCACTTCAAGTAAAGTGCCTATTACTGATGAAGATGATGAGTTTTCTGATCAGAAAAATGATATAACAACAGATATAGAAGGCTCCAAAAGGCTGCAAATTGGCCCCATAGAGAGCAGCAGCAACAATACTGAGACCTATGATCCCACTCTCGCCTCGCTAGTGCCAATAAAGACCAAGAGTATAAGGGAGATATACCAAGATGAAAGGTATGAAAATGAATTTGATGAAAATATTAATTTTGCATTATTTTCTCATAGTGATCCAATTTATTTTTAGGATGCTGAAAAAGAAGAAAAATGGTGTAAGGCCATGGATGAGGAAATGGACGTAATAAAAAGCAATGAAACTTGGGAGCTCACTAATTTACCTCCAAATAAGAAAATTATTGGAGTTAAATGGGTTTACAAGACCAAGAGCAATGTTGAAGGAAAAATAGATAGGCATAAGTCTTGATTGGTGGTCAAGGGGTACAAAAAATAGTTTGGTAGAGATTATGATGAGACCTATGCCCCTGTTGCTAGAATGGAAACCATGCGTGCTGTCATAGCAATTGTAGCCCAGCACAAATGGAAGGTTTATCAAATGGATGTGGAGTCCACCTTCTTGAATGGAGTATTGAAAGAAGAGGTTTATGTGGAGTAGCCACCTAGTTATAAAGTTCTGGGTCATGAAAGTAAAGTGTATAGGCTGAAGAAGGCTCGTTATGGGCTTAAGCAAGCTCCACAGGCATGGTATAGTAGAATTGACTCATATTTGATGAGCAATGGTTTTTGCAAAAGCGATGGTGAGCCCACTCTTTACATCAAGGAAACTAATGGTAATATTCTAATTGTTGTCTTATATGTTGATGATTTAATATTTATTGGGGATAATGATTTCCTCATTTCTGATTTTAAAGAGGCCATGAAAAGTGAGTTTGAAATGTCAGACTCAGGTCTCTTGAAATTTTTTCTAGGCATAGAAGTGAAAAAAATGCATGATGGTATTCATATCTCTCAAGAAACATATGCAAATTAGATATTAGAGAGATTTAAGATGCAAAGTAGCAAGCCTACTCCAACACCAACTTCAGTAGGTTTGAAGTTAAGCAAGCAAGATTGCAGCAGCAGTGTGGATCCAACTTTATATAAAAGTTTAGTTGGAAGTTTGATGTATTTAACAGCTACTAGGCCAGACATTATGCATGCAGTAAGTTTGATTTCCAGATTTATGGAAAATCCAAAGGACTCCCATTGGAAAGCGGGAAAGAGAATCCTGAGGTATGTGAAAGGAACCAAGGGATATGGTATTTTGTATACTGCAGCAACTATTTTTTATCTTATTGGCTACACAGACAGTGATTGGGCAGGAAGTTTGGATGATAGGAAGAGCACTTTCGGATATGTTTTTTCACATGGGTTCAGGTGTAATCTCATGGGCTTCTAAGAAGCAACCCATAGTTGCTCAATCTAAAGCAGAGGCTGAATATATAGCAGTGAATGCAGCAGCATGTCAAGCTATTTGGCTAAGAACGATCTTGGTAGATTTGAAGCAAGAGTAAGAGCATGGAACCACAATATTTTGTGACAATATTTCCTCAATAGCATTGTCAAAGAATCCAGTGTTTCATGGAAGAAGCAAGCACATTGAAATCAAATATCATTTTATCAGAGAACTTGTTGAGAATGGTGAAATAAAAATGGAGTTTTGTAGGTCAGAGCAACAGCTAGCAAACATTTTCACCAAGCCATTGGGCATTGCAAGTTTTGAGCACCTAAGGAGAAATCTTGGTGTAGTTAGTTTGGATCAAGCATGATCTTGTTTGTTTGCTCAAGACAGTCGGGGAGTGTTGGATTTTCAAATCAAATCTGATTGTCTTTAGCCTCCATATTTGACTTTATTTTTTGATAAAGTTTAAAGTCTTTTTTTTATGTGGACTTTGAAAGATAAGTTCAAATCAGATTGGGGGAAATATGATTTCTTCTATAGACTTCTTCTTTCTTCCTTCTTCTTCTTTTGGACAACATTTTTTTTATAAAGGAAAGAATAACTTTATTCTTTCATAAGTAAGCATGAATGTAATTTCTTTTTTATGCAGCAGCAAAGAGATGTTTTTGAATACTCTATTTTTATCAGAGATATGAATGATTATTCTGTTAAGCAGTGATTGCTTCAGATAATCTTGTAAGAGTTTTGTGAAGCTCATAGTTTGTATGCAGCTCCAGTAGTTGCAAGTTTAATTTCTTATTGTAGAAAGTGTTTTTGTTTGAATAGAAGCAAGTAGATTCTTGCATAATTTCTCCAGCTCTTATGTCTGCCCTATTTCTGGGAATTTTTTAATTTCTTCATTGTTGAAACAGAGCTTTTTTGTGCATTTCCAAAATTTAGTCTTCATCTAAATTCTTTACAAAGATAACATCTCTACCTAGCCAACCAAAAGATGTTTAAATTTGTTTTCAGATAAATTCAATAGATAAACATTATATAATCCTCGCCCTCTTTTTTCTTTTCTTTTGTTGTAGGCTTTTATGTGCCTGAACTGGCAAACACAATTCTTAAGAACAACAATTCTCGTACATCTTTCATAAATCTCAAGGGGATTCTGGTGCAGTTCCTCTACCTTCCACAACAAATTTGTAAACTTTTATATATTAAAAAAGAAGTAGATACACTCACAATTTAACAATTGATTTTCTAACTTAGAATTGAATATGTATGTGAGTGGGAGATGATGAAAAAATATTTAAAAAATTAATTAATGATGAGGAGAGATATTCTATTTTTTAAAAAGAAAATTACTATATAGATGTAAAGACATTATCACAATGATAGAGTATTTATTCTAAAAAAAAACTTATTAGAAAAAAAAAATTTAAAATTTAAAATTCAAACCAATGTATTCACAATATCAAATCAAATTAAAATGCATCATTATGCTCAAGTTTTCATAGGAGAAAAATAACATAATTCTAAATATATTTGAACAATGTAATGACATGTAAAACAATACAAGTATACATATCTTTGACAATCTATATAAAATACATTAAGAAATACCTTTCTCGAGGTGCCTATTTTTTAGCAAATAGTCACCTTAAGGTTCTAGTTAGTCTAGTGTGTAAATATGTAAAACCAACCCTTTGCCTCACCAAGCCAACTCTAATTGTCACCAAGCTAACTATAACTAGCGATATGTAAAGCGTATAACCTCTTAAGATTTTATAGTGATAAATGGCCCAATTATACAAAGCTATATAAATTCACCTCCTTGAAACCTTGGTTTAAAAAATATCTTAGGAGTGGCTAGATGAGTTAGTTAATCAAGATATTTGCAATGCAATAAAGAATGTTGCATCCATCTTTCAAATTTGGGAGAGGCTAGATAAATAAGTCTAGAATGTTAAGCTAGAGGTGCCAACTCTATGGGAAAAAAAAGGAATCTAGAAGACAACGCTGCTAAATTGAAAGATAATTAGGGGACATTACTAAAAACATCTAGGAATTAATTACTTATTGCCAAAAATTTGTCAAGAACACTACTACCATGAATCAACTTTTCTAATAGGAACTACAAAAAAGAAACAAAAAATAAAAAATGAATGAAGGTGCTCTTCAACCTCACCATTCTCTAATTGATCTAGTTTGAAAAGGAAGATACACTCAAAGGATACCTTGCACTCTAATCCTTCACATGTTGTAGTTGGTTTGTGTATCTCTCTAGGAAGGTGACTTTTGATGAAAAACTGGAGTTTCTTAGAAATCAGTGACATGCCACAAAAGGCCTTAGATTGTTAAGAAAAATTTAGTTTCTCGATTGTTTTTGAAATTAGTAGCAACAAAAGGGTGTTGGCCCATGGAAAAAGAAGAGGCTAACTAAGAGAATTATAAGAAAATTAATTCAACTTAGAGAGAAACATTAGTAGCAGAAAAGCACACATAGCTTCTACCTCTATCAAAAATATAAAAGCAAAATTCAATCCACAACAGTTGTTTAGTATCAAATAACCACAAAATAGTCTTAGTAAAATCCAACAATAACATGAAAATATGTCACGTGGGGCTAAAAACATAGCTTAAAGTCTTAAACCTACAAAAATTAACACAACCCATCCAACAAAAGGCTAGGAACCAGCCCCAATCTCCACCGTCCCATACACATCTAGCCACAGAGTCACTTCCCGTCCCATAAGTGCTTAGACAACAACAAGTCAGTCCACTCCTCATTAAGAAATTTGAAGAGTTCACGGTTTCCTTCAACATACTCCTTTCCCTCTAAAGCCTTCTCATTGAGGAGGCAGAGCGTGGTAGCAGAGACATGCATCACCTTGAGAGTGAATTTACTGACATCTGCCAGCCTTTTGTTGGTGTTATCAAGGTCCCAGGTAAGCTTTGTCACAGTATTTTCCAAGGACACAAATTGGTACTTGATTCTTCCCATCAAACCACTCCCCGTAGTCTCTTTATTAGCAATGGGGTCCTTTTCCAATTTTTCCTCATCAGCCACGGTAATTTGGATGTCTTCCTCCACCTTGATTTCCACCTAATTAGAATCAATATCTGAGTCATCTCTACTGGGAGAGTCCACAAAGGCATCCTCCTGGCTCATAAGCTCTTTGATATCTTTTTTCCCTTGCTCTTTGGCAATACAAGAGGAGTGACAGGTAGAGATGGTCTTGGGATAAGTATTTGGAGGGCAATCCAGGTTAATGATGATTTTCTTTTTCTTTTTGTGGGGAGGCTAAGAGCAATCTCTAGGGGCAAGGCCATGTTTGTGGCTAGTTCACGAAACAGGGGTGGGTTGGGTTTCAGAGGATTTGGGGCTAGCAACAGGGGTCGAGAAGCCTTTTGACTCAGAGGGAGTGGGAAAACCCTAGTTAAGAGAAATCGAAGGCGAAAAGGGTTGCTGGACAAAGTGGATAATTTGCACAGTAGGGGGGGTAGAGGGCATGATGAAAATTGTAAAGTCTAAGGATTAGGCCCTGGTGGAGATAGATAGGCTTCTTCCCAAGAGAAATAGCCTCATTAACATCGTTCACATTTGACTCCAAAGAGTGTAATAGGTAAAAGGGAAGGGAAATCAACATTTTATGCTGAAAATGATTCAAAAAAGGAAGATGGTAGTTGTAGAACATACCATAGCAGCCCTCCAGGGTGAAATATTTGATGACCAACTTACACATTTTTTGCTAGAACTCCGGGAGAAAAGAGATATTGTAGCCCCCATTTTTAGAAACTAGGGTATCTTCATTCTTGAAAAATTGAGTAAACTCCATCTTTTCTTGGGATTTAGCAGTTTTCTTCCATTTTATGCTAGTAGTCAGCATCCACGTGGCTTGGCCAATGACCTCCTCATTTATTTGAAAGGCGATACCATTGATGGTCATTCTAGGTTTTAACAAACTGCCTAGATATCATCTTGTCGTGTCTCATGAGGTTTTCCATAAAAGGAAGAATACCTCCCTCCTTGTAGAAATACATGACTATGGGGTCTGAGGATAATTCTTCCTCAATCTTGTCAGGCTCAATCCTCTTTCTGTCACCACCCATTTTTATCGCCAGATGCCAGTCACTGAAAACCCCACAAAACATAGGGCATCAGTCACCTTTGAGACCAGAGAGTTAGTTTCTCTATTATTCTTTGGCTAGTCTATTCTATTTTTTATGCTCTTGGCTTTTTGCTTCCTCAATATTTAGGTTTTTATTTCCCTAATCTCCTTTCTTGTGAAATTCATTTTATTTTTGTTGATGATTGCTTTGTGATTATTTTAGGCCTTTTTAATTTAATCAAAATCAATTTTTAATTTAACTATCACATATGTTTTGTCTTTATTTAATTTCTTTAATTATAACTTAAATTTGTGTAAATAAAATTATATACTATAATTTTTGTTATCCTCTATGTTATTATTCTTTAACATTATGATCATTGTTACTATAAATATTAATATCTTATCAATTTAATAAATACTTTTTAATTGATTATTATCTTCAAATAATTATTTCTAATTATGTTTCTTAGCTTAACAAATAATTTTTAATTGATTATTATCTTCAAAAATTTATTTATGATTATGTTTCTTAGCTTAACAAATATCTTTTGACTTTATCAAAGATATATTCATGCATGTCTATGTAAATGCTAGCACCAAATCAAGAGGAGTTAAATTGAAAACTACCTCTTTCAACTACATTTGTGAATTATTCATTAGTATTTTCCAGTTTCCCTCTCCATTTCCATGCTCTTTTCTAATCGAACAACTTTTACACTTGGTACAAATAATCGTAGTAGCATTTAGAAACAGCCTTGAAAGCGAAATGATAAATATAAATGACCAAGTTATAAAATATAAGTGGAAACTAATAGCACTCCAAGGGTGAATATAAAAAATATGGTGTAAACAATAAATAAATTAAATTAAATAATTAAATATGAAGATGGAAATACAAGCTTTAGACACCTTTTTCTAGGTAATAGTGTGTATTCTTAAAAATATTAGTTATCATTTAAACTTGAATATTATCTTGTCTCATTTTTTATAAATTGGTTCTTATTCATAATGTCCTTTTATTTTTATATTTGTAACTCTTGAGCTATTTAAATTATAGTTTTAAACAAAGTGTATATCGTAGATTTAATGTCATATCCTTAGAAGCATTATATCATTTTATTGAATTAATTATAATGATATTACTTTAAAGTACTTCATAAAATATATGTAATAATTATCCAATAATTTTTAATAAGTATCAACCATTATGTTTTTATATATAATGTATAATATTTTAAATGATTTCTAAAATGAGTACATTGGTTGTATTATGTATGTCTCTATGGAAAAATAACATAAATATGATAAATTAAAACTACAAATCATTAGAAATACTGACTTATAACAAATTGTGTATATATAGGTTGGGAATTTGAAAATGGATGTCAATATGGATTATTGTGGGAAGGTTTACTATCTATGATCACATGCATTAATATCAGATGAAGACTATGCAAATGAGTGTTGCATTACATCCTATTCAAGTCATCAAATTCATAACCACATAAAACTCTTTGAATACATTTAAACCGGTATAATATTTATGCTCCACTTTGTCCTTCCCATCTTCACCCTGCATGGAGATATTCTACTTGGATATCTCCTACTTCAAGATCTACTCCAATTGTAAGAAATAAATTATACTTAAGCACTTGCATATGTTTTTAGATACTTTTAGTATGCATATTTTTAACTAAATACTTTTAGAATTTTTTTAAATTGTAGTGATGTTGGATCATATCGTAAATTTTTTAAAACTAGAAAAAAATGATAGATCCTCTCTATTATAGGATGCCACCCCTACATATGGATTAGATGATTTTGATCCATGTAGTTGCCTACTTTAACACACCTAAAGTACAAAGTGCTATTCATGCAAATATAACAAGCTTATCTTCTACATGGACATAATGCAAGTATGGTGATATATGACAATCCTTGAATTAAAAATAGATGTTCAAATGAGCTCACTTAATACAAGTGGAATATCCTCTTCTAGACTATAAATTGCTCATTTTTCTCCAAGCAATAATTTTCTCAAATAAGAGATCAGTGTTACCACTATATTCCCAATATATAGAAGAATGATGGGATCTGGATTGAGAATACTATTGTATAGGTAGAATATAACGTAACACTACTTTGGAAAATTAATATTATAAATATGTTGTTTGTGATATTTAATTAATAGCATGTTCTTTTGGTTGCAGTGGAGACGTGGATTCAAAGATTCCAGTAACTAGTACAAGATATTCCATCAATGCATTAAGTCTTCCAATAAAAAAACCATGGTATCAATGGATGAATGGAAATATTGATGTGGGGGGTTATAGTGTAATTTACAATGGATTAATATTTTTAACTGTAAGAGGAGAGGGGCATGAAGCTCCTAGCTAATCAACCTTCTTGAGCCTTAATCTTGGCTAAATCATTTTTCACCAATAAGCCTCTACCACCAAATTAATCCCATATTTGGACATTAATGTCGATATTCAAATTATTTATATTATGGTTTGATTAAATTCTATTAAAGTTTGATATTTCATTTATACATATTTGTTATTACCTTAAAATATAGAAATGAGGTATAACATATAAAATAGAAATAATATCCATTTGTATCAAATGTTATTAAATTATTTTTAAAATGATTTAAATTACAATTCTTCTTTATAATAGAAGTTATTTAAAAAAAATAATAAGTTATTATTTAAAATATAATAATCCTAAAACATATATAAAATTAGATAATTTAAAATAAAGTAAACACTTCTTAATATTAAACAAGACCAATTAAGTATATTTAATCAATTAAGCATAAATTAATCATGATTGATTAATAATAATCAAGAACAATAAAATAAATAAAATTGTATTTTGTATCTTAGAATATTTAATGTAAAGAAGGATAATATTAATTTATGATTTATCAAAGGGAAATGAAATCTCTTAGAGGTGGATTTGAATTTTGAACAATCTTTCACTTGAAGATGCTATATCTCTACCATTGTACTACGTTAAATTTTATGCTAGATATGAATTCTACTTAATATCAACCATATAGGTTTGTTCTAATTTCATGGTTAAAAACTCACTATCTATAGATATATTTGACCCTTCTCAATGTACACTTTTGCTTTAGGTATGTTGATCTTCCAACCAATCATTTACAATGAATAGAATCAAAATTGTTATGATTGGTATTCTTTCAAATTTTTTTGACTTGTAACATCAAGTAAGATAAAAAAATTAAAGGTCATATAAGAGGTGTTGAAGGGGCCCTTAAACCATTCTATACAAAGAAAAATTAAAAAAATATTAGTTAACCATTAGAAAAAAATAGTAGACCAACACAATAAACTAGAAAGAAAAAAATAATATCATAACAAAAGAAAACAAAAATTTTAAAGTATTAATAAGTCCACCTCTTGCTAGTAGGAACTTTCATGGACATTAACTTAGTCCTCTAATTTATTTTTCTCCTTATATATTTTTGATGATCAATTGTATCTAATTCTATTGACCAAAATATATATACATATTCACAAAAATATAGGAGGACATAAGGGGGTATGTGTATCAAGATGGTGAACAAAAATGGGTCAAAGGTGGCAAATTTATTTTTCAAAAATTAGCCAAACTTGACCTTAAAGGAGAAATTTGAGACTTGTGCACTGAAAATTTGAAGATGCCAAAAAACAAGAATTGTAGTTCTTAGAATCTAGTTTTTGAATTACTAAATTTTTCAAAATGGATAAGGTTAAGAAAGTCAAATCTCTCACACAAACAAAAGTGTTTCAATTTTTCCAATAAAACATAGCAGTGTCTGGTGTGCAAGTAAACAAAGTTGTAGTTGAATTTAGTATTTTGAAAACCCCTTTGCTAGAAAGATAGTAAGGGTGAGTACACGAAGTTGTGTATTTTTTGGTGATTTTTTTCAAGTATTATTTTAGTGATTTTTCAAAGTGGACACATCCTAAAAATTAGATACAGATTTGTGTAGGTCACTTAACTTGAACCAAAATAATAAAAATACATTTTTTACTTGAAAGTGTAAAGAATGAAGTGTAGAATAATAATGTATAGTTTATGTCAAATTTGGACAAGTAGGTCGAAAGTTATTAAAAAAGTGGCACACTAATGTCTTTGAGAACTATGTAAACATTAGTAAAAGAAATAAATTTAATATTGTTCAAATATTTAAAAAAATTATGGTTAGAAAGATCTCAAAATGTGTCAAATTATGGTGGTAATTTTACAGATACCCACTTAATAACATGTAAATGTTACAAGTAGTAGTTGTCGTCGCACCAAAAGATTGACCTATTAATGCATGATACAGCCACTAAACTTATAGAAGACACAAGAGGTGGTTAAGCCATGTCATGAATCCTGAGGGGAGCACTGACCATTTTGCCAACAATCTCCCCCTCAGCATTACCTGAGGGGATTCAAACCTGTGACCAAGCTCTGATACCACTTGTTACAAGTAGTAGTTGTTGTTGGAATAAAAGATCAACTTGTTAATGCACAATACAACCACTAGACTTATAGAAGACACAAGAGGTGGTTAAGCCATGTCGCAAACCCGAGGGGAGCACTGACCATTTTGCCAACAATAAAATTGATGATGAAAAATTTGAGAAACCATATTGGAAGAAGAAAATGTTGGCAAGTTGTCTATACTGAGATATATGACTAGATATAATGTTGTCATTATGGAAACAAAGTCATATAGCAGTTTGGAGTCAGCGCACTAAGTGTAAAGATCAGAATTCAGTTAAGTGTTGAAGACTGGACAACATAAAGAGCACCAGAGCTTCAGAGCTTCAACGCATGTGTGTACGAATGAATTATGGTATGCACCCTAGAAGTTAAGGTTGTTAGACTATACTTATACTTAGTCTAAGAGTGCATAAGTAGATATGCAAAGATGTGAAAGTTACAGTCAGTTGAAGTTGCACAGCCAGTGTGTGCCAGCAGAGAACAGAGCATGGAGCCAACAATGACTATTTTGGTTTGCGATTATAAATTAATGTTGTAGAGGCTATGTGCCCATTATATTTAGGTTGTTGACATATGTACATATATAATTGTAAGCATGCTTAAGCCAATTCTTTTGGAAGCGTTATTTTTAATTAGTTATAGGGCTGACCAATTTATGTATTTTGTATAAGCGCAAAAATATAATGTGAGCCCATTGTATTCAGTATGGAAGTGAAAGAAGAGTTGTGTTAAGCAGAGCAGAGGTATGCAAAGTTAGCATAAGATGTATTAGAGCTTTGCTAGAGGTCAAAACATCCGTGCACCAAAGGAATTGATCTGACAAGCAGTGTCATAGTGAATAGTTCACCTATAGATATAGTGTGTATCTAATTCAGAAGGTTGTAGCTTGCATCATTTGAGCTCAATGAGCTCTAGGATAGTGAGTCCACTCCCCTAACATGGATCATTGTAAAAGACTCCTAACAGGGTCCAACCCTTAACAAGGTCTACTATACTTAAAGAATTGTAAAGCTACTCCTAATAGGGTAGAGGATCTTCTAACAAGGATCACAAAACACTACTACAGATTATTAGTGGGTATCAAGTCCCATCAGGGTTTTTACCTATTTGGGTTTCCCCGTAACCATATTGGTGTCATGTGTTGATTTCATGTTTCATGTTTATGTGAATGTTTAATTCAGTTCTTAAGCATTTATGTTCTGCATAAAGATTAAAGTTAAAAGTTAAAATACAGTGAACACTGATTCACCCCCCTTCTTAGTGTTCCCATTCCTAACAATTGGTATCAAAGCTTTGGTACTCAGCAAAGAAGTTTAACCACTTGAGGAGATTATGGACAAAGAAGAAATGAAGCATTTGAAGAAGAATCTTGAAGTGGCTCTTGAAGACCTAGACAATTCAGAAAGAGAAATTGAAGAACTAAAAGAAAAAGTCAGTGATGCTCAATGGGTTATCAAAAGACTAAGAAAGGATTTGAAAGGACACTCTAATAGTGAACTTGAAGAAAAAGTGAAGAAGTTGAGTGAAGAAAATGCATTCTTGTTAAGTCAGCTCGAAGAATTTGATGACAAACTGATGAACAATTCTACAATGAACAAGTTAAGGAGAACCTTCAACTGAATGAAGAACTAAGGGAAGCTAACTTAAAAATCTTGGAGCTAAAGAATATCAAAGAAAGCTTGGAATCTAAATTGAAGAAGTCAAAGGATCATATTAACAAATTACACACCAGTGCTGAATTGGTAGAATCATAGTTGTATGCAAGAAGAATCAAAGGATACACTAGTTGCATTGGATACAATGAAGCACAAAATTAGATTGACAATATGCGAGCAAGAAAGGATTCACAAAATAACTCTACTGATACTGAGAAGACTGAAGATCAAACCAAAGACAATAGTGATCCTCCTAAGAATGAGCGCAAGCCTGTAGAACGCACTTGTTTTGTATGTAACAAGCATGGACACATTGCAAGGAACTGTACAAAGGTAAAACCTTTCAATGGTTACTATTATACATGTAATAGATTTGGTCATAAATCTATGAATTGCAAGACTAGTAAGAAGAACAGGTTTCAGCATGATCAAAGAAATCAGAATCAGACCAATGCAAGAAGTTCTCAGAATGTTACATGTCAGATATGTAACTATAATGGTCATATAGTGAAACAATGTAGAATGGTGACTCATGTCAATCCACCAAGGAATAATAGACCTCCAGTGATTTGTCACACCTGTAACAAGGTTGGACATATCTCAAAGTTTTGTAGATTAAGGACACAAGGTCAAGAAAGCCCTAAAAAGGCCAAAGAACTAGTTTTGGATCCTGAAGTAGAAGTCAAGTTTGTGAAGGCCTCAAAAGATGCGAGCTTGATTCGGTCAAATGGAAAGAAGGGAAATGTTGATGAGAATGTATTGGATGCATTCCCAGTGGACGCACCCTCTACATCTATATGAATGGCCCTCAGGGTCATATGGGGAGCTAATTTAGCTATAGACCCCTGCGTGGTTGGTATACTCATCCTCAGAGTATGCACCTTTGGACTTAAGCTGTTGGAGTGTAGAGGAACCTTTGTGCAAGAGTGCACATGCTGATTGTTAGCGGAACTCGAGTTTGAAAATTTGAAGTGACAGCCTGGTTTACGTGAGTTGCATTAATGGAGAATTTCTTACTTTAAGTACATAGAAAGTTGTTTGTTCACTCATTTCATTCATATTCAGAATGATTGGAGAGAAGATTGAGCCTTGGAAGTTGTTGTGAAGATTTGGAGATTAAATTTTTAGTGTTTGTAGTGCATTTGATCAGTTGTAAGAAACCCTAGCTTGTTGCACTGATTCAGAATGTTAGAATAATAAGAAGAGAATGCAAATATTAACAAATAGGAGAGAACACAATAACACATAATTTAATGTGGTTCACCCAATCCCTGGGCTACATTCACCAACAGTGAGTCCAATATCTTTATTCTTATCCAGTGATTACAATCTGAAACCTGCAACTCAATACCACCACAGGAAGCTACTAAAACCTCAGACAATCAATCTCAAACCCTAAGCCCTTTTACAAGTATTTTTGACATAACAAAATTAGGGAAAAAATACTTTGACTAATAGAAAAATAGATGGCCAACCCTTTACAATATTATTAAGTCATTCTTGGCGTTGAGGGGCTCTGCCCCTTAACCCCATATAAAAGTCTAATTAGGCTCCACATACATAACATAGAAGCCATCAGAACATTTCAGAGATCATTTGGAAAGTGAATATCAAGTAAGTCATGGCCACTCCTATTGTTTTTGATGTTGCTGAGAAGAAGAGGTATGTTTTCAAGAGGCACCCATTTAAATCAACCCTAGATGATTTAGAGGGAGCATTCTCCCACATGCTGATGGGCATCATGCATGTAGAAGACATAAGGGCTTACATCTATTGTAAGAAGGAACCTGTTGGACTAGATAGGTTAAGGGCGCACATGGACACAATGTTGAAACTTGAAAAAATGTGAACATGGATGAATACACCAAATGGAATGATCACCCCATTGTTGATTATGCCACGACATATGAATTCTATGAAACTGAATGGATAAAGATATTGTTGAGCAAAATCCATGATGATTTGTTTTGGATTGGAGATGTACCAGTAAGAATCATAGGAGACTTAATTCATGAGATGACAGGCCTTTCTAAGACAAGTGCCATCCTTCCTATGGGTAAGGATGTCAGAAAAATGGTGGAGAAAGTGTGTAAATCCAAAAGTGATAAGCGTGGCATGACCATTGAGCCTATAGAGCAACTAGACATCAAGTTGATATCAATGATATTGGGTTACATATTTCATCATACCAGTAGGGTGAATAGTGTGTCTGTGGGCACTATTCTAGCATCCATCTATCTTGTGTAAGAAGATGGAGAGTTCAACTTGTGTAAGATCTCATGCACATAGTTGATAGACACCATCAAAGCTATCAAACATGACAAGACTAAGGTATTCAGGTTTGGGTCCCTATTCATCTATATGTACCTTCATATAGTTGGTAAAGTGTCAAACTTGTATCTAGACAAGTCCATTCCTACCATGCCATAGATATCAGATAAGGAAACCACAGAAAGCACACTAAGAGATTACATCACTTTGGAATTGAAGACCTTTAGAGAAAGGATGTAGATGAGGTACAGGATTCCTGAGAGTATTGTAGAGAAGTATAAGGATACAATATGCTTCATGGTGGAGATTGACTATACATGTATGGAAGCTGTGGAACCTAGAGCTAAGTGGATTCATCCACTTGGGTATGAGGTTGAAGAAAAAGTTCTTGAAGCTTATGTAGAGGTACTACTATCAGCCCCTAAGGATGACAATGAACCTAGGTGGGGAACCTATGAAGAGAAGACTAGAGATGTTGATGCTAAGTTGAACAGTGTTGCAACAAAAAGAAAGGTTGTAAAGGTCACATCAGAGATCCTAAGAATACATGGTGTATCACAAGAAGACCTTGACAAAGCAAGGGATGAGAATATTTCCCTAGAATTGAAGAGTGCAACAGAAGAACAAAAAGATCCCAAGATGAAAAAGATAAAAATTGAAAAAGATGACAGTCGGAAGGATAAAGAAGACAATACTCCTTCTGCACCCAAAGATACTCCTCTGAAGTATAAACCAATGGTCAAGAGGAAGAAAGAAGATAGAACTGATCATCCATCCTCATGAGCTACAAGGAGCAGAAGAAACATTCAAGCACCTCCTAAGGTAGGATTCAAGCCTAGCCTTAAAGTTTTGAGCTCTAGAATTATTGATGAGGGCAGAATTGATCAAGTAGGGAAACATTATGAATCATATAGTGAGATTGATAAGTCAGAAATTCATGGTATGATTATCAAGCATATGATAAAGTTCAAGAAGATAGTTCTTGAATTGAAAATAGAAATTCTAGATAATGTATGGGACATTTTAGAACACCTAAAGAGACAAGCTAATGAGGAAGATCAAAGAATAAGAGAAAAAGTATTAGAAGATACACTGCCTGTATGTTCTAAAGATGAAGAAGCACTAATATTGAATTTGGTGAAGCTGCACCTAAGAACAAAGATGAGAACTCTTCATATCATGAACAAGGACTATGAGTTGATAAGGAAGGAAAAAAAAAAGCATTTGAGAAGGTGTTGTTAGAACAATAGATCAAACCACCTACTGCAACCCATCACTCATGCACCCATCAAGGAAGATAAAGTGGCAAAGCCCACTAATGTACCAATGACAGGTCCTCAGGACTTAGCGTCCATAGCAGAAACTCAAATAGAAGCAGATCAGTCTGTGCCCATGATAGAATCACCCAAAGAAAGCACAATTATCATATATAATTTGGAAATATCCATGGCGGCTACTGATAAGGACTTGGACAAGTTTGAGGAAGCATTTTTCAGCATCGAGGAAGTAGAAATCCTATGTAGCAATATCCCACCCACTCAGTAAGAAGAAGTAATCATAGAAGATATATCTAATGAGAAAGAAGAAGAAAAGAAAGGAGTAGAGGTAGAAAAGCAAGTTGAATCTTCTATTGATTTGGTCAAGGTGAAGCAAGAGGTGATGGATAGCACTCCCATCACTCCCTCCTCAGCATTGTTGTCAAGTTTCACACCTAACACTACTAGTTTGGACTCTTGGAAGGAAGAAGACCTGATTAAGTTCAGCATCCTGGCTATGGAGAAGGCTAAGGAGAAGTAAGTAATGAGAAATCCTCTCCTGGTGGAATCAGTAAATATTTTGAATAGTTTCCTATTAGAGGATAAGAAGATGGTAAATGTACATTCAGTTGATGATGTGAGCACACTAATATCTCAGTTCAAAGTCAAGTTTTCAAGCCTAGAAGAATCTACGGCCATAGTGGTAGAGGAGAACTACTTAAAGAAGAGACTTAATGAACTGATGAGTAATTTTGAACTAGACTTGAACTCTCTTAAGTTTGGTTAGGCATCATTGAAGGAATTTGCAGATCAAGGAAGGAAAGTCATTGCAGAATCCATGGATCAGGATAAGTTCATTGATGCCCATCTTAAGAAGATCAAAGATGCAGAGGCAATGATTGAGAAGATGAAGAATTCAGTGTTAGACACATCCACTGATGTGAACATGTGTAACAATTTCTATCAAGGTTAGTTAGACATAATTGAGAAGGCAGAGAAAGAAATGGAGAAGATAAGGTCTAGACAGACTCAATTGAGGAACGCTCTTGCACCCTCAATAGATATTCTTAGTCAGAACATAAAGGAGATTGATGCGACTATGATAACCTATGATCAAGGTCAGAGCATAGAATTGGAGAAGATGGAGAAGCTTCAATATGCATTATGCGCCCATCTACAGATAGTCAATTATCTGACAACCTTTTGGAAGAAGGAGATCCAAAAACTCAAGATTGCATATATGGATGTTTTCCCTCAGTAAGTGTATGTAGATAAATTTTTTGATGCACCTTTGTCATTAATGTCAAAGGGGGAGTTGTATAGAATATGGAGTATGTATAAAATGTATAGAATAGAAAAAAATTTGTGTAAAGGGATAGTTAGAGACTTGGCCATATTCCTTTGTTGCCATCAATGAAAAAGGGGGATATTATTGGCAAGTTGTCTATACTAAGATATATGACTAGATATAGTGTTGTCATTATGGAAACAAAGTCATATAGCAATTTGGAGTTAGCGCACTAAGTGTAAAGATCAGAATTCAGTTAAGTGTTGAAGACTCGATAGGATATAAAGCACCGAAGACTTAGAGCATCAACGCACATGTGTACAGATGAATTATGGTATGTGCCCTAGAAGTTAAGTTTTTTATACTATACTTATGCTTAGTCTAAGAGCGCTTAAGTAGATATGCAAAGATGTGAAAGTTACAGTCAGTTGAAGTTGCATAGCTAGTGTGTGCCAGCAAAGAACATAGCATGGAGCCGACAGTGACTATTTTGGTTTGCAATTATAAATTAATGTTGTAGAGGCTATGTGACCATTGTATTTAGGTTGCCAACATATGTACATGTATAATTGTAAGCATTCTTAAGCCAATTCTTTTGGAAGCATTATTTTTAATTAGTTATAGGGCCGACCTATTTATGTATTTTGTATAAGCGCATAAATATAAGGTGCGCCCATTGTATTCGGTATGGAAGTGAAAGAAGAGTTGTGTTAAGAAGATTAGAGGTATGCAAAGTCAGCAAAAGATGTATTAGAGCTTTGCTAGAGTTCAAAGCATCAGCGCACCAAAGGAACTGATCTGACAAGCAGTGTCACAGTGAATAGTTCACCTACAGATATAGTGTGTATCTAATTCATAAGGTTGTAGCCTTCATCATTTGAGTAGTGAGCTCTAGGATAGTGAGTCCACTCCCCTAACAGGGATCATTGTAAAAGACTCCTAATAGGGTCCGACCCTTAACAAGGTCTACTATACTTAAAGCATTTTAAAGCTACTCCTAACAGGGTAAAGGATCTTCTAACAAGGATCACAAAACACTAGTGCAAATTATTAGTGGCTATCAAGTCCCACTGGGGTTTTTACCTATTTGGGTTTCCGCATAACCATATTGGTGTCATGTGTTGATTTCATGTTTCATGTTTATGTGAAAGTTTAATTCAGTTCTTAAGCATTTATGTTTTGCATAAAGATTAAAGTAAAAAAGTTAAAATACAGTGAACACTAATTCACCCCCCCTGTCAGTGTTCCCATTCCTAATAGAAAATACATTAAATGGAGGGAAATGAATCTCCTATGCCTTAGCTTGTCATCCAAGAGTAAGTACTAGACTTAATTCATACATGTAATTTGAATTGTAAACCTATACACAAGTATAATTAAAAGACCATGAATGGTTTTTCAATTATACACCTATACATATTTTTATATATAAAGAACCTTTACATGTTTGTTTTATTAAACATATTATGTATGGGGTTTTTATTAAAAAAATCATCCTTAACCAAAAAGATAATCTCCAAAAACCCTCCAGAAAAAAGAGATAATCAACAAAAGAATTGTGTTGGAAATGAGGTGAGTACGAGTGTAAAAGAGGCTCTTCTTAAATGGGAAAGAACAATTATGAAGAATGGATAAGGTTGAGAAAAGCATCTCAACCTAGTGGAAGAAAAGTTCTAATATAGCTCAACAATATCCTCTAAGATAAGTTAAAGTCCAAATAAGACTCAATAATATCAATCTTCCTAAATAATGTGTTGACCTAAGTAAACTTAAGGAAAGAGTGAATTGGTAAAACACCATTTTCTCCTAAACCCCACCCTAAAGAGTAACTTAATGAGTACAAAAATGCAGTAGAGATGCTTCATGGACATTGACAAAAAATCCATGTTAGGTACCTGTGTACAAATATAATGCAATGTCTCATAATAGGATAAAACCCAGTGGGAGAAAAATCCTCTCCAAAAGAGAGAAAATTTGATAAAAATAAATGAAAAGGTAGAAATGGGACACTTAAAGACTCCCCAAGGAATACTTCCTTCACCCATAACATCGGTCACAACTAAATCTAGTGAGGAGACTCTAAAGGTTTTGTGAATATATCTGCAACCTGCTAATCTGTAGGCAAATACCCCAAAGACAAAATGCCATCTTGAATGAGCTATCGAATTAAGTCCATGTGGATTTCAATATGCTTGTTGTATTTACATTCCACGTGATTGTGAGAAATATGTATGACACTCTGATTATCACACCAAACAGTAATGGAATGACTAACAAGAAAGACAAACTCAACCATCAATTGTCAAAGCCAAAGAATTTCTTGACTAAACAAGACAACTCCTCAATACTCAACTTTAGTTGACGATACTGCAATAGAAGTTTGATTTTTGCAATACCATGTAATTGGACTAGCACCAAGGAAAAAAAAATCCAGAGGTACACTTTTGATCATCAATATCATCAACCCTATCTAAGTTAATAAATCTCACAATCTTAGTAGCACCTGATGTGTAGTGATTTCCAAACTGTGTAGTGCCCTAAATGTACTATCGAATGTGCTTGGATTATTTCAAATGACTCTCACGAGGATCTTGATGGATCCAAGAGATAAGACTTACTACAAAGGAAATATCAAGTTTACTATTTGTCAGGTACAAAAGGCTTCCAACTAATTACCTATACAAGGTAGCATCAATAGATGGAGTACTACTATTGGTAGACAACACAAAACCTCACCCAAAAGGACTAGGGGTTGGATTGTAATCTGCTATCCCAAATCATTGAAGTGAATCAAGACCATGTACATCTATTATAAAATTGAAATAGGTGCAAAAGATTGAAGGATTTCAAGATGAAGAAAATAATGAGAGAAATAGAGGTCATTCATTTAGAAACACTTCATCAAGTATCTTTGACTTTTCTCAATCATGGAATGAGAACTCTCTACGAGTATCAAATCATCTACATTTAAATAAAAAGAGTTAGAATATCCCCCCATGACACTAAATGTAAAGCATAGGATCAAAATGAGATCTAGTGAATCTAAAAGAATGAAGAAAACCATATATCTTCTCATACCAAGCTCAAGGAGATTTCTTGATACCATATAAGGAGTGCCAAAGCTTAAAAAGAAGTAAAGAATCATGCACAAAACCTAGTAGCTTCTTCATATAGATCTCCTTAGAGATCACCATGCAAGAAAGCACTCTTCACATGTCTATTTGATACACTAACCAACCCTTCGATGAAACAATAAAAAGTACAAGACAAATGAAATCCACCATGGGCACTAGATCCAAGGTCTCAAAATCATTAATACCTTCAACATGAGAAAACCCCTTAGCTACTAGATGAGCCTTATACTTATCAACAAAACCATAAATTGCAAATTTGGTATGATACACCCATTTTCATCAAACTAGCTTTCTTCCCTTAGGAAGAGGAACCAAATGGAAAGTATTATTCTTCATCAAAGAAGAACTCTTCAACTATAATACTATCCCATTCTGGTATATTTAAAGCATCTATTATTTTTTTGAGGACTAGTAGAGACTGCATGACTCAAACGAATGATACTTGAAGTTTGGGAATGAGTGCAATGAATGACTATGAGATCACCTATAAGAGAACCAATATCCTCAACAATTATTTGAACCCATAATGGTCTAGTTGTAGGTGGATGAGAAGGAGAAGATGGAGAAATATCAACAACTAGATCAATATCATCTTTAGGAATAGAAGCATCAGGAGCATCATCATCATCCTCTAGAGGAAAAACATCTTCTCATGAAGAACTAGGAAGAAGAGAGGGAGAGGCCTGTGATGGATAATCCTTTGGAGTAAAGGAATCATCAACATTAATATCATGAGAAAAGGTACCTCTTGAGTGATAGGATCAAATAATTGATAATCCTTCACATCCTCATAATAGCCAACAAAAATGAAGCACTGGATTTTCTTCTCCATTTATTTTCACCTATTATTAGAAATGAATGTCCATGCATCGTGCTGTCGAAGACTAAAAAATGATACCATGGGTTTGATGTGAGACCAAGTGTCCTTAGGATTCATATTCTTTACTTCCTTGTAAGACATATTATTCTAAATATAGTTGGTATAGTTGATAAACTCTATCCAAAATGATAGAGCCATGGACCTAGACTAAAGCATGCAATTACCCATCTCCCTAAAGGTTCTATTCTTCCTCTTAGCAACAAAATTTTTCTAAGGAGTGTATGGTACTACATGTTGATGAAGAATAGCTTGAGTACAATAGAATTCTTGGAATTATTGATTGACATACTCCCCCCATTATCTATAAAAATATTCTAGAGGGAATATCCTGACTTATTCTACACAAATGCAAGAAAGACCATGAAATGTCAAAGGACATCATCCTTGTTGTACCATCTTAAAATGTTAGCACTCATAATTTGATTCTCTCTTAGGCTTCATTTTTATCATTTCAAGATTTGATGTCCATTATGCTTGATCCTGGCAACCTGATTCCTCTTTTCCTGCACCTTTTCCACCTTCCCAACACCCAATTTCAGTTTGGTATCAATCTCCTAGGTATGGAACATTTGAAATTTTTTGTAGCTAGGTACAAAACATTTCAAACATTTTTTACCTACACTTTTTGGCCCAAATTTGGCTTGGATCCCTATGTCAAGGTGTTAGTGGGAAATGCAATCCCATGGTTGGTCTAGCTTATTTTTGAATCTTGAAATGATGGATGAAGTATAAAAAAACCTTATCTCTCCTCTTTTTGTATATCATAAAGTTACACTCAAGCTATTAATAAGGAATTCAAGCAATCAAGAAAAATTGAGCAATTAAGCAATTGGATTCAAGATTTGAAGGCAAGAATCCAAGATCTAGTTTCTCCAATTCATTAAAGTCAATTAAAAAAATAAATTCTCCATAAAAGAAATTTTATCTCCCATGATAGCCAATTAGATGAATTTTCAATCAAGCAAGAAGATCCTTCCATTTCCATTAATCTCTCCTTCATTGTAAGTGATTATCAATCATATCTACATTGAAGGTCTAGGAGTGACATTCAGAGGTCCATGCATTTATGAGGGCATCCTTTATTCCTATTCTACATTTCAAGGTAAACACCTTGATTCTTAAATCATTCAAATATCTTCATAGGTATGAGTGATTTCTACGTCCCTCCATGAGGGTTTATACAAGGTGAATCAAACATTTACCTTTTTAGATACTTTCCTATATGAAATTTCCTTTCATTTTCAAGGTTGATTCCTAAATAGCTGGCTTTGACCAAGGAAAACCCATTTTACCCAGCTTTTTAAACATTTTTCTATGTAGGAACAAGTTACAAGGTTGTTAGATCATTTTTAGGAAAATCTGGATTAATCAGACAACTAGCAAAAGTTTCAGCTAAAAGTGCCAAGTATAGAATGCCTAAAATTAGGGATAAACTGCTTAAGAAAGACTAGTGGAAAAAAACAACCCACTATACTAGGGTGATGTGTTGAAATGAAATTCACACATCTCTAGAGAACTGCTAACCAATTAAAACTTGCATCAACAAGTGTCAAATCTAAATGGATGACTAAGTAAACTTAAAAACCTAAGTATAAATAAATTAAATAATTACACTAACAAATAGAATATCTAAAATTTTCAATTATTACTTTTTCTATTTAGTTGATTCAAAATCTAATCTTTCTTTACGATTTAATCAAATAAAATAATTGTTAAAAAAGTAATTATATTATATAACAAGCATGTAAAAAAGGCAAAAAACTAATCATTTCCAATTCTATATTATAACGAAAAATTATATTAAAAAATAATTAATCCCTTTGTAGTTATCTTTGAAGATACCCTTGTCACCTACACTTGCTTGCAATCATTTTATTATTATTTCCTTCCATGAAAGAGAACTATTGCAGAGGGTTTCTACTTAAATGGTTATTAAACAAGTTTTGAACATCCAATAACATTGTTCAATTTATTTGGAGCTAAATTTTGATGTAATTGTTGATACGTGAAAGTGATCAAATTTTAACAATTGATTGTAAAATATTAATTTTGGCAGGGTTTATTGGATGATGCAGAGACATTCCAATTTTCAATATAAGAGAATGTATCAACACCAAGACATACCTAAAAAATAGAGGTATTTGCAGGAGATAATAAGTGATCAAAGCGGGGGATTCAAGTTTATGGATTATTGTGCAACAAACAGGTGTCCCTGCGTGTAGAGATGATGTGTGAACTATCTACAACAAGAACATGTTTAAGTTTTAGATTTTTCCCATGCTACATATCTTTCTCATGCACACGAACACAAGAAGTTGCTACTCAACAATAAGCTTTAGCTGGGACAATTTATTTATATACAAAGATTTAAAAAGCTGGTTTACATTTCAGTCATGCTCAACCTCACTTCTTGCAAAAGCAGTGAAACAAAGATTTCCATTTCTACCTTATACTGTAGTAATCTTTTTCTTTTACTGTATATTAGAGACAGGCATTAGTAGCCCAATTTATTTCCCAACATGATGCTAGAATGTACAAGTTTAGTCCTTGTTTCTTAACTGAAATTTAAATATTATTTATTGGCACTCTTGGATTTTCTTTATACACATGTTGATTTTATTGCTTTTGTACATTTCCCTTAATTGCTCGTATAGGCTTAAGGGTAGCAATGAAAAAATCATCCCACAAACCTACTAGCTCTATGATGTAGTCTCATGTGGAGTTTCTTTTTTGTGGCTTGACCAGTAATCGGGCCACATTTTGCCCATCACTCTTCTAACACACATGTTTTAAAGTTTTCTTTATTATTTACTATCATCATGATTTTACTATAATAATTATACGAATCAAGGATGTTGCTGAAATTTTACTCATCCTACGATTGGAGGCTTTGTGCAAGGAATAATAGATGAATGTGTTTTCTCTTTATATGTCTCCCTAGACTATACTCTTAACCATAGGCTAGATCCATCCCTCAAGGTTACATATGAATTTTTATATTGTAATTTATATCGTTCTTCTTATTTAGATTTCCTTTTTTCCATTATTATTTTTTCTTTATTATATTTAGTTGTTTATTGTTAATGCTGAGTAGAGATGACCATACTTCTATCATGAGGTTACAAAAAAAATAAAAAATAAAATAAAGAACATGTTCACACTAGTACTCAAACTCAATCAGAGATTATTCCAATCCTTTGAAAATTTGGAAGCTAAAATATTGGTCAATGGGGAGGGAGATTGTGTATTGGCCTTATTTATATAGCCTATGTTTAATTCTCATAGCCTACCTTAGTGCTTGAGTAGATATATATGTTTCTTGTCTGATATCCACATTTTAAGTGCAACAAGGATGCATATAGATTATCATCTTGTATGGATTTTAGTTACAAAATAATCACAATATGCTAGTCATGTAAAAACCACTTAAATCAATGCCATTGTTCTTTAAACATACTTCTTTTCATTTTCTAGTAATGTTGGGAACTTTCCAATGACAATCCATAAAAATGAATAATCTTGACCAAGTGGATAAACATAGATTTGTAATGAAAATCACATACAACTATAAATGATACTTTTTATTTGTTTTCATATTTGAAAACGCAACAAGATGTTGGATTTCAAATACAATAATTTCATCTCAATTTAGGCATTTTTAACACCCAAGATCTTAATTCAACATAGATTGGCATCCAATAAATTATATGAAACTTTCATTTAACAGGTGCAACTATAAATTATAATATTTATTTACCTACATAAAGGCTACAAGAAGATGGCTTTTGTGAATTCATGGTACAAGCATTGTAGCACTCATTCCTTAATTAATTTCATCTAGGAGGAAACATATTGTACTTTAAAGGATAAGAAGGAAACCAATGGGTAGATGTTTAGATGGTTATTCAATGAACTTCTCCAATAGACAAGTTGGTATCCTAAACAAGCTTGTATGTGGGGTTTTAAGTACCGAGCCTCACCTAACTCAAAATATATTGTGACATTTTCAAGGATAAAAAGCTTAATACAAAGAAAATATCTGATAGACTAGTTTAAGGATCTATTTGGTAGGTTTTTCCATATATGATACTTTTAGTATCTAAACTATTTATGATTAGTACTGATGTTGTTGAGATCTTGATTGCTTTCTATTACATTTTCTATTTGTATCATGTGTAATCATTGTTTCTATTTTTGGTTATTTGGTTTCTTTTCTTCCAACACATGTTACTGATAACAAATTTTAGAGAAGACAACACAAACAATTGACAAAACAATTCACGCAATAATAGGTTTTTGGATCAATGATGCTTCAACTATCTTAGGTTATGCAATTTTGATGGAATTCTATTCCACTTGTTCCCAAGTATTTGCTATAAGTTCTTCCTTTATTTTTTTTCTTTTCTTTCACCCCTTGTTTACTCTATTTGGTTCATCATCTGAATCTTTTAGAGAAATAATTATTATATTAGATTAGCCAACAAAACAACCATTTAAGAAAATGAGCAGCTGTAAAAGATTGACTATGGATTCTATCAAATGAGGGCATCCATCTCATACATTGTTGTAGTATAGGATATCATTTTTGGTGTGCAGATGGAATGTGATATGTTTCAAGAAGTATACAAAAGGCTTGAAGTGTCAATCCATGTGATCTTACACTTAGATTGTCATGTGATTGCTACCTTGAGTCTTTTCAATACTTTTTGGCACATATTGTAATACCCCAAAAATGGGCTATAAGTTCATTAATCTCCAACATCATCAAATCGAATGAAATCAACATCAAAGTCCTAATCTAAGGCACATCTAAACATTATCGAATCCTAATTGATTATCTTAAATTCTGCATCGAGGAATATTCCTAACAATATTTCTAAATTATCTTAATTATCTCTACTTTAATGATTATTTGGTGATAAATCACATTTATCCTAAGTTTGATTAATTGAATATTTTCATATTTAATTAATTAGATTTAATATCTTGCCACTTAATTGTTTAATTAAATTTAATTTTATCTATTATTAATTATATTATTTAAATTTTGACAATAAATCCAAAATCTTATGAATAATTGATTAAATTCTTATTTAATTAATTAAAGCAAGTTGTCATTATTTAATAATATAATTTTTAATAAAAGTTTGGTAAAATAGTTAATTAACCCATAAATTAATTATTTTATTTCAAAAAGCAGTTAAGTTGAGAATAAATCACTTTATTTATTTATTAAATCATAATTATCCATGTGCACATTCAATGACCAGTTAAACTCAAATTGGAAAATCAATGCAAGTTGTTAGCTTTTTGAAACTCAACATCTTTTTGAGTTTTAAAGTTGATCTAAACTTCTAATTCGAGTTGAACTGTGCTTTTGCATGATTTTTTTGACTTACTTATCTATTATTTAAAAATAACTCAAAAATCAACCTGAGTTATTTGAGTGATTTATGGCTTTTATTATTAAATTAATTCATAAATAAAACATGCACAATCACAAAAGCAAACAACTATCAATTATCAATTAAAGCTAAACTCTATTTTGAGTTAATCTCTGCTTTTGCATATTTTTGTGAATTAAATTATCTTTATTATCAAATAACTCAAAAATCAACCTGAGTTATTTGAGTGATTTATGCCTTTTTTTTCCATGCACCTCCAAAGCCTTGGATTTTTATAAAAACAAGGCTCATCTCTTCATAATTCATCTCTCAAATTTGCATCCAAGAATCTCATATTTTTGCACAATCACGTTGAAGAATTGGAATTCGAGAATCAAAGCTTATTGCGAATCAAGGCTATTATGAGATCAATTTGTTTGTTTTACATTCATTTAGATTTTTTTTCATATCATTGTTAGATCATTTTATCATATCAATTTCCATATTAGCATAGATTCATATCAGTTTTTTATTATTATTGCATAGAAAATACTAAAAAAATAGCTTAATTGCATTCAATTCATATCTAGATCAATTGCATTCAAATCCTTCATTTAGGTGTCGTCTAGGTCACTGATCTCGATAGCAATCTGAGAACATCAATCTCACACCTACTAGAAGGCAGTAAATCACTTGGTTAAATTAGATTTCAATTTTGCATCATTTTGATTTTTGCTAACCTCTAATATTTTACTGAAGTGTTGTATCTACAAATTAGGTACAATTTTCACACACACATTTTTGGCACCCACCGTGGGGCAACCCACCTTTGCATGCTGGTTTTGATTTTTTTTTGGGAGCTAAAACTCCAAAGTTTCAAAGATTTAATTTTATCTCCCAAAGGGCTTGTATTTTTGGTCCGAAATTGTTTTTGTAGGTTGGTGACATATCAGAGAAGCTACAATAAAAAATTTAGAATTTTCTAAGATGTTTTGAATTTTTAATAATTTTTTCTTGAAATTATAGAAAAAATTAATATCTAACTCAAATCAACATATTTTTCAGAAATTTTTATATTTTTGGAAAGCTCTTTAAATTATATAGGGGGTCCATTCTTTGTGTTTTAAATTTGGACATGATATCATAGCTCAAATAGTCAATTTACAAAAACTGGTCTATTTTGATAAAACGGGTCTCTAGGGCACAAATGAAGAGATTTTTGTAAAATTTTTGCATTTTTGGAAAGCTCTCTATTATTTTGTAGGGGTTTTTATTTTGAATTTCTATTTTTGTGGCCAAAATTATATCAAAAAAATTAGATCTTGTTGACTAGGTCAAATGCAGCAAAAAAAAAAAAAGTTTTGTGATGGGTATGCACTTTTTTTTTTTACATGGTTCAATGAATGATATGAGTTGTCATTTGGGTTAATTTCTGGTTATTATTACTAATAATAATTGATTTTTAGAGCTAACCCTATGGTTTTCATAAGTTGAATATATTTTGCATATCTTGTTTGCTTGTTTGCTTGTTGGAGAGTTCGTCACTTGCTTGCATGGAAAAGCTCAACAAGAATTGCTAAAAATTAAGTAAAATCTACTAAGCGCGTTGCGAGGATCCCAAGTATTCTCCTTCATCTAATAATATTTTGATTTGGGACTTAAAATAAATCTCTTATGTGTCAAGCTTGTGTGCATCTTTTCATGCTTTTGATCTATTCCTACACACTTGCATAATTGATACTAGGTTGTGAACCCTTAAGGATTCATTAAGTAGTCTTAGAATACTTGTGATTGATCTTGATTTCTATCTTGGGTTATTGGACTCGCTAATCCGCCGGCCCCTCATTTCCACCTCGTGGTTGCAATCTTAGCACCATAAAGGGGAGGGGTCAATAGGACAGAAGTGTTAAGTGTTCCACTTGGCAACCCTTTTGTGCTTTTAGGAACTCACTTATTTTCTAAGTTGGGGACTCATTTTCAGCTTGTGTGAGGTGTTAAGTGGTCCATCTTGTGGACTCATCTCATATTCACTTTAAGCATTAAGTGTTCCTCTTTCTGCTTTTTGGGTACTTTTGGTAGATTTGCTTTCGGGAATATATCTGTGCTCACATAGTAATTAGGCCCCATGAACACTATTTATGGATCTTGAGAGAGTGGGTTCCTAGCAAAACTCTTCTTAATGAGGGATCCCTTATAGGTGGGGAGGATACTTAGTGCGTTTCACATTCAACTTGGTTAGTGTGTCTTCTCTTATTGATCGATACATTCTCTCCCAGGAGAGGTTGACAGATCACGTGGGGTAGACATCATGAGCTTTGGTGAATCAAAATTGGTTAGTGCATCTTCCCTTATTGATTGATACATTCTCTCTCTAGAGAGGTTGATAGATCACGTGGGGTTGATATCATAGACCTTGGTGAGACAAACTTTGTCTTAGCGTGTTAGATTAATCTGCTTGCTTTGTTTGGGTTAAAAGTGAAGAGACATCAAAACCTTCGACCTGGAGCCAAGTCCCCTTGTGGTATACTATTGTGAGTCACCTTTAGAGAGGGTTAACCGTAGCGGAAAATCCCTTCATAGGGCAAACTGCGTTGACGGAACCTCAAGCGGTAATAACTATTTTCGCCGTGGTAGTGACGGCCACTATATAAATGTCCTTGTGGAAGAAATCTCCATGGGTATGGTTCATTGTTGGGTTGTCAGATCTCCCTAGCAGCTCCTGAAGATTAAATTCTCAGACTGTGTCAAAACCCTAGTGTGCTGGGATTGGAGTTCACCCCTTTGGATCATAAAAGTTGCAGAGTCAAACCATTACTAAAAACCTTAGTGAGGCCAAATTTTTATTTTATAGGGTATATGTGCGTTATTGCAAAATATTTTTGGAACATACATAATTAGCACTTCTGAGGATTAGAATGAATAAGTCACTTGATTGTTCATGCACACGGTTGTTTTTGCCCTTGTTCATTGTTTTCAGACATGCTTGAAATCACATGCTTATTATTTTGCATGCTTGTTTATCTATCTGGTTACTGAAAATGAACAAACCTGTTACAATCCTCAAATCTAGACATTGAAATTTGCAAACAATTTGAATCTGAAAACTCAAAATTTTGCAAAAATTGACATAAAATCCTTTCTAGAGTCAAAAATCATTTCAGGAAGTCAAAAGTCATACGAGTTTTTCCAAGTGTCATTTCATTAAAACCCATCTATCATTTCATTGCTACCCAACTGTCGTACGAGTTTTGCAACTGTCATTTCATAGCATACCCACTGTCATACAAGTCTGCAAAGTGTCATTTGGGAAAATTTTTGAAGAGTTGTTAGAAAATTGTCAGAATTGCCAGATACTTAGCTTCTTCAGCCTATTTCCAAAATCTATCATACAAATCACTATGTCAAGAACAGATCAGTAGCTATTGAAAATTAGTATACATGTCTCAAAGAATCAGTACACATGAGGAAGAAATTTTAATCACCACTATGATGAAGCAGCTACAAGCTATGCAAGTTGAACTTAACAGTCTTAAGAAAGAAAAGGAACCTAAAGAGTTCTCTATGGAATCTCTATACTCTTTTCCATTTGATAAAGACTCATACATGTCACCATGCCCCCAAAAAGAATTTGAGCAATGTGATAACCCTTAAAATACCTCTTCCACAGAGAGTGACACATCTAGCTTTGGAGACTATGATGACTATGATGACAGACAATGTAATGATACCTATGACACCTTTATTCCTAAGAGTCCTCATCGTGTGTTCCTACTTACTACAAATGGGCTGTCACATTGGATAGATCGTGATGGTGATTCATATGATTCTAATTTTGAAAGAGATTTTGATGGCTTTTGTGGACAATACCTTGATTATGATCCATCTACTACTGCTAAGGACTATAAAATGCATCATGCTAGCTTGAAGCATCAATATTATAAGAATCCTTCTTCTAAGAACTCTCATGCTGAAAATAAAGATTACACTCTCAAGCAAGATCATGTTAATGTTGGACCTTTGTCTTGTGATGGTTCCCTTCCATCCCCTACTTCCTCCAATACTCGTACATTTTCTAAAGCTTCCGAGTCTTTCAAATCTTTCACAGAACTTTCATCTGACACAAGCCCTGATACTTTTTATACGGTTCCCTATAGTTATCCTCCAAGGCTACCTCTTAAAGAAACTCAAGCTAACCTTCACTTGGCTACAAATACTTTCAATAATGATAAACCTACAGAGCCTAAGCCTTCATATGCTATAATCCCTACTTCAGCTAGTCCTCCACCATCTCTTCCAAAGTCATCCATACAATCCCAACATGCTTCCTTGTCCTTAGAAGTGGCTCCATGTCAAGAGGACTCCAGAAATGATGAAGAAAAGAACATAAAAAAAGATCAATATCAAGAACCCTCCATGTCATCCAATTCCTTTTGTGATGTCTCTTATCTGCTTCATGGTTCTTTTGATCCTACAGACCCTTTTTCATGCATTTCACCATGTCTTAAGTCTTCTCCTAAGCAAGATAAAGCTACTACTTACACCATTGAGCTTATTGACAATCAAAATAACCTTACCCCACTTCCAATTTCCAAAGATGATACTTCCATTAAAGTTATTGAAAATGGTGTTGTTACTTCCAATGTTGAGCCTATTGAAAATCAAGAGAAAAATTATACGCTTATGCTTTCCAAAGATCCTTGTCAAGATCAAACTCTCCCATCTTCTTGTTCTACCACTCCATGTTCGCTTTCACTTTCTACTCTTCCTAAGTCTTTGCAAGCTTTGAAAAATCCTATCAAAGAAGGTGCTCATATTCAAGATGTCCATGATTCTATTGAAAATTATAATGCTCACTCTAAAGATGCTGATATCTTTGGTTGTCATATAGATGCTGATGAACTTATTGATTATCCTTTTGCGTCTTCCACTTCCATCCTTGGACCTCTTCCACCACTACTAAGAGCTTCACGTCTACCTTCCATCTTGGGTCCTTATGTCCCTTCACTTTCCCCTCCTAACTCTCCTAATTCACCATCCATATTGGGCCCTTACATCCCTCCATCTCCCATCTTTCCTCAAGATCAACATAGATGCATACTCTTGAATCCTTTTCATCCACCCACCCATCTAAACCAGTCATATCCTCCTTCTTCCATAAGTCCCAAGTCTTTTGGAAGTAACTTGAATGTTCAATACAAGAAAAAGAAGCAATACAAGAATCCATAAAAAAAAGATCACCATGTCTCCTCTAATAGACATGGAAATATAAAGTCAAAAGAGATATCTAAGAAAAAAACTACAAAACAAGTATGGGTTCCAAAATCTATCATTAAAGATATTCTTTCCAAATTACCAAAAAAAAAAAGACAGAAAGAGTAAAACACAGTGCTATGAAGCCTCTTGACATGTTTACTCTTTTGGACTATAGCCTTTCCTTCTTTGGCATTAGGCTTTTGTGACTTATCCTATGCTGGCCTTTTATTGCTTGTCCAAATGCACTTTACATGACTATTTTTCCCTAGCTTGGGTATTCTTGAGGAGTTTTCCCTTGAGGATTTCTTCCCTTCATTCTCCTTCATTCTCTTGCCTTCCATCTCTTCCACCAGCTTGCCAATCCCTCTTGTTCCCCACCTTGGTAGACATTGGGACTGCACGATATGATCTTACTTGGGAGTTTGCAATGGAAAAAGATGCTATCAAGTATACCAAGTATCAGAACCAGTATCAGAACAAGTATCAAAATAAGTATCAGAATTATAAGTATCAGAACTAGTATCAAAACAATTATCAGAATCAGTATCAAAATCAATATCAGAACTAGTATCAGAACAACTATCAGAATGAGTGTCAGAACAAGTATCAGAACACCTACTGGGGCAACACCTTTTGCTTTAGTTTATGGGTCTAAAGCGGTACTACCTATTGAGGTTGAAATCCCATCACTAAGAATCAGAATGCATGGTCTAGTAACTGATGATGACTACAGAGTGTCTAGGTTGCAAGAACTGGAACTACAAGATGAGCATAGACAAGCAGCGTATGATCATCTCAGAGTATATCAGAAGAGAATGTCTAGAGGCTACAACAAGAAAGTCAGACACAGAGAATTTCAGGTTGGTGATCTAGTCTTGAGAGAAAATCCTAAAAATCAATCCCATCAAGAACGCAAGGGGAAGTTTGAACCCAACTGGTTGGGTCCCTTTGTAATCATTGCTACTTTTGGCTTTGGTGCCTATCAACTCTCAATGACTAAAAGAGAACAGCTCTGAGAACCAATCAACGTTCTCCATCTGAAGAAATTCTACACCTAAGGCATTTAGTCTATGGTAAAATGTCTTGAAAAAATCTTTAAAATTCAAAAAAGTCCTGAAAAAATGAACATCTTGGTGAAAACCTAGCAATAGGCGCCTTGATGATTCACAAAAAAATCAAAAAAATATCAAAAATTAAAAAAAATTAAAAAAATGAAAAATACAAAAAAAAAAAGAAAAAGAAAAAGTGCCTTGGTGAAAACCTGGAAACAAGTGCCTTGGTAGCAAAAATAGAATCTCTGCCAAGATGGTGAAAACCTGGCAAACGGGTGCCACTTGTTCAAAATGCTCCATCTATCAGCACAATCTTGGTCTTTCCTAGCTTTCAGTCTTGCTTTAGTTTGTACATATCTCCTGGTTTGTTTCAACATTTCCAGTTTTCAATAAGTTAGTTTGTACACTAATCAGCTCAAGCGTCTGTATCCTATCAATGTTTAACACTTGGGGGCAATCAATGTCATATCCTATGGTCTCCCATGTATCTTAGACAGATCATATCTAGTCAAAGTCCTTTGAAGCTTCATGTGAGTCAGTCAATCAGTCTTGTCTCCAGAAAGGATTTTGCATCTACAACAATGCAATCAAATATCAAAACTCAACTGAAAACAATCTATGCTTTTTACATGCTTTTATCTCCTTGTATGCTTATTGATCTGCATTGAGATTTTTGCATATTGTGTCTGTTCAAGCTCTTCGATGATGTCCTTTATAGGATTTAGAGAGTGATGACTGGGAGCATAATCTTTTCTTTGTCTTCTGCTTGTATGTGAAAATCTAACAACTTTGGAAATTCCGGATTGAAATGGTGTCCAACTATAAGAGCCTCTATCTCGAATTGGATGGCCATGCGTACCTCAACCATCGATACCCAGACAATTCAAGGAAGTTTGATCTAACTATTATCTTTTTGAGAAAGTTCTTTCTCCTACTGTGGAATGCGATCTTGCCTAAGGATGTGAATGATAAAGGGTCACTACGGGTAATTCACATTGGATTTAGAATGATCTCTTGACTCTTTGATGTGTTTGCAATGCAAGGCATATTCAGGTCATCACGACGTTCATGTTTTGATGCTTATACAAATTGCTATATCAAAATGGACATGATATTCAGGTCATCCTAGTGTTTGTGCCTTGGTGCTTATATCTAATCCGACATTTCAAAAATAAAATCAATATTCATATATCCATGGTTGTTGACCAGTGGGTGTTGTATTGATTCTTGTGCATACAAATTGATATTCATATGTCTATGGTTTCATAGCTAGTGGGCATTGTATTGATTTATCTAGTTACCTAAAAGTTCAATGATGATAACAAATCAACACATGATCAGTGACTAGGTCCTAGGTCTTAGGTTGCATTTCATTTTGTATGTCTCTTTGCATTTTGCATGTTTGCATGATCTCACAATGGCTAAATGAACTTCAATGCTTAAACAATTCACCACTCACATCTTCAAATCTAACAAGAGCTGAATCTCACACGAAGGTTCCTCCAATGAAGCAGCAAGTAGAATCCTTTTTCGGGATCAAAATTCAAATCTGAGATCATTCATATTATTAACTACTTGCATAATCGACCTTCAATCATCACAGAAATCCAGTATTCAACTTAACTGATTATCTAACATCAAACTATCAAAATTTCAACTTGGTCAACTATGGTCAACTCATGGTCAAACCTAGTCAAACTTAGTCTTTTGGGACCTTCTAATGATGTAGAATGCATTCTTGAATGTGTTTAACCACTTCTCAAATCAATTAACATGCTTCTAAACTCTCAATGCTGACTTTTCTTATCAGATTTCAATTTTAATCCCGAAGGGGGCATGGTATTGCATATCATTCAAAGTCTGTAATCAAATTTAAAATCATATCTTTATGGAAATCAATATCTTTCCTCAGTAATCAAGACAACAACCACGTCTAGTTATTGATTCATCAAAAAACCTCATCGCTCGGGGCAAATCTATCATCACTTGGGGCATATCAGATTCATCAAGATCCATATCAATCTGGTATTCTCCTAATCTTGTAAACTGTATCAATTTTTGCAACCATCGAATCATAGTGTTTTTTCCTTGGTTCTTCGGCAACCGAAGGATTTGCATGTGATACATACTAGTTCTGCTAAGACAATCAAGTCTAGAACCGGTCACTCACTTCTTTGCAATCCTAAGGTTTGGAATCAGGGGTTTTGACACTTTTTCACAATCATAAGTTCATTTACTGTTATAGTGAACATTATCTTTTGTCACTCAAGACCTATTATCTCCATATCAAATCAATATCAATCAGCTTCTGTCTCATATCAATTATCAATTTCAAACATCAGTTTCATATCTTTATCAAACACAGACTATCTTTGAACCACTGCGCTTCACATAGTAATTCAAAGAGGGGCAAAATGTAATACCCCAAAAATGGGCTATAAGTTCATTAATCTCAAACATCATCAAATCGAGTGAAATCAACATCAAAGTCCTAATCTAAGGCACATCTAAACATCATCGAATCTTAATTAATTATCTTAAATTTTGCATCGAGGAATATTCCTAACAATATTCCTAAATTATCTTAATTATCTTTAATTTAATGATTATTTGGTGATAAATCACATTTATCCTAAGTTTGATTAATTGAATATTTTCATATTTAATTAATTAGATTTAATATCTTGCCACTTAATTATTTAATTAAATTTAATTTTATTTATTATTAATTATATTATTTAAATTTTGACAATAAATCCAAACTCTTATGAATAATTGATTAAATTCTTATTTAATTAATTAAAGCAAGTTGTCATTATTTAATAATATATTTTTTAATAAAAGTTTGGTAAAATAGTTAATTAACCCATAAATTAATTATTTTATTTCAAAAAGCAGTTAAGTTGAGAATAAATCACTTTATTTATTTATTAAATCATAATTATCCATGTGCACATTCAATGACCAATTAAACTCAAATTGGAAAATCAATGCAAGTTGTTAGCTTTTTGAAACTCAACATCTTTTTGAGTTTTAAAGTTGATCTAAACTTCTAATTCGAGTTGAACTGTGCTTTTGCATGATTTTTCTGACTTAATTATCTGTTATTTAAAAATAACTCAAAAATCAACCTGAGTTATTTGAGTGATTTATGGCTTTTATTATTAAATTAATTCATAAATAAAACATGCACAATCACAAAAGCAAACAACTATCAATTATCAATTAAAGCTAAACTCTATTTTGAGTTAATCTCTGCTTTTGCATATTTTTGTGAATTAAATTATTTTTATTATCAAATAACTCAAAAATCAACCTAAGTTATTTGAGTGATTTATGGCTTTTTTTTCCCATGCACCTCCAAAGCCTTGGATTTCTATAAAAACAAAGCTCATCTCTTCATAATTCATCTCTCAAATTTGCATCCAAGAATCTCATATTTTTGCACAATCACGTTGAAGAATTGGAATTGGAGAATCAAAGCTTATTGCGAATCAAGGCTATTGTGAGATCAATTTGTTTGTTTTACATTCATTTAGATTCTTTTTCATATCATTGTTAGATCATTTTAGCATATCAATTTCCATATTAGCATAGATTCATATCAGTTTTTCATTATTATTGCATAGAAAATACCAAAAAAATAGCTTAATTGCATTCAATTCATATCTAGATCAATTGCATTCAAATCCTTCATTTAGGTGTCGTCTAGGTCACTGATCTCGATAGCAATCTGAGAACATCAATCTCACACCTACTAGAAGGCAGTAAATCGCTTGGTTAAATTAGATTTTAATTTTGCATGATTTTGATTTTTGTTAACCTCTAATGTTTTACTGAAGTGTTGTGTCTACAGATTAGGTACAATTTTCACACACACACATATAAGATTTGTGTCAAGGCTTAAATACATTACTTTCTTGTTTCCCAAACATCCAGCCACCTATGCACAGACACTGAAGTCCAAGTTATGTTTGTTGGCACATAATATGGAGTCAAGTAATTAGCATTACCATCCATTATTTAAATCAAATGAATCGTAGAAGTTTTAACTAACTTGTATGGACTCAGGCACCCTACAAAACCTATTTTACGTAATAAAAAACTAGTGTATGGACTCAAACTATATCAATTATCTTTAGAAAATCAAGAGTCCCTGTTGGTTCTTCTCCTCGCAAGACCAAACTTCAATCAAATGGTTGGGCTTAAAACACAAGTTAGGTACTCAAGCTTGACAAGGAAAACAAACCAATTGATGAGGATAGAGAGAAATCCTCCTTCTTCTTTAAACTCCACATTCACTTAGGCAGGTATTACCTTATCTGAAAATTCAAGACACCTCATGACCAACCAAAGGCCTGCAGACAAATTAGTGTGGAATAGCCTTCAAACCCCTTCGGGTAACCTATACCCCAATGAAGCCAATTCATGTACAAATAGCCCTATTTGCATAGAATGAGTCTAAAGACTATAGAGAAACTCCTACTACTACCACCAACATGAAAGGGAAAGGTAATTGATTTAATGTTGGTTTGAAGGGACCCCTAAGATACCCTAAGTCTCTCATAGACCAGTGCCTTATCCAATGGGCCACAGAGTCAAATACAATATTGCAAGGGACAGCTATGAAACAAGAACACAATATGCTCAATGTGTTGATGCCTGACATCAAACACACACCATGACCAAACCTCAACTTAGCACCCACCTGTGCTTTCAAGCATGTTATTATCCATCAAAGGATTTTAACCCTCCCCTTAGAAGAGACCTATGAAAGGACAATACATTAACCAGCATCCACTAGAAGACAAGCATGACCTATCCTTGATATTTCAGCTCATACATACATGAATACTAACACTGAACCAGTTATCTTTGTGAAGACAACTCCACTTGCAAACACTTAGGCAATGCAAACAGAAAAATCAAACACCCTTGATGTATGACTAATGGACTCAGAATTCAAATGGAGATAGTTTGGTAACAGTAAGAATATATTAAAATCCTCACACATAAGACAGATCACTTACAATATGCATTATATTCTCTGAACCAACAAGGAAAGAAGAACACTCTATATGCATAGAGAAGGAGAAATCTGCAGAACAGAACCCTTCACTGGAACTGACAAAATTTAGAACCCTTACATAGTCAAAATTTTGATAATTTATACCACTAGCTGCCTTGGAAACCCATAATAGGTTGCAACAAGCTACAGACAACTAAGGTATAGGTTACAATACCTAAACCAATTGGAAACAGTCAAAAATTTATTGCAAGGGCATGAAAGTTAGGCAACCCAAAGAGAAAAGATATCAGACCGACATTAAGATCAGACCATAAGACCAAGAGATTGCCATAAAAACTAGTCTAATCAACCACCTGCAAACACTTCTCGAGCCAAGATTGTAATCATTCCTTACATGGTATAGATCCCTGCAAATGACCATCAAGCACCCTGGACCACACTGGAGTGGCAAACAAATCACTTTTTACCAGTTCCAATCACTTTTGCATTGAAATTCAGTCCTTTCTATCGCTGGAAATGCTTAGACAATTCAAATTTGAAGTCAAATGGCTAATTTGCACTTCGCGGGCTTTATGTTCCTCAACTGTATGCCCCTAGTCATTCAATCACGCAGTCACCAACTTAACTGCCACAAGAATCCAGGTTTCAAATTATGCTTGGTCACATGATCGCAAGGCACCAAACTAACCTTTGTGATCATGCGACCGCGGTCTCCTTAACCGTGCAATGCTGTCACAAACCACCCAAAAAAGTCTTCAGCCACCTCATAAATCCTTCGGCAAATGAAAAATGGGCATGTCAACAACACGGCACCGTGGGCCCACACAACTCCGCAACCGCGATGTTATAGTAGTTGTCGCATGATCACATAGCCAAAAACTAGGCTATGTAAACACGTGACAAGCCATGAGATTGCCACCTTCTCATTGCAAACACTGGCCCCACCATATTTGGTGAACTGGCGACCGAAGAACTTTCACCAATTCATGAAATACTTTTGCACCTTTCGCTAAAAATCTAGCGACTCCGCGACCACTATTAGCCAAGTCGCTAGTCAATCTAGAGAACCACCAAATCTTCTTGTGAATGCATGACAAGACTACATCTTATCAGCACCGCCACCTTTTTATCTAGACCACCAAACACTAGACTCCAACCGGGCCCACCCGATGCCACATGTCATCACACCATTCACTAAAACTATCGAGCCACCAGACACAGGACCCACCACCGAGAAAAGCTTTACCTTTTGGGAAGATCGGATGGTGGTGGCATGATCGCAAAGGGGAGGAAAATTCCTCACCATCATGTGGCAACCATAGATCTCATCTGCATTGTTACTCTACTTTGAGAAGTACCAGACCCACCAACTAACTGCCAAGCACTCAGCGACTACGCGACAAACTGCCCGCCAGGTCGTGAGATGTTAGCCGCTAACCGCCAGGAATGAATAGATTGCACGACTGAAGAGAAATAGACCACCCACCAGGTCATTGAATGTTAGGCACCTAACTACTAGAAATAAGAGACTGCGTGACAACATAGTTGCCAGGTCACCGAATAGAATATGTGACTGCTGGGAGATCTGGAGAATTAGTGACAAGAAACCTTTGAAGGACTGGGTCCCACCATCCATCGCACCTGCGCAATTAAGACCAAGGTCAAAAACACACAGAGTTTTTGATGCCAGAAGAGAAGTGCACAAAATAGGAAGCACAAGGTTGAAAACAACACACAGGCTGAAAACAACATGGATTTATAGAAACACTATGGGTTTTTGACAATGGCAAATTTTAAAATATTTTACAGCCAACCTTAAAACTTTAATATCTTTCTAGATTTTGCAATTCAGCACATGCAAAATGGACTGGAGCAAGGTGAAACATTGAAGAACATAGGGCAGGAGCACAAACCATGAAACATTCGCAGGGAGGAGGCCATTTTTCATAAGATTTTGCAATGACAGAAAAATGGACTAACAGTGGCTCTAGTTGGGGATGCATGGCTCTTGCAGGCATGGCAAGAATTTAGATCACTGGGAGAGAAGACCACCAACTAGACAAAAAGCAGGGACCTCAAAAAATGTAGGAAATAGGAAGGAAAGGCACACAATAGGAAAGGGAAAGATATTTATAGAATTTATAGGTATGTACAACCAGGCTCATGGCCTCAAAAGAAAACCAGTGACCCTCCTGCATCAAAAATCTAGTTTTTATCCACATATGCAACCAGCCACCTGAAAATTTCATGACCACCTTGCTACAAATATATGTGAATATTCATGGGTTGAAGAATGAAACTATGCTGATCACTACCCATGATCTTCCAGTCACAACCATCATACTCACATTCATATTCCAAGAAGTAGGGAACATCATCTACTTCATCCTGCTGACTTGAAGCAAAAATTTGATCTAGTAATGCATTAGAAAATAAAACATACTGAGCATCATGCATTACAATACAGTTAGCTGGCTGAGAAGGACTTGAATCCCCAAATTTACCTTCATACATTGCCTCAGCCACTGAGCAACCTGGTTCATCAATGACATCTTCATGAACTGGATCATGAACCAAGTGAAGGTTTATACCAGAACTTTGGTGACAGGGGAGCACTGCATCATCATTATTTTCCCCAAAAGAAAATCTGTCCCAACTATTGAAGACTAAGTCCTCAATACTGTCACATTCAATATTATACATAGTAGAAACAAGGAAAGGGTTTGAACAAGAAATTTGTTCATCACTGTAATCTTGATGACAAGAAAACACACTGTCATGTCCTACTTCTCTTTCCGCAGAGTCACTACCAGAGGGGGGACCTTGTATACATGGGTCATCATGGTCACTTTGAACACTGGCCTCATTATTAGTGTCAAAGATTATATCATAGGGGAGCTGCAAATCAAAATCCAAAGTAGGGGCATACCTCTGAAATTCTTCAGCCAAGAGTGCTGAAATCTCCTCACTACTTAGTGGACTTTGAGCTTCATTTTCTTCTTCATCAGCTACATCCCTGTCATTGCAAACATCATTCTTATCCAAGACAAGAATGGAGACATCTGGCCTTAGATCATCTTGTGTGAAATAATCTATGCAGGAATCATCATCTGCATCATATTCAATATCTTCCCTTTCACACAAAACATCATCAATCCGGGACAAGAAAATTGCCTCCTCATGTTGACAAGAAGAAAAATCTGCAGACAAAAAAGAAATATTGTCATCCTTAGATTCATCTTCAACATCCTCATATGCACTGATCTCAGAATCAGCTTCATAATCAACACTCTCTGCATAGTGAGAATCAACATAAGAAACACTGGCCTCCTCACGAACATCATCAGGAGCAACTAGTCTTAGCAATCTTATGTCCTCTGCTAACTACCAGTTCACCATTTTCAACCTTGCTAATTCCTTCTTGAGAGCAGTAACTTTATCAAAATGCTCAACAAACTTAGCTCTCAACACATCCCAAGAAGGGATTGAACATGAAGGCAAGGACAAGAACCACTTCCTTGCACCATCAGAAAATGTGTGCACAAATAGCCTCATGGGAATATCCTCATGTTCAACATCCATATCTCCAAAAACACCCATGACAACATCAACATGATGGCTTGTAGAAATAGATCCACCAGCCATGAATCTTGGCAAGCACTTCCCATCCTCAGCAGAGAACTCATTAGGGGCACCTTCAATGCCATCAAAACAAAAGGGCCTATATTCCTCCATGAGGAACTACCCACTACAACTCATCCCTTTACAGCAGTGCTACACACTTGATAGGGAAACATTTTCAATCAGAGAATACTTGAAAGTTTTGCAGCAGAAACCTTTGGCTGGAAGCAGGGCAGATCTAGAGCTCACCATGCAGCTCCATCAAATAACTCTGATAGTGTAGAATCACCACCTCCTTGAAGAGGAAAGTATTTTACTGATTTGTGTATCTCTTCCAACCAACCAAAACTCACTAGGATAACATGCACTATTTATTAGAAGATGCACTGATCAAATAGAGAAAATCAAAGCCGCCACTCACAACGTAGTGAGAAGATTTCACTAATGTGTTTTATATATCTGACTCTTTTCTTTTCAACCAAGACTATGGGATAATCTAGCCAAGCAAGGGAGCTTGCTGTTCTTTACTTCTTCCCCAACGGAGTTGCCAACTTGTTGGTGACTCGGATGGGCCAAACCAATATGGTCAAAAGATATGATACTGTAAAATTTGTTACCATAACTAGAGCTCCTTAATAGGTTTTCCTTATGTTCTCCCCAGTAAAGTCACCATTTTGTTGGTTCTTCTCCTTGCAGGACCAAACTTGAATCAAATGGTCAGGCTTAAAACACAGGTTAGGCACTCAAGCTTGACAAGGAAAACAAACCAATTGATGAGGATAGAGAGAAATCCTCCTTCTTCTTTGAGCTCCACATTCACTCAGGCGGGTATTGCCTTATCTGCACATTCAAGACACCTCATGACAAACCAAAGGCCTACAGACAGATTAGTGTGGAATAGCCTTCAAACCCCTTCAAGTAACCTGTACCCCAATGAAGCCAATTCATGTACAAATATCCCTATTTGCACAGAATGAGTCTAAAGACTAAAGAGAAACTCCTACTACTACCACCAACATGGAAGAGAAAGGTAATTGATTTAATGTTGGTTTGAAGGGACCCCTGAGATACCTTAAGTCTCTCATTGACCAGTGCCTTATCCAATGGGCCACAGAGTCAAATACAATATTGCAAGGGACTGCTATGAAACAAGAACACAATATGCTCAATGTGTTGATGCCTGACATCAAACACACACCCTGACCAGACCTCAACTTAGCACCCACCTATGCGTTCAAGCATGTTATTATCCATCAAAGGATTTTAACCCTCCCCTTAGAAGAGACCTATGAAAGGACAATACATTAACCAACATCCACTAGAAGACAAGCACAACCTATCCTTGATATTTCAGCTCATACATACATGAATACTAACACTGAACCAGTTATCTCTGCGAAGACAACTCCACTTGCAAACACTTAGGCAATGCAAATAGAAAAATCAAACACCCTTGATGTATGACTAATGGACTCAGAATTCAAATGGAGATAGTTTGGTAATAGTAAGAATATATTAAAATCCTCACACATAAGACAGATCACTTACAATATGCATTATATTCTTTGAACCAACAAGGAAAGAAGAACACTCTATATGCAGAGAGAAGGAGAAATCTGCAGAACAGAACCCTTCACTGGAACTGACAAAATTCAAAACCCTTACACAGTTAAAATTTTGACAATTTATACCACTAGCTACCTTGGAAACCCATAACAGGTTGCAACAAGCTACAGACAGCTAAGGTATAGGTTACAATAGCTAAACCAATTGGAAACGGTCAAAAATTTATTGCAGGGGCATGAAAGTTAGGCAACCCAAAGAGAAAAGATATCAGACCGACATTAAGATCAAGCCATAAGACGAGGAGATTGCCATAAAAACTAGTCTAATCAACCACCTACAAACACTTCTCGAGCCAAGATTGTAATCATTCCTTACATGGTACAGATCCCTGCAAACGACCATCAAGCACCTTGGACCACACTAGAGTGGTAAACAAATCACTTTTTACCAATTCCAATCACTTCTACATTGAAATTCAGTCCTTTCTATCGCTAGAAACCCTTAGATAATTCAAATTTGAAGTCAAACGGCTACTTTGCACTTCATGGGCTTTATGTTCCTCAACTGTATGCCCCTAGTCACGCAATCGCACAGTCACCAACTTAACCGCCATAGGAATCCGGGTTTCAAATTATGCTTGGTCGCATGATCACAAGGCACCAAACTAACCTTTGTGATCATGCGACTGCGGTCTCCTTAACCGCGCAATGTCATCATAAACCACCCAGAAAAGTCTTCAGCCACCTCATAAATCCTTCGGCAAATAAAAAATGGGCACGTCAACAACACGGCACCGTGGGCCCACACAACTCTGCAACCGTGATGTTATAATAGTTGTCGCATGATCGCATAGCCAAAAATTGGGCTATGCGAACACACGACAAGCCATGAGATTGCCACCTTGTCACCGCAAACACTGGCCCCACCATATCTGGCGAACTGGCAACTGAAGAACTTTCACCAGTTCATGAAATACTTTGCACCTTTCACTAAAAATCTAGTGACTCTGTGACCGCTATTCGCGAAGTCGCTAGTCAATCCAGAGAACCACCAAATCTTCTCGCGAATGCATGACAAGACTACATCTTATCGGCACCACCACCTTTTTATCTGGACCGCCAAACACTAGACTCCAACCAGGCCCACCCGATGCCACATGTCATCATGCCATTCGCTAAAACCGCCAAGCCACCAGACATAGGACCCACCGCTGAGAAAAGCTTTACCTTTTGGGAAGATCGAATGGTGGTGGCATGATCGCAAAGGGGAGGAAAACTCCTCATGATCATGTGGCAACTGTAGATCTCATCTGCATTGTTACTCCGCTTTGAGAAGTACCGGGCCCACCAACTAATTGCCAAGCACTCAGCGACTACACGACAAACTACCCACCAGGTCATGAGATGTTAGCCGCTAACTGTTAGGAATGAAGAGATTGTGTGACTGAAGAGAAATAGACCGTCCACCAGGTCGCTGAATGTTAGGCACCTAACTACCAGAAACAAGAGACTGCACAACAACACAATTGCCAGGTCGTCAAATAGAAGATGTGACCGCCAAGAGATCTAGAGAATCAGCGACAAGAAACCTTTGAAGGACTGGGCCCCACCATCCATTGCACTTGCGTAGTTAAGACCAAGGTTGAAAACACACAGAGTTTTCGATGCCAGAAGAGAAGTGCAAAAAATAGGAAGCACAAGGTCGAAAACAACACACAGGTCGAAAACAGCATGGATTTATAGAAACACTGTGGGTTTTTGTCACTGGCAAATTTTAAAATATTTTCCAGCCGACCTTAAAACTTTAATATCTTTCTAGATTTTGCAATTTAGCACGTGCAAAATGGACCGGAGCAAGGTGAAACATTGAAGAACACATGGCAGGAGCACAAACCATGAAACATTTGGAGGGAGGAGGCCATTTTCATAAGATTTTGCAATGACAGGAAAATGGACTAATAGTCCCTATGGGGATAAAAATAAGCAAAAATTTCTTAAGAATCAAAATAATTGAACTAAGAGGAGTGCAAACCTTCAACTAGATTGTAAATAGAAAACCACAATTTTTTTTAATACAAAACGATTATGTAAAATTGTGGTTATATTAATATGTAGTTGTGTATCCTTGTGCTTTCGTTCCATGTGGTTCAAAAATTTCTATTATTTATTTCTTGATTACATTTCTTTGTCCCAATTAAAATTAGGGTTCTTTCAAATCTTTAGCGAAGCTTTTATATTAATTGCTAGACAAACTTCAAGTTTGCAACTATTTGGGCCATTCTATTCATTTTATTTTTTCTTTTTTGTTAGAATTCAATCATCCTAGGCAATATATGGCTTTTTCAACTATCTTCTATCTAAGAAGTATGTGGCATTCCCAAACTTATGTGACATTTTGTAATTTTATTTATTTGTCAAAATTTTATTTGATCAACTTGCACAATGTCATCCTGTTAGCATTGCGCAATATCAATGTCATTATTGTAAGTTTTAATCGAGAAGATAAACTTAATAAAAATATTTTAGGCAACAATAAAAAGAAGACAAAACACATAACACAATAAATTATATTGGTTCAGCAAATCTGCCTATGTCCACTCTCAAAGCAGGGAATTCTCTCATTAATGTTTTAACCAATTCAATCTGTCCATGATATGTACACATATATTTATAAAAATGTAGTCAGCCATAAGTGAAGAGTCTGGAAGGTGAATGGTCAAGTGACTGTTGGGCTTCATATACCCAACAATCTCCCACTTGAAGTCCAACCGGTACAACCATGAACAGTCCCTGCATTTCCACTTTTATTGTTACGTTATAACTAGGCCATGAGAAGACTTCAACTTCGCCAGACTTTGCTCACGGACAAAGTGAGTTAATCTTCTCCAAATTTTATCAGACTGAAAAGAATCTAAAAACTTGACATCTTCCTTTACAAGTGCAAACACACCCATAAATCCATTATTAAAAATACCACTTTGTATAAATTGAAAATATACTTCTCCATCCACAAAAATATCCTTGAGAACATACACAAAATGGTCACGTATTCTTGTACTTCCATTTTCTGCAACCGTGAACAAAGCATCTAGAAGCCCTTCATCTTCATCAGATTCTACATTGCTAAGAAAGACACCATGAAGAAAGTAAGTATGCAAAATTGACATGGCTTTAGCTTGGATTTCCATCCAAACTTCTATGAAATGTACACTCTGTAGACCGTCCCGTGCACACCCTACCATAGCTCTCGTGGCTGGCAACAAGATATAGTATGCACTTCTAGGTACAAAATTGTCGGTAACTTCCTCTTAGATAGAAACTTCAATCACCACAAATATTCCTCGGGTGGCTTCCTGTAATAGCACCCATATTGTGAAAGCTTCTAAACAAATTTTACCATAAAATAGAAAGTTTATTTTAGGTATAAGATCCCTCATTGTCCCGTATATATCCCAAATCTTGAATAGATTTTTAGAAGCCCTCAGACTGATTGCAATAGCCTCCTTCACAATCCATTCCATTACTAGGCCCTCCAACTTGTAGTGTGCCCTTACAGCCTCACACATGCTCTCCATCTAGGAACTTTGTGCATCGTACCTAGCCTTGGTATGAAACATCATATCAAAGCCCATCTCCAGCTCTCCTAAGCTCCTAATAAATGGTTCTTCCTATGGAATTGCCACTGCTTCTCCCCTAATGCCAAAGGTATTGGTAAAGACTAGGCCCCCATCCATGTCAATCTTTGATTTCCAATCATTAGCAATGGCCTTGGCCCGCTCGGTGAGAGCTCTTCTCCAGTCCACAATCACTGTAAATTCTATCTTTGTACTCTCATGACAACCAAATACAATATCTTGTTTCTGCAGATGTGATGAAGGGTTCTCCCCTTAATACCACAAACACATAACAGAAATAGAGAAACAACAACAATAATATGCAAGAACAGAAAATTGGCTTCTTATTATCTCCACAAATGTGGAATTACAAACTTTCAGAATTACAATATGTAAAGCCACATGGGCATTCCCTTACAATATTCTGTAGGACAAAGCCTCGAATCAATATCCAGATCTACTACCCAGAACTGCCCTAGACAACACTACGGGCCTTCTTTATATAGGCAATTTCCACCGCCCGAGAAGGTTCTAGAAATTTAGCCTTTAGGGCCGACCAAACTTAGAATTATTTTATTTTACAATTTATTACATCAAAGTCGGCTCAAAATGAGTTTTGAAACCCAAACAGAAATTTTGAAGAAAAATTATTTTTCGCCATTTCAGGTGACCCAACTTTCGAAGACCATAAGTCATCACCAGTTGACCCGATTGACTATTATAACCCCATTTCATAAATGCCACGAAGCAATCTACAGGCTTGACCCACGCAAAGCACCTGTCACCCAAATTTTCAACCTCATCCGGGGCCTCTAAAGCCTTCAAAACTAAGTTTGAAGTTTCTGTACCCTGCTGCCAATACCGAAAATCTTCAATATCTTCAAAACTACACCTGATCTAGCCATTAAACTTTGCTGGCAAGCTAATATGACTGAGATGAACCTCCATATGTAAAATCAAACATTTCGAGATCATGAGACCAACTTACTAAAAATAGCAAGTTTCCATAAATAGAAGCTCTGCACAAGATAGCCCTTATTGAATACAAAAATAGAAATATTTTTGGGGTGATGCAAGATTGCCCTTACACCTAGGATGCTCCTGCATCAGACACCCAAGGTAATTTGAGAAGTGACCCTGTCACGACTCAGGTGTGTAGAGGAAAACCAAGACGGTTAACCTCCTCCTTTGTTAGCCATGATGAATTTTCTACAGGTCATCCTTTCCATTTGACCAAATACTCTTCATATGTCATGTTCCTTGTGCTTCTACCAACACGACTGTCCAGTATGTCTTCAATCTCCTTGATATCTGAACTGGTTGTTGGAATACTCCGTTGTGCTGCTGCAACCTCATCTTCAACACCTCCTTCATGATACTCTGTCAAATCTGAAATGTTAAACACTAGTGAAATATTCAGCTCAATAGGCAATTCTGCCTCATATGCATTTCCTAAATCATGCTTCTTCAGTATCGTACATGGTCCAAACTTCTTCATTTTCAACTTGTTATATGTACCAACCAGAAATCGCTCCTTCCGCAAATGAACCATGTCTTCATCTCCAACCTGAAATTCTTTATGCATCCTTTTCTCATCTGCCTTAGCCTTATACTACGAATTCATCTTGGTAATATACTTCCTCACCTCCTCATGGATGTTCTTCAAGTGTTCTGCAAAATCCTCAGCTTCAGCACTACTTATTTCTCCTTTATCTATCTTTCTCAACTCAGATGCATTTCTTGGACTACTTCCATATACAATCTGGAATGGAGATTTACCAGTGCTCCTGTTGACAAAATTATTGTATGCAAATTCTGTCTATGATAAAATCAAATCCCATCCTGTTAGCTTATCTCCAACCAAACATCTCAGTAGATTTCCCAAACTTCTATTCACCACCTCTATATGTCCATCAGTCTATGGATGATGTGATGATCTGAACTTCAAATCTGTCTTCAACTTCTTCCACAATGTCCGCCAGAAATATCCAACAAACTTAGTATCTCGATCTGAAACTATGGTCTTTGGCAAACCATGTAGTCTCACCACTTCTCTGAAAAATAATTCTGCTACATGAACAACATCATTAGTCTTCTTTCAGGGAATGAAATGTGTCATCTTCAAAAATCTGTCAACTACTACAAAAATTGAATCATGTCCCTGCTATGTCCTCGATAAACCAAGAACAAAGTCCATACTGATATCCTCCCAAGGCTTCTTTGGTACAGGTAATGGCTAATACAACCCTGTATTCTGCTTCACTCATTTTTCCATCTGACATACTCTGCAACTCTGTACAAACTTCTTCACATCTTGCTGTAACTGTGGCCAATAATAATTTTCACTAACCAAAGCAAGGGTTTTATCACGACCAAAATGTCTAGCCAATCCTCCACTATGCTTCTCTTTGATGAGATTCTCCCTCATAGAACTTCTTGGAATGCACAACGGACTCCCTCTGAATAGCATATCATCCTACATGATAAAATCTAGCCACTTTGTCCTATCTAGAGTAACAGGTTCTTTACAAGCTTTCCAAGCTCCACCAAAATCAGGATCCTCTGGATACAAATTCTTGAGTTCCTTGAACCCAACCACCTCAATCTGCATCTTTGTCAGCAATAGTTGCCTTCTGCTAAGAGCATCTGCAACCCTGTTAGACTTTCCACTTCTGTGTTTCAAGATAAATGTATAACTCTGCAAAAACTCAACCCATTTCAAATGCCTCTGATTCAACTTTCCTTAACTATTCAAATATTGCAAAGCTTGATGATCAGTATACAAAACAAACTCCTTAGGAAGTAGATAATGTCTCCACTTTTTTAACGCCTGAACTATAGCATAAAATTCTTGATCATAAATAGAATACTTCCTCTTGGCATCATTTAACTTCTCACTGAAATACGCAACAGGTTTACCTTCTTGGCTCATAATAGCTCCTATTGCAGTACTACTAGCATCACAATCTACTTGAAACACCTTATTAAAATCTAGAAGTGCTAAAACAGGTTGTTCTGTAACTTTTTGTTTCAACAATTAAAAACTCTTTTCTGCCCCATTAGTCCACTTAAACTCTTTTCTATCCCCTCTCATTGTTTCAGTCAAGGGTCCACAAATACTGCTAAAATTTTTGATAAAATTTCTATAAAAGCTAGCCAAACCATAGAAAGATCTTACCTCAGTAGCACTCCTTGGAGTAGGCCATTCAAGGATAGCCTGTACCTTCTTTGGGTCCATTTTTAGACCTTCTGCTGAAAATACAAATCCCAAATACACTAACTCTTTCTTCACAAAACTGCACTTCTTCAAATTAATCAATAATTTCTCATCCCTCAGCTTCTCAAACACCATACGAATATGCATCATATGTTCCTCCAATGTCTTGCTAAAAATCAAAATATCATCTAGGTAAACAATGATAAACATACCCAGAAATTCTTTCAAAACCTCATTCATGAGCCGCATGAAAGTGCTCGATGCATTGGTTAGCCCAAAAGGCATGACTAACCACTCATACAGTCCTTCCTTTGTCTTGAAGGCAGTCTTCCATTCATCTCCTTCTCTGATCCGAATCTGGTGATATCCACTCTTCAGATCTATCTTTGAGAAATACACAGCCCCACTCAAACAATCCATAATATCATCCATTCGTGGCAATGGAAACCTATACTTGATTGTGATCTTGTTTATTGCTCTGGAATCTATACACATCCTCCACTCTTCATTCTTCTTTGGTGCTAATACCGCTGGTACAGTACAGGGACTCAGACTCTCTCGAATCAACCCCTTCTGCAATAACTCGTGTACTTGTCTGTTCAGCTCTTCACTTTCTACTAGTGTCATTCTGTGCACTGCCTTGTTTGGCAAACTAGCTCCTAGAATCAAATCCATCTGATGACTGATCTTCCTTACCGGTGGTAATCCATCAGGTACATTATCAGATACAATATTCTGAAACTCATTCAATAAATTTGCAACTTCTACAGGTACATCCTCTACTTCTTTTTTACCAACTTTTAGAATTAAAGCAAAACACATATGCTTATGCCTCATACCATCTAGGAACTTTCTTCCATCAACAAATGTTATTCTTGCATTACCACATACCTTTTCTTCGGTCTCCTTCAATGGCTTTAGCTTATGTCGCACTCCATCCTTTGTCAGGGAATAGGTATTTGCATGACCATCGTGTACAACACATCTATCAAACTGCTACGGTCTATCCAACAACATATGACATGCATCCATAAAGATGATATCACATAGTACCTCATCTTGGTACTCGCCGATCTTGAACTTTACTAGGCACTGTTCACTGACCATGACCTTGTGGTCATCCTGCACCCAGGCAATCTGATATGGATGTGGGTGTTTCTATCTCTTGAGCTTCAACTTTGTCACCATTTCTTCTGACACCAAATTGTCAGTGCTTCCACTATCAATAATCACATCATAGCATTTACCCTCACACTTGCATCTAGTGTGAAATAGGCTCCTTCTTTGTTTAGGTTCATTCTCACCACTCAGCAAGACTCTTCTGTTAATTAGTGTTTCTCCTTTTTCAACATCTTCAAAATTTGATGATCTAGCATCTTCATCTACATGTGCAACTCTGGCCTGGTCTTCATTTCTCCTGTCTGTTCTTCCTTGGCGCTGAGGACATTCAAATGCCCTATGACCTTCTTCTCCACAGTGAAAACATGTTCCATGGAAGCCTCCTCTTCCAGATCCTTGTCCTCTTCCTCTTCCTCTCTGATCTCTATTATTCTGATCTTGGAAATGATTGGGATTGTTTCCTCTCTGATTCTGGCTGCTACTGGCCTCATCCTTCTTTTTCGGATCTTCATTTCGGCCACCATATGACCGTCCACCAGATCTTCCACCACGACCTCTTCCATTTTGTCTGCTCTCAAACTTCTTGTTCAGCTTTTCCTCTACTTTTAGGGCAAACTAGTATGCCTCCTCAATACTGTTCATTCGAACCAGATTCAACTCCTCTTGAATACTTGGCCTTAACCCATTAAGGTATCGGGCAACTTTCTCCTTATCAGCTTCCACATGGCCTGTTCTGATGAGGAGTCGATACAACTCCTCTATATACTCCTGAACAGATCTTCCTGCTTGCTTCAAACTTTGCATTTTCTTTAGTAGGTCAAGCTCATAATCAACAAGAATGAACTGTCACTTCAATTTATCCACCATCCGATCCCATCTTGTGATTTTATCTTTCCCTCTTCTATTTCGCTCCAATTGAATTTCTTGCCACTAGATCTTCGCATGACCTTTCAATCTGGCCTTCACAAATTTGACCCTATCAGGATCCTCAACATTTTCGTACTCAAAATATTCCTCACATTCATTGATCCAGTCGATCAGTTCCTCTGGGTTAAGATTTTTAGAAAATGTAGGAACCTCAATCTTAGGTCTTTTCCCAATCTTGGAAATCGCCCGAAAAAGTCTTTCTTCCTCCTAGTTCACAATTTCAGCTTCTCCTTCTTGATATTCTTCTTCGGCTTCATCCTCGCTTTCATCTCTGACATTAATATTCATTCCTCTATGAATCTCTTCTTGCAATGCTCACACTTGTCTCTGCAGCTCTCTAATCTCAGGTGTCACAGCACCAGCTCTTCTGCCACATTCTCTTCGTGTAGGCATTTTTGCGATGCGCGCTAAAACCCTAACCACGGTCGTGGTGCAAACTACCTCACAGTTGGTGATCTGTTTACACAATCAAAAACTCTTGCTTTGATACCACTTGATGAAGGGTGCTCCCCTTAATACCACAAACACATAATAGAAATAGAGAAACAACAACAATAATATGCAATAACAGAAAATTGGCTTCTTATTATCTCCACAAATGTGGAATTACAAACTTTCAGAATTACAATATGTAAAGCCACATGGGCATTCCCTTACAATATTCTGTAGGACAAAGCCTCGAATCAATACCTAGATCTACTATCCAGAACTGCCCTAAACAACACTACGAGCCTTCTTTATATAGGCAATTTCCACCACCCGAGAAGGTTCTAGAAATTTAGCCCTTAGGACCAACCAAACTTAGAATTATTTTATTTTATAATTTATTACATCAAAGTCGGCTCAAAATGAGTTTTGAAACCCAAATAAAAATTTTGAAGAAAAATTATTTTCCACCATTTCAGGTGACCCAACTTCTGAAGACCATAAGTCATCACCAGTTGACCCGATTGACTATTATAACCCCATTTCAGAAACGTCATGAAGCGCTCTACAAGCTTGACTAATGCAAAGCGCCCATCACCCAAATTTTCAACCTCATCTGGGGCCTCTAAAGCCTTCAAAACTGAGTTTGAAGTTTCTGTACCCTGCTGCCAATACCGAAAATCTTCAATATCTTCAAAACTACACCTGATCTAGCCATGAAACTTTGCTGGCAGGCTAATATGTCTGAGATGAACCTCCATATGTAAAATTAGACATTCCGAGATCGTGAGAACAACTTACTAAAAATAGCAAGTTTCCATAAATAGAAGCTCTGCACAAGATAGCCCTTATTGAATACAAAAACATAAATATTTTTGGGGTGATGCAAGATTGCCCTTACACCCAGGATGCTCCTGCATCAAGATGTCTAAAGGAAGTCATAGCATCTTGATATGTTGTAAACTATAAGAATCCCAACTCTACGAAGAGGTTTATGTATGACAAGTCAGATGTGTCCAAACTAAAATCTATTCCTTGAATCAGCTTTTGTCCATAGCTTTCTTCTCTAGTCTAAAATCTGTTAGCTGATGCTCCAAAGGTTCTCATTGCAATTCAGAATCGATATGCTTGAAGATGTCATCATATATATCGTAAAGCCCATTTACTGCTGACGATTCTACTTCCACATTCTGGGTAGAACTTTCTGCTTCTTTGAACATCTCATCCTCCAAGGCATCGAAGTTTCTCAGAGCTGTTTCAAACACCTCCATTGCAAGGAGCTGAAGGGAACCGCAATATGTTCCAAGCGTCACCTGTTTCGTGGGACTTGGGTCTTCTCCATGCAGATCATTACTATCAACATTCACGGGCTGGAGATGACCAATTGGGGAATTCCTTGATGTTGCAGGGGTATGAGGAGTGTGTTGCACTCCAAATTCAATGACAACATCGTGGGTTGAAACACTTGCGTTAGAAGTCAATTTTGACCTCCAAATTGAGGGAGAAAAAAATTGATGCGGGTCTAAGTAATCATCTTTATTTTTATTATCTTTCTTTGAATAACCATGAAGAAATCTTTAGTTACTTCCGTGTATGCAGTAACCTTGTGCAAAGTATCCACAAAGATTCATCATAGGCATTATATTCATAGAGGAAGCCATGGATTTTAGCTGATATGTTCCCCCTCTATGACCATTATTTTGATAGTTAGGGAACAAAAACTTAGAGGGTTGTTGTCTTTTTCCAATTTCCCCCTCTCCAAGGTTGGAACTCAATAGAATCAAAGGTATTCCAGTGGAGCCACTATCCCCATTGGCTCTTTCTGTGATATTTTCATTTGAATTAATATTCTTTCCACTGTAAATTGACACCATGCCATGACTGTCTTTGTCACTTTTTATTTTTCCAAGGACATCACTTTCATACACATCATGTTCCTCCACGACCGGTTTTGACACTTCACTTTCCAGAGACTCTTGGATGGAAATTGCTCTATAATTACTCGACTTAAATCATCTATTGTATCTACTTCCATTTTAGCTATTCTAGTGGCAAAGTAATTATCAAGAATTTTGTCTATTTCCATGGGTATAATTTCAGATTCAACAACAACATTTATTTCCTCACCAAATTTTAATTTCTTATATGAAAAATTATAGTTACAATTACAATTTTCATAATCATAATTTTTAAATTTTTATTTCCCAATTTCTTACCTTATGTTTTTGCTGTTGGTGAGGAGAATTCTTAGAAATTTTATGGCAAACTTTTGCGCCATTGTTGCAAATACCTCCCACTTCATTTTGAGTCTCTGCAAGATATAAAGTGCTCAATTTGCTACCTTTTGTAATTACTAAGGACCTTTTTGTCACCTTCCATTTCATGGATTCCAACCTGACATTACAACCTTGAGAGAACAATTGCCCAACTGAAATTGAATTATTTTTAAGTTGAGGGACATACTTAACATCCCGTAGCAGCCAGCTATTTCCATTGGCTAGTTTTAGCAAAATATCTCCTTTTCCAACAATATTAAGAAAGTTATAATCAGTGAGAAAGAGCTTACGAAAATGACCACTTCGAAAAGTTTTGAAAAATTTCCTGTGCGGGGTAGTATGAAATGATGCCCCTGTATCGAGCACCCAACCATTTGCTGCAACTTTTTTTGTAGTCAAAATAAGAGCATCACCGTATTCCATATCTGCTCCTTGGTTTCAACCAAGCTCTGATACCAATTGTAAGTTTTAATCAAACAGATAAACTTAATAAACATATTTAAGACAGGAATAAAAAGAAGACAAAACACATAATACAACAAATTATAATGGTTTGGCAAATCTGCCTACGTCCACTCTCAAATGTACACATATTTATACAAATGTAATCAGCCATAAGTGAAAAGTCTGGAAGGTGAATGGTCAAGTGACCGTTGAGCTTCATATACCCAACAGTTATGTCAGCATTTGACATGAACTAGACTGACATGCAGCTCTTGTTTCGAAAATACATACAATTCTCTTCAAAAGCACGTTCATTTTTTGATGATCTCTAAAGCAAGACCAAAAAAAGCCCTCTAATTCACACGTTAAAAAATGCTAATTGTGATGCTACCTAATTCACAATTGATTTGTCGTCACTTGTTCATATCATCAATCATTAATACAAAAGATACTGGACATATCAAAGAACGGATGCTAGTCTCTTGTTCATATCGTCATCTAAATACAAAATACTCAAACCCAGAAAATTCCTACGATAAAGAACGTATTGGCCAAATGAAAAGAGTCAAACCATGAAGAGAATACAGCGAACAAAACCAAAACAATGATTACAAAATACGAGTTTCCAAGAAAACTTGCAGAGAAATAAGAGAATAGAAAGTCTGAATCTTTTCATACTTGGCGATAATCACTAGAGGATACCGTCTTTTGGCCTGCGATTGCATTGTTTCCTCCGCGACAACGTACCAACCAAAGCAATTGGCCGGCCATTGCATTGCTTCAATTACTCTTAATCACCTCTATTATACCGTGCTCTCTTCCTGATCATTACGCAATTCATGAGTTTCATCATCATACAAAATGAAAAATCTCATAACCCTCTTGTTAGTGTCAATTTTGGCGCTCTTGACCGACCCTTCTCACCAGCTCAGTCACCATCGAGCTCTCTCACAGTTTTTGGAGAAAAGGAGGTCTGCTGTAGAAAGCCAGACTCAAGAATGGACGCCTCCTTCCATTAACTTCAATCTCACTTACCCTCAAGATGGATTGCAGGAGAAGGACAAGATAATTGCCCTTCCCGGACAGCCACCAAATGTAAATTTTTCTCAGTATTCGGGATATGTGACGGTGGATAAAGAGGCGGGCAGAGCTCTTTTCTACTATTTCGCAGAGGCTGCAGAAGACCCATCTACTAAGCCACTTCTCCTCTGGCTCAATGGAGGTATTATAACTATTTTTATTATTACTGCCTTACCTGTAAATCTTCATATCATGGAATTATCTTTCATTATGCAAAGCTAGTATTAATGGCGTGATGTTATAATCAGGGCCAGGATGTTCATCGTTTGGAGTGGGAGCAATGACTGAGCTCGGACCATTTCGAGTTCAGCCTGATAACGTCACACTTTCTAGTAATCCATATGCGTGGAACCAAGGTCTTTTTTTTCTTCTATATATGCCCACCCACATTTAGTTTTTCTCTCCATAATTGATGTTTCAATCCATTTTTTTTTGACAGTGGCGAACACCTTGTTTTTGGAATCACCTGCTGGGGTTGGATTTTCATACTCCAACACCACCTCTGATTATGACAAGTCCAGTGATGAGAACACTGGTATTTTGGTCTGAGTTTTGTTATAAACATGAATGCATAGCAAGTTTATTCACAGAAACTCTTTCAATTTTACTAATGAAATATATACATTGTCGATGTGATGCCTAGCTCGTGATTCGTACACGTTTCTACTGCATTGGTTGGAAAGGTTTCCACAGTATAAGAACCGAGAATTCTATATCGCAGGAGAAAGCTATGCTGGTAAGTCTTTGAACTCTATCGTATCTTAATACACAAGAATAACAAACAATAAATACTTTGTGTACTCTTTTTGTGTGCAGGGTTTTATATCCCTCAATTGGCAGACACGATTCTTAAGAATAACAACTCTCAAACATCATTTATAAATCTCAAGGGAGTTATGGTGCGATTCCTCTACCTGCTTTTACAGTTTTTAGACTGTTCTACGTTACAAGGGAAGTCTATATATATAAATTAGAGATTAAAGATAAAAACACAAACTGTTAACATATAATGAATCTTTCTATTCATCCAGAGATGTAGAATTGCATTACAATTTTTCCCTCTCTAGAAGTACTTAAACCATAGGAACAATGGAAACTTATTATGCAGATTCATATATGGATGGTTAAAGTACTTAAAGCATAGGAACAATGGAAACTTAGCATGCAGATTCATATATAGATGGTTGATCAATTTATAATTGAATATTTATATATTTAAAAAATATATTAGTTACCAGTTAAATTTGAAGAATTATTGATTCATTTTTGTTTTAGTATTTTCAATGTCAATTGAAATATATATTGAAAAGTTAATTGTTTTAAAATACCATATATAATTATTTGACAATTTTAATTTTGTAATTGATCTAAGTTGTTTTTATTCATGATAAGTTTAAAGTACTTTTTACAAATATTTTATAAATTTATTATTCATAATAATTCCAATTTTCTTTCTTTTACATGTGATGTATGTCTTTGTGAAAAACTCTTACAAATCCTTGTAAATATTTATGTATTCAAAATTTCTATTTTTATAGATTGGAAATGGATTAATCAGCTTTGAGACAAATGATTGCGGGACGGTTGACTATCAATGGTCGCATGCATTGATGTCTGATGAAGAATATGCCAATGAGCGTTGTATTGCATCTAGTACAAGCTATCAAACTCAAAGTCGCACAATTCATGCTCAATCAGAATATAGGGGAACGATAAACCCCTATAATATATATGCACCACTATGCCCTTCCCATCCGGACCCTATATGGAAACTTTCTACCTTAAGATCTTCAGCTTTGTTTGTAAGAAATAACTATGCTTGAGTAGTTTTATTATTTTTCTAGAATCTTTAAGCATATTTATTTTTTAAGAGGAGTAATTTTAGGTCGTATCACAAAGTTTACAAAACATAAAGAAATGTTAGATTGTCTCTATTGCAGGCTGATGATACATCTATGGATGGATTGGATGGATTTGATCCATGTACTCCTAGTTATGTACAAATGTATCTTAATGCACATGCAGTGCAAAGTGCTCTTCATGCAAATGTGACGAGCTTGCCTTATGCATGGAATGAATGCAAGTAAGATTACGTATAAGACTCCTTGAATTAAATGTACTTATTTTATCTTAGGTTTATGACATGGAAAATCATCTAAACTATAATTTTATCGTCTTTTTCTTCAAACAGTCATGAAATAAATAATATTTACAATATTTCTACAACAACGGTGCTCCCAATATATCAAAGAATGATGACATCAGGATTAAGAATACTAGTCTACAGGTATTATAAGGGAGAAACATGCTATTTTTAATATTATTAGAAATATATTTTGGATTGTGTTAGCTAATAACATGTACTTTTTTTGCAGTGGTGATGTGGATGCAATAGTCCCAGTGACTGGTACAAGATACTCCATTAATGCATTAAATCTTTCAATTGAGAAAGAATGGTATCCATGGGTGAATGGGGATATTGATGTGGGAGGTTATAGTGTGATTTACAAAGGCTTGATATTTGCAACTATTAGAGGAGCAGGACATGAAGTACCTAGTTATCAACCATCTAGAGCCTTGACCATGATCAAATCCTTTTTAGCTGATAAGCCTCTACCATCATAGAAATATCATATTTAGACATGACTATTTTTATTAAATTATTTAATAACTATTGGTACATTTTTACTATTAGAAATAAATAGCGGTGATTTTCTATTACTTTTTAAATCAAATTTAAAAATGTGAGATTTAAAATTTTATATTTATTCGATCTTTTATGTCCAAAAACTATCTAAAGAAGAACTAAAAATTATAAAATAAATTAGTGCATTCATGTATCAAGTTTTATTAGATTATATGAAAATGATGGAAGTTAAATGTATCTTCTATATAATATTTTTTGTATTTATAAATTTGTAGGTTAGATAAGTAATAATGGCATACATGTCGAATTATATAATTGCAGAGAGAAATTAATTTTTCCATGACTAACCTAGGATAATTAGGAAAATGTAATAAATTAAAGAAAATTAAGATTTATTAATTATAGTTGTGAATGATCATTTAATTAATTTTAGTTGTTATCTTAAAAAACTAAGGTGAAGAGGGATAATTCTAATTATCTCTATTAATTTTGAATTCATTTTCTCTAATGTATACCTGATTCATATTGCATTTCTATAATATTTAATTATTCTTTCTTTATGGGAGATTTTCCACATTAATACATATTACATTTAATACACTAAAGAAATATTTTTTTAATGGATATTCAAATATGTGAGAATAGATAAAATTAAATTTAAAGATTTAAAAGACATGTAGATTAAGTTGAAAATGAATAGGAATTAACCTTATATCAAAATGAAGTAATTAGGATGGTAGATTAATATGATCTAGGTGAGAAATAAGTATTTAAGTATGTGTGGTGCCATAAATGAAGGGCATATTATTAAATGTGTAGTGATGGCTATGGTGTAAGTAAAGGTGTATTTTGATACTTAAAATTTAGGGGACTAGTTTAGGATAAATACTCTCTATAGGTTATGCTCCTATTAGTTGGTCTAGCAAGAAGTAAAGTGATATTGTTTTATCATCTATACAGATTAATTACATAGAAGTTTTCAATGTTATTGGTAAGGCTATTTGACTTTAGGGATTGTTCTCTTAGTTTGGTATTCCTTTCAAGTAGTCCAAAATCATCTATTGTGACAAATAGAGTGTCATATAGCTATGCACCTATATATGTAGGAATTCAATCTAGTACAAATAGAGAAACCATATAGCTATTCATATTTATTACACTTGGGAGCTCATTTACTCTTTTGTAGTATTTAAATTAGGTCTTTGACATTTTCAACAAACCTTTTACTTAGAGAAAGTTTGTTCATCTATGAAACCTTCTTTGTGTGTATTCTACTTGAAGAGAATAATCCTTTTCAAGGGGGATTTTTAGCTCTCTTCATCTTCTTTTGTCTCTTATGAGGAGAGTTCTTTCCCATTGAGCATTCTCCTTTTCTTCATCTTATGGAATTCACACATATCCTCACACTTTCCTTATGTTAGATAATATATTTTAATTATAGGGGAGTCAGATGTTTAGTCCTATGTTTATCCCTATTCTTCCTTGTCTTTATATGCAAGGCATTGATTTTTTATTTTACACACCCTCATTTTTAATGATAGATATTATTTTATTCCCACTATTTTCTTATGAAAGATTTCATTAAATTTGCATTCTAATAATGGTTACTCCAACAAAGGTAGGTTTGATGATTGATGTATTAAGAGTCGGGTAAGATTCATTTTCAATCTATATATGTATGCTAGGTTAAGGGAATTCATCAATAAGAATACAAAATTGGTTATGCCTTTGGTTATGTGTGTAAGATTGTTTAAATATATTTGATCTATGTCTTGAAGGTCTATTTATAGTTGCTTGGACACAATAAGCTTCCCTCAATGAACACTCTTTATTATTATTATAATCTACTTATGTAATGATAAATACTCTCTAAAATAAAGATAATTTAAAATTAGAAAGTTGAATGTCTATTATAATATCATTATATATAAATTATTATTCATAATTTAATATTATTAAGTATACAGAGACTCTTTGATTGCCCGAATGATAAGGGATAAAGTAGTTAATCTTATGTTTTTCTCTTTTACAATTGTTTGAAGAATAGTTGCAGCTATGCAATAACAAAGGTGAGTAAAAAGATTTACAAATGATAAGAAAATTTATTTTTGACCATATGATTTTATCCCTTGAAAATGAAGGCGTGTACTTTGGTGGGATTTGGCTAGTAAGCGTTACGATATTTGAGGGGTTGCGGCTTAGATTTCACAGATCGCGAGTTTGATAAAATCAAATATTCCCTAAA